>JAPQRN010000001.1:7412078-7435415 GCA_037367275.1 Coranthus polyacanthus
TTTGTCCGTGGACGTCATATCCACAACTCTCCGTCACCGGGGAGTGTGTGTGTGTGTGTGTGTGTGTGTGTGTGTGTGTGTGTGTGTGTGTGTGTGTGTGTTACCTTGGGCCTCTTTCTGGTGGTTCTTGAACGCTGCAGAGAGGAAGGCAGGGTTTTCACTGCTCAGCTCAGTGCTTATCTCCCCGTTGCAGGAAAGCTATCACAGCCCTTTTCTCCCTCTGCGTCTGACTTCAGCCTACGCACACGCATGCACAAACATATGCTCACACACATTGCCACAGGAGGCAGCAGTGTCAGCAGCGGATTTTGATGCATTTAAATCCCTACCCCTGCAGTTCGTGAATTGGGGCGCGAGTGTATTTGCGAGTGAGTTAAGAAGTGTGTGAGCATGTATGTGTCTTTTCAAGGGATAATTACAGTCAGCAGGGTTGACTCAGCAAGGGTTCATGACCGAACCCAAACTGGAAATAAACACAGCAGTAAATATCCAGTAACACTTACAGGTATCTCTCAACACTTTACTTTTGTTGAATCTCACGTTTGCACAGTAAAGATTGCTTCTGTGGATATAATGTATAAAAGCATAAGAAAACTAATGGTGTAAGCACATTCAAATTGTTTTGAGCTACTGTATAACAAGGAAAGCAGGCACTCTTGGATGTAGCATATCATAATTTATTTGTAAAAGGGCTCCGCAGCTAAGTTAGAGTTTGTAGACACGGGCATGGTATATCTTAATGAACCTGTTATTGTGAAGAAAGATAGGTTATCTATAATCAAAAATGACTGTGTTATTATTAGAAGTTAGGTAGTCAAGACTGATTAATGTAATGCTCACAGTTGGCTCTGTAACATACTGACGAAGATGTTTGAATCAGTCTCAGCAGGAGTGCAGAAGCGTTCACAGGTTCAGAAACAACTTGTGTTTTTTCTCCCACTTTATCTTGAAATATCCAGTTAATATCCAGTGTACATAACGGTATGCAAATCATTAACAGCTGTATGTAAGGACTGCTGTCACTAAAGTAACCACACGTTGATTTATGGACTGGGTGGAAAGTAGGGCTGAAACAGTGTAATGCAATTTTTATTGTTTTGATTCTTTCAGCAGAGATTTGATGCACCATTAAATGTGACTTTCTGCCAGTGATTAATGTCAAACAAAACGTATTCCGCCAACAACAGGACAACAGGAAACTTTACACAAAAGCAGAAGATCAAGGTTCAGAGGATGCCGGTTCAGTGCGTACAACGGTTTCAACTTGCAGAATGTTCAAGTCCGTCGCCTTCAGCGCCTTTAGCGATCGGCTGTCTGGACTGTGCGTGTACAGATTTGCTGGGTGTGGTTCCTGAGTGAACTGGCAGCATTGTTTTTGGTTTTGTGGGTCTGTGTAACAAAAACAATGAGCTGAAAGCAGATCAAAGCTATAGCTACAAAGCGGGAAGTTGAATTTGGTGGCACTGGCACAATCACTTCAGATACCCATTTGTTGAGATGAAAAACATATTGCTTAATACATCAACGCATTTAAAGAAATACAAATTGGTTTTTAAAAGGACTCTAGTCCATTCGAGCTTTGGTCGACACATCACGGTGCACTAACAATTTTCACCTCTTTGTAAAGAATCCTGCAGTGGGTTCACTTGCAGGTGACTTTTTTTATTCGTCATGGTACTTTACTGCCCTCTGGTGGCGCAAAATGTCCACTTTTAAATATGTTCATGTAATATCCATCAGTAATCTGTTGGAGAAAGAATTACTGTAATAAAGCCAAGACCACTGATTTACTACAGAATCGATGCTATTAGCCATAGGGTTACTGAATATGCATTTCTGTTTCTAACGACGAGATATTTGCAGTAATTATGAAACGAACACTTGAAACACGAGTTATTCCTCTTCTGTTTTCTGTTGATGTGTTCTTAATGTGACTGTTATTATTTCTGCTGGAATACGGATTAACATTTTTAAATATAATATATTGTCTTATATATTCTACTGATAGGACAGCATTCTTTTATATGTTGATGTAATAATTGAGTCATCAGGTCAGCTCTAATAACCTGACGAAGAAAACTAACCGTAATGTAATCTTATACAGATATCATGTCCACTTTCAGGCCTTTTCCCAGTCAATGGCGTCTATACTAGTGTTACATGTATGAAAATTCTTTTCTTTTTGTGATTGACAGAGAAACTAGTATAAATGCACTTTATTTGAAGAAAAAAAAAAATCATTTGCTGGTATCGTTTATATGTTACTTTGAAGAAAAATAAATATAATGTATAAAAAGATCGAGTCTACAAATGAACACGAAAGTCCAAGTATAAAAACATTCCACATTTCTCTGTTCACTTAAAGTGTATTTATTTGTACCATGGGGCATTTTTGTTTGTGATAGATGTAATTCAAATGCAGACACCTGAAGTGCAGTATGTGGAATAAAATTCAGAGATTTGTTCCAAAATACCTCTGTCTTTGTCTGACATTCAGGATCCAGGGATTATCCTTTTTGGCTCATCACTGGTACGTCTGGCTCTGCATTCAGCATTGCACAGTGGATCGTGCACCTTATGATTTATTCGTGTATTTATTCTTTCGTTTATATTTTTTTTAGGGACGCAAAAGAGGAAGTCTGGAGTCCCTCCTGCAGGAACTCTTGCATTTACATCAATTTGCGACTTGTCTGCATTGGTTTTATGGTGGACATGTCTTTATTTATATGAAAACATCCAATTAAATTAAAAATATAATGTAATTTTAAATAATTTCTAAAATCTTATGGACTTCAATAGCTTATGTGTGGATCAGCAGGACTTTGAAGCTGACTGAAAACCATAACTGATGTGAAAATATATATGATATGAGATGAGAATGAGACCTTGTAAAAATGTATCCAAAAAGATTCATTCGGTTTATGGGCTCATATATTCATATTTTGGAAATAAAAAAAAAAAAAAAAAAAAGACCCATTGTTATGTCTATGAATAACGTTATCGCGTTTTAAATAAACGTTCTCTGCGTATTTCGTGTTTTAATTTGGGAGTGGACGTAATGTACGTACCTAGTATAATATTGGTGCTTCACAGATTATATAACTAATAATTAATATCAGCCACTATTCAAATCTATTTTTTGACGGCCTGTACTTCAACCAATCACGTCGCGTCAGGAAAGGACAACAGGAAGTGAATGCCCTCTGATGTCAAGAGAGATGCTAAAAGCGCTGCCTGGTCAGAGAAACCAAGCTCGCTGCGGTGGATTATCTTCGCAAAAATGTGTACGAATAGATCCTCGTGTTGAATGGAGACATATTTACCAAACGGGCATCATCGGCATTTTCGAGAAAAGCCATCCACACCTTTTGACAGTACCGCTACGTCTTGAATTCTAGTTAGCGGACGCCGGGGCTAATACTGACAGCGAAGCTAACGTTAGCTAGCTAGCTTCACCAAGCTAACTAAGAGAACACTACATTCACCTGTGAAGACCTAACGTTGGATTAAAGGGAAGAAAAAGCACAATGACTCTACTGCCTACAAGGTATTGACTCTTTCCACTTTTGTTTCAGCTGTGTTACAGATAGTTACATGGTAATTAGCTAGTGAACATTTCAATTATCGGCTTTAGCTTCGATAAATATCTTTAGGAGAGAGCTAACGCGGCTCATACGATTGTCACTTGATTGTGACGGTTAACTGCTGTGTTACAGAGACGGTGCTTCTTTCTTAACGCATCTGTCTCTTCAAATGCGACACGGCTCGGGTCACTGGATCAACCAAACAACCGTATTTACACTGAAGTGTTTGTTGGTCGTACAGTCAGTTGAGCCGTCAAAGAAACCAGGGTCGTGACAGATACATTTCTGACTTACACACGCGGAGTAATTGCATAACTGACGGTCTGATCTGATCTGCGGTGATGAATGGAGACTGTCACCATGACCATATGACTGCTGAAAAAGCCAGATACGCCGGTTGTCAAGTGCGCATCACATGATGGCCTTTTTTTTTTTCTTCTTCAGAGAAATGTTCCCATGATTGCAAACACACTGGCTTCACACCCTACTACTGTTCGGCGTTTCCTCGTTGAAACTGCTACTCATTTGTTTCAGGAAAGGGTGGAAAGGTCATCGGTACTTTCTTTAGTGCTTCAAACATGACACAATCTGAAGACAGATGACAACGTTGCATTTATTTAGACTTTTTCAGGAAGTGATCCTTTGGTTTACAGACTAGTTGTAGTGCCCTTTTCCTTTACAGTCTATTAAAACCTTGTGATTTTATGAGAATGGTCGTTCCAGATTTGGTTCCAGAAGTGTCTTGTTCCATATGATTTTGGTCTATAAATGATCAGAAAACTGTATATTGTTTAACCAACAACTCAAAATGTACTAGTGCAGGTTTGGCACACTGATAAAATACTTGGATGGTAACTCGAGTATCCAAGGAGTTGCCCCCAAATTTTCTGTCAGTCGACACTTTGATTGACCGACGAATTGGTTCAACTCTACGTTGAACCATCTCCCAGTCTTGTCATTGGATCGAGTTTGTTAAGTTTTCATGTGATTTGATGGTTTAATGTTCATCAGCAGTTTTGTGGGTTGTATAAAAATGCTGATGCATGAAGCTGAAAAACAAACTTTAACTTGTCTGCATGTTTGTCTGTAACACATTTGTGACATGAGTGAAATAGAGAAGTTATAACCCTTATTACATTATTGTACTTACCACTACAGTTTTTTAACTTTAAGCATTTCATCCTGAGTACAGTGGACAAGCACTAGTTGAGACTGACATCAGTTGACAGCAGGTGCAGAGTTGCTCCAACATCTTCTAGAACTGGGTATACTGGAGGAGCCACATGATCTGCTAACAGTCAGTAGTTAATGTACACTTTTCCTTCCTTTCTTCCCCTCAGTCCTGTCTGGCAATGAGGAGCACCAGAGTCCAGCTCTGAGAGCTCAGAGCCATGAACTCTGTTTCCCCCAGCGCAGCCCAGTACGTGGGGGGAGTGATGCAGGATGAGCTGGTGGAGACGCGGAGGCAGCAGCCTCCTGAACGGCAGGGCAACTACAGTCACAGGCCACCTCAGACTCCTGATCCCAACCGAGAAACAACAGGAGAGCCCGACGAGATGGACAAACTCAAAGCCAAACTGATGTCAGCTTGGAACAATGTCAAATATGGTTTGTTGTTAGTCTTACGAAAAAATCTGTGGATTCGTCCCTCTTTTTTTAAATGTTATTCCAAAAGTCTGTGTATGTACATTATGAATAGTCTTTATAAATTAATATACATAAGTTACAAGGATCTGTCATGTAGCGCTAACCAGCCTCCTCCATCTCTGCTTTTCAAACTATCTCATCTTCCCCAATCTTCTTTGTTTCTTTATTTATCTGTAGGCTGGACAGTTAAGTCGAAAACATCCTTCAACAAAGTATCGCCTGTCACGGTGCTGGGACACTCCTATCTGCTCAACAGTGAGGGTAAGCACTAAAAACCCAAACCTATGTCAGATATCTGTCAATAGAAGTACTGTACGTTAAAGCTTTTGTAGATGCTGTATTTCATCTCTAAAACACTTAGAAATATACACCCCAGGTGTTGTTTTGATGTGTGTTTGGTTAACCACTGGTGTGAACCTTCTTTGAAAGGTGGTTGGTTTTGCATGTGACAACACACAGCAGTAGAAGGAAACAAAACTAGATGACAGCTTCCTCCTCCTCCTCCTCACAAAGTGTTTGTGTATCTTCCTAGTGCCAGATGAACATCACAACAGTATCCTGTATCCTGCTAGAATATAATGTTAAAATTCTCTCTGGTCTTCCAACCCTCCCTCTCGCTCTCTCTCAGACGAGGTGGAGCGTTTCCGCCTGGCCTTTGTGTCCAGGATTTGGCTGACCTACAGAAGGGAGTTCCCTCAACTGGAGGGCTCCACGTGGACCACAGACTGTGGCTGGGGCTGTATGCTGCGCAGTGGGCAGATGCTGCTGGCACAGGGCCTTCTAGTTCATTTGATGCCCAGAGGTTTGTTGGCATGACACTTCAGACATTCTCTCTACATAATAGTATTTTTTCATTATAAAGAATACCTCCATTAGGGAAAATGGGCTCAGAAAATGTATTGATTTGTATTGTGTAGATTGGGCCTGGCCAGATGCTCATCAGCTGACTGATGTGGACTTTGAAGTCTTCCGTCCACGCTCTCCCGCCCGGGCCGCAGGGGTCCCCATCCCGTCCTTTGGCTCCCCACGAGCACCCAACACCCCCGAGAAATCCCTGCCAAGTGACCAGGTGGCCAAAAGCAGCCAAAAGAGGCGACCTGAATGTGTGAGGGACAGGCAGGCAGAGCCCCTCCACTGCAGACTGCTCACCTGGTTTGGGGATCAGCCACCAGCACCTTTTGGAGTTCACGAGCTGGTGGAAATTGGCAAAAGTTCAGGGAAGAAGGCTGGTGACTGGTATGGTCCCTCTATAGTGGCACACATACTACGGTAAGAAGATTTTTTTAAAAGAAGGGCTTACTCTTTTCTGAAATGATTTACACCACGGTTAAGCATTGATTTGAGCTGTGAATATGTCACTTTCAGGAAAGCTGTGGCTAAAACCTCTGTGATCCACAACCTGGCTGTATATGTGGCTCAGGACTGCACAGGTGAGATGTTAACTCAGCTTTGTTTATATACCGTCTTTCATACAAACACGCAGCCCAGAGTGTTTCACATAACGAAGCAAAGCAAAGCACAGAAAATGTTAATAAAAATGTACAAGAATAATTACAATTCTGTAAGACTGAAAATTACAATAAAAGGATGCAATGTTGAAATGAGATAAAATTCAATTAAATAAACCCAAGGGATAAAATAATATAAGAAACAGTGACGAAAATGTAAAAACAAAGCCTGTAACATTACTCCAAATTAAAAGCCAGATTAAAAAGATAGGTCTTTATTCCATTGTTACATCCATGTCATCTAGTCTGGTTTCTCTTTGTTATAACATGATACCAGTATGTATGTTTATTTGGCTCCATCGTGTATCATCAGTATTTCTTTGGAAATATCTCCTCTAAAAAAAAAAAGTGCTTTCCCCATTCTATTAGTGTACAAAGAGGACGTGGCCCATCTGTGTGATCTGTCACTAAGCCAGACTCCCGCTGATCCGTCCAACCAAGCGTGGAAGTCCGTCATCATACTGGTACCTGTTCGGCTGGGAGGAGAGGCCCTCAACCCATCCTACATCGAATGTGTAAAGGTCTGTGTGACTTCTATTACAGCCCTTTAACTTCTTATTCTTCCACCTATCATCAAATCACAAGAGCAGTGTTTCTATTCACGACATAAATTATAGTAGCCAGCTCTAGTTGCTTCTCCTTGTATCTGCTGGACACTTATCAAAACATCTGTATAATTTCCAGAACATCCTGAAGCTGGAGTGTTGTATTGGGATCATTGGAGGCAAACCGAAGCACTCGCTGTACTTCATTGGTTTT
Organism: Coranthus polyacanthus; assembly: GCA_037367275.1. Classification (NCBI taxonomy): domain Eukaryota; kingdom Metazoa; phylum Chordata; class Actinopteri; order Kurtiformes; family Apogonidae; genus Coranthus; species Coranthus polyacanthus. Next base: position 7,419,577 of record JAPQRN010000001.1, read on the forward strand.
CAAGGTGAGCCCCAGCCTCTTGAAGACTGATACGAGTAAATTATGACAATGTCTGTATTCATTGAAAGAGTCTGGTTTACTTGGGATAGAGTAGCAAACATTTCTTGTCGGCAATGTCTGCTTTTAAACCTTATCAGAGAAGAACTTTGCTTTATCACAGGACATAACGTACTGGAACTGGACATAGATTGGCTGAAACAGACAATCTCTGAAATGAACTTCTTCACTCAGCTATCAGGGGCCAGTAAACTAAAGAAATGTTAACTACGCTGTAAAAAAACTCATACCATACCAGTTAAACATCAGCAAAAAAACACTTGTGAGTGGAACAGTATCATAAGCCGGAGAGTCTGGCCTGTGGGGCTGGTTGGAGCAGAGATGGAGTTTGAACTTTTAACATATTCTTAACGTTTAACATTTGTTACGTAAACTGTCCCTTAGCTTTAAGAATATCTGGTATGTGCATAGCCAGAGATGTTCCTCTAGAAACACACACTTTTCTTTGATTAAGTAATTTTGGCAGAAAATGATCAGAATACAGCGTCTTTTGTTGTTGTTGATGGGGATATTGTATAATCACACAAATACTAATTTGTTCTGATAAATACACAGAAGCATCTGCCTCTGTGTGATTCCTTACTGTATTTTTGTGTATATCTAATCCTGAAAGAATAAGTGGACCATGTAACCGGTCTATGGTAGTCTTAGGCTCTTCTGACTAACCATTGATCTCGTTACTGGACCGATGATTATCAAAACCATCAGTGAAGGACACACTAGGAAGAAGAAGAAGTGAAATTTAGTTTCACTGGTGTTAAACGATTGTTAAGGGAACTGTGACTAAGGCTACGTGGCGTCATCACTAAACCACGGTGGTTGTTACCTGGGATACTGAGAACAAAACAGTCGACTAGTTACTGCATGAGTGTATTCATCCGTCACTTCTTCCAAGTTTCCAGCCTCCTGATCTGATCAGGATTTGGCTGATGGGGGATCATTTTGTGACATGTTTTCACTTTTCTCCCTGACTTCTCCTTTCTGTTTGTCAGATGAACAGCTGCTCTACCTTGATCCTCACTACTGCCAGCCTGTGGTGGATGTCTCACAAGGCAACTTTTCGCTAGAGGTTGGTTGAGGCTGTCTCTGTCTCTCTCGAGGCAGTCGATCTGGCTTTTTAATGTCTTTTTTTCTGGGGCCATATTAGATAGCGTGACTCTGATGGTCTGTACAGTCACAACACTGTCGAAACGTCAAACATATCGTGTCCAATGAATGACTTGGTTCACTTCATCTTGTTATTGTGTGACATTTGTCTGTTTCGTCACTCTGCAGTCATTCCACTGCAGCTCTCCCAAAAAGATGCCCTTTAACCGTATGGATCCCAGCTGCACTATCGGCTTCTACGCCAAGAACAAGAAGGACTTTGAGTCTCTGTGTTCTGCTGTCAGTGTGGTGAGTTCTTACGTCCTCTTCTCACTGTCTGACTCTACATTTCATAGCATTTCATTTCTAATGAAGGACACATAAATATCTGTTCTTTTCTCCTTTTCTGTTAAGAGGCAAATGTTCAAAAACATCTATTAAGTTTGTTGAGACTAATTTATCTCCAGACAAGATGTCAAAGATTCACAGCTTCTGACAAACACAAGGATAAATTCTATGTTTTTTTTAGGATCCATAAAGGTTATTAGTAATGGAGGACATTTAACGGTATAACATATTTGCAGTAAAAATGAAAATATTGGTTTCAAAAGTCAAAGTACCGCAGGCTCCAACAAAAATCGTTGTTGAAATCCCTTTAAGCATATGTATATATTTGAAAGACAACTTGTCAGCACTGTTTTAAAATAAAAGGTGCAGGGAGGTCCCAGCAGCATTTCTTATAAAATGAACTGAAATGTTTCATAAATAAAAAAACAAAACAGCTCTTTTACTATAGACAGAGAAGGGTGGCTACATCAGAGCAAAAGCAGAGCTTGTATTAATCATCTCTTTATTACATTTTATCAGAAAAATACAAACAAATGAAATGCAAATACACACTGAAGAAAAGAAAAAAAACAATGTAAAAAGGGGAAAGGAGGCATTTGGAACATTTACTACAACTTCCCAGAACGATGAACTAAACAGAACTGATAAGTAGCATATTTTTTATTTGATCTCTAATCTCATAAAAAAATAATGCTAATGATAATTGTAAAAATATCAGATCTAGTAATGAGTCACTCCTACTTTTCATTGTCATTGGGAATTGACTGACGCTGACATTGTGACACTGACATTGTAGGCTTTTTACTTTTCCCACATTCAATAGATTGATAAAAACACCTTGCAATCAAATTATGAAGTATATAAGAGAGATATAGAGTAATTGTTAAGTAAAGTAATACATTTTCGAGCCCTCTTTTGGTGTTGGCTTTTCCTCTTTAAACGAGTAACTTGTAAAACATTCTGTACCATCCTGTGACAGATGATTTGACCACGTTCTGTCGTCCTCCTAGGCCCTGTCATCATCGAAGGAGAAGTACCCCATCTTCACCTTCGTAGAGGGTCAGGGTCAGGACTATGGACTTGAGGGTCACAGCAGTAACCACAGTGCACCTGCAGCCCACATCCTCCCCCCGGGAAAACTGGGAAGGAGTAACAACAGAAGAAACAGTGATGAGTTTGTCTTCCTGTAAGGCACTGACAAGGATGCTCCCCGCCTGTAGGGGGCACTAGAGGACACCTTTTTCCTTTTAAAGGGAACGACTGGATTCTGATGATGATGACGTAGCTGCAAGCTGGACACGATGCTTCTGTGCTTCATCACCCTCACTGGTGACTGGAAATAAAAACTGTGTGGCTTTGCTGTGTGTAATCACCTCTGTGGACCAGTGTGGGTCGTATAAGCTAACAGGTGTTACTTGGTTCAGGCTGGAGCATTATTTTAAAAGGCAAAGGCATGATTTTTAAACTTGATCATGGGTCGAGATGTTCCATGTACTTGAAGTATTCTTGATTATCTTTGTCGAACACATAAAAGGCCTCAAAGTCGGGTACTTGTGAGTAAAATCAAGCGCTTTAAAGTACTCCAGTTACACTCAACTACTGTGTTTCCTGCTGGTCTGAACTGAACAACATTATATTTAATGTCCGTCCCTGGTCAGGTGACGAGGCTGCCCGACACTGTTCTTCATCACGGTGAAAGACTTGTATCATATAAATCATCTGCTGTACATCGCCTTTGTGTTCGTCACCCGTTTAATTTATTCATCAGGTTATTGTTTTGTTTCTGAACACGTGATTGAGTGTGTGAGTGAGTTAGTGTTGTTTGGTCTTAAAATGTTCTAGGAGTCTTTCACATTGCGTCCCTCAGACGTTTCAGATTCTTCCAAGCGCATCGTAAGCAGCTGTACGTTCATTCAAATGTCGCAGTCCGCATAAAATATCACACAGACGACCGGGGGCGTTGGTGTCCCACGCGCTTCGGCTCTTCATTGTTCATTATTCAAAGTATACAACTCTCCCAGAAACCTGCTGTTACGATGTTTCATCGCACAATAAGTTACTCCAGCTCCATGGAATAGGATGAAGGAAATGCATCGATTTAGTTGCAAGAGGATGTGGATCTTCTCTCTGATAAACTGAAACATATCTCCTAAAGCAAGATGGTAGATACACTTGCGGAATAAAGGCCCCAAAACAGCTCTTTTGCATTTAGTGTTGACAGTTTTTATTCTGCTGTGTTGTGTCTGATAACTGCATCGTGAGACATGAGACATGAATGAAGTTTTGACCCAGATCTGATCTTTTCTTTTTGTGCAATGTCAGTTTTTTTTTTGTCCCTTTTTTACATGAAGCTACTACTGCAAGGTGCACTACTGTTTGGTTTGTTATGTCCTGATTAAACTTAAACACTGGAATCACACCTCACACGATTGATTGATTGATTGATTGATTGATTGATTGATTGATTGATTGACTGATTGATTGAAACTCACTGAAACCTGTTCAAAGGAAGCAGTGGCTGCTGATTTTCAGAGGAAAACTGAAATATCCACTTCAAATCCATTTCAACAGATATGGGTCAAATTTCTAACAACACTGTACAAAAAATGTGTAGCTCCCTTACAAAAGATAACATAACATTATGAAATGTCTTTATTTTTGTGAACGTTGAGTTACTTTAGGAAAAGCCTAAACTTGTCTCATTTTTAACAGTACGTAAAGGTAAAGGTAACGCGTCCTGACCTCTTCTTCTCTGTGCTGAAGGGAAAATGAGGGAAACGATACCGCAGCCTGAAGGACAGTATGGAGAGACTTGAGGAGGAGGTTTTACTCACAATCCAGGACTGTAACTGACCGTAATGAGGACCCAAACCGCGACACTTTACATCTGTAAAAAATCTGTACGTATCAAGGAAGATTTACCTACACACACGCGCGTCTCACCGCATTAATATTCAACGCCGCGCATAGTGTTGCTACTAAAATGTGGACATGATATTTATTTATTTATTTATTTATTTATTTAAGGCCTCTGTTTTGCCTGTGTGTCTCTCGCGGCCTTTTCACGCGCTCCTCGTCTGGTTTCAATCTTTCTCGCGCCGTGCGTAACTGCGGGCCTGCGTGACGGACGGTCAGTGAAGCCGACCGAGACGCGCGTGTATTTAACACTGACCCACGGAGTAACGCGTGTTCAGGCGGACGTTGAAGTGACCCGCGTTACAGCACCACCGTCCACGCTCCGTGCACACCGTCGATGCAGCCTCGCTCGTCGCTGCGCACGCATGCGCGCTGCCGGGCGGCCGTGACTAGACATTCGGTCATAGAACGGTGTAGGGGGGCGCTCGAGCCACGTCGGTGAAACAAATCAACGCTTGAAGGCAGATTACAAAGAGGGTGAGTAGACTAATTGCGACGACTGCTGCGTGTTCTTTTATCTCCCCCCAAAAAATATCAACTCGGGAGCGCAGAAATCCACCTGGGACCGCTTGTCCCGTTGATGCGGGTAGGTCAGTCGCACAAGCACAGTCCGCCATTCCCCTTTTATATTTAACGAGACACCCTTTCATGCTCTGTGAGGAATTTATCAGTAGCGTACGCTCATGTGCATAATTTACTGTATTTCCCCGTGTTCACTTCAAGTTCAGTGGTAGATCCCGCAGCTGTAATTGCAAATGCACGCAACGGGTGATTTGGTGCAGCGCAGCAGGAGAATGGTGACTCCTCATCTGATAGGCGTTTCACCCATACACTGCAAAAACTGTGCACCTACTTTTATCACAAAGGCATAGTTTCAGATAGATTTCCCGCCTCTCTGTCTTTTTGTTGAATCAAAACCATAAATAGGTGCGTATTTAGAGAAGTAACTTGGCATTCCTTCCTAACATCATTTCCAGTGTTGCTGAGATCATTTTCTTCCCCTTCCCCATCACTTCTCCCAACTTCTCTCCTCCTCCCTCCTCTCTTTCCTCTCAGGTCCCTGCGGCTCATCGAGGAGCAGGAGATCCAGGGCAATGTCAACGCCAGACCCCCCCATGGGAGGCACCCCTCGCCCAGGTCCTTCGCCTGGTCCGGGTCCCTCCCCTGGGGCCATGCTAGGTCCGAGCCCCGGGCCCTCCCCAGGCTCCTCTCACAGCATGATGGGCCCCAGCCCCGGTCCCCCCTCCTCTGGACACTCGCAGCCAGGGCCGTCTGGATACGGCCAGGACAACTTGCACCCGCTCCACAAAGTAAGGTCATTCACACCTGTCCCACTGAGGCACAGGACATGGATGGTTGTTGTTTTATTGTCAGTTGTCTCTGCTCTTTCATAGGCTATATTTTTGTTTTCCCTTTTTATTATGTATGTCTTATTACCATATCATTACCCACTGATTGAAGGACAAAAACATACTGGACTAATACTGAAAATCACAAAATTCCAATTTTTATAGAACATTTGACAATTTATTTTGTCAATGAAACTTAGGGGGAAAAAATCCAACTGTGACCTTATTAAGATGTTAATTGGTTTAACAATGTTTTCATATTGTCACTCGCTTTATCTAACAACTTTTTCCATTGTACTTGACACATTTACTTGTTTGTTATGTATTTACATTAGCCTTTTCAGTAGCAAATTTGCATTTTGTTTTTATCCTCAAATGCTAAAAAATCCTCTTGCATAATTCCACCTTAATGTTTCCACAGCCCTTGGAAGGTATGCACGAGAAGAGTGAGGAGAGCCGCTTCAGTCAGATGAAGGGACTGTCTATGAGACAGGGCGGGCACAGCGGCATGGGCCCCCCACCCAGTCCTCTGGACCAACACTCACAAGGTAGGCGTGCTGCGCATTTATATGTAGGTTAAGCAATCTGATCCCTCCCAGCGTTGTGCAAGGTGTGTTTGTGACTACAGCGATGACTTATCTTCAGGACTGTGGTCGTACGGGTTCATGCGGCTTACTGGGAGTGTTTCTGCTGTCGCAAGCCATGAACCTAACCTTGAGCAATTGCTGTCTTTAACAGTAATTATTTTAATGTCAACATTCTGAAGATCATGCAATTCCCTGGCTCGGTGAAGCTATAAAAACAAAGAGTGTTTAAAGTCAGTCAAGCTTCGTCTATACACTCTGATAAGGAGAGGACAGAGGAAAACAAGACAAGTCAAACAGTCTTAACATTTAAGCCCAGACTGAAGATTCAAAATGAGTTGAAACCAGTTTAGAAAGTCGCAGGGAAAGGTTGCAGTGTCTTGAACTGGCTCATGTCGGGTCGACTCAAGTCGGCTGATGGCATCGTCTACAAAACTGGAAATGCAACTGTACAAAGTAACTCACTCACTATCCTCATTCATAGTTTAAGATAATAAAAATTTGATCCAGCTACAAAAAATGTTGAATAGCCAGGAGGGTATGCGTGGGGTGAATAAGGTGTCCTATTCAGATTTGTTGCTATTTAAGTGATACACTGTCTTGTCAAATCGCATCGATGTGAACTCGGAGGTCTCCATTGAAGACTGGTGCATTGTAAGTAGACGTACGTTTCAACTTGTCTCTTTGTGAATCTTTGGTCTGAACAAGATTTTAGAGACAACAACATGGGGAATAAATATCAGGGAATAACTACAACAGTTTCTGGATAAACTGCTTTATGTGAGTGATTTGTTGGTGTATCCATCCCCACCTTCTCACCACCTGTCTGTCTCTGTCTGTCCTCAAGGCTACCACTCTCCTTTAGGTGGTTCAGACCATTCCAGTCCTGTCCCTTCAAACGGTCCTCCCTCGGGGCCTCTGATGGCTTCATCCTCTTCCTCGTCGTCCTCTGGTGGCCCCAGCTCAGCCTCTACACCTTTAGATGGCCCCAGTGGAGACCAGCACACGCTGGGTCCCAATAATCGGCCTGGCCCTCCAGGTACCTCTGGCCCCGGACCCAGCCCCGGACCGAGTCTTGGTTCCAGTGTTGCTACTCTTGGATCAGGCCTTGAATCTGCTGGTCCTACTGGCCCTGGAGGTCCTGGTGGCCCTGGTGGTCCTACTCCCTTCAACCAGAACCAGCTCCACCAGCTCAGAGCCCAAATCATGGCTTATAAGATGCTGGCCCGAGGCCAGCCCCTGTCAGACCACCTCCAGATGGCTGTCCAGGGGAAGAGGCCCATGCCTGGGATGCAGCAGCAGCAGCCCATGCCCAGTCTGGCTCCTGGAGCTGGAGGAGGGCCAGGAGGAGGACCCGCAGGACCAGTACCAGGACCTGGGCCCATGGGCTCAAGCTACAGCCGAGCTCACGGTGAGGACTGTGTAGGAAATGTCCAGTATAATAACAAGTCTGAGGCTGCATCTGAAATTCCATACTAACATGCTATTTAGTGCGCTAAAACCGTGTGTCATATTTTTTTACCACAAAACACGTAGTATGTGAAATACATACTATTTCTAGAGAAATGTTTTGGTATGCAAGCACTGGCCCCTGACAGTAGTGCATGCAGGAGTGACGACAACAACGTAATAAACCAAACCTTAATGATAGATTACATAGATATAGATATTTAATAAACAAGCCATTAAATTACACATTGATGCGAGTGAAGTCATCTGCAACCTTCGGAGTAGGTGCTACATTTGCCAGTGTTTTAAGGATTACCTGTTGTCATACAGAGATGCTGTCAGATATTGCAGATGTTGGTAGAGCTGAGGTTTGGCTGGTTACCACAGCTACACACCTCCAACTGGCAAGGACGCTCTCCGGAATGAACAGAATATACACCTTGAGCAGACTGCACTACTGTTTATTTGCACAAAAGTATGTTGAACAATTATGCATATTTTGAGTATGTTTTACATATTTCCCGTAGCATGGGATTTCAGACGCAGTGCTATTCTACATGTTGATAGGAAGTTATGAAAAAAACCTCAGAAAGATCTCCTCTAATTTTGTGAGAACTACACTGACACATGCCGTTCGACTCTTTCTGTAGGTATGATGGGTCCCAACATGCCTCCACCGGGCCCATCTGGGACCCCAGCTGGGATGCAGGGACAAAACCCTAATGGACCTCCAAAGTCCTGGCCAGAAGGTATGTGGTGCTGCACTCAGACCTCCTGACTGTTTTTATTGAGTATGCCTCAGAGAGTGCTATCTTAATTTCGTTGTATTGTTGACTGACCATCAATATAATGACAATAAAGCTACTACTACTACTACTACTAGTACTGAAACATCTTGAGATCTGTACAGAAACCTGCTTAGGATGTTTAAAGAAGAGGGGCTTCGATTATAGTCTGTTATTTTTTTATGAAAACTAATTTTATGAAAAGCATCTCTTCCTCTTTGTAGAACATACAGACTCACTGGCACAGGTCACTTTTTTATAGTAAATAAGTAAGCAATCATTAATATATTATTTGCACTTGTGCCTCTCCTGTACAACAGAGAATGGTTGTCAAACAAACGTACATCCTGTGTCTTTCTAAACACTCTTTGCTGGACCGTGTTGGAAAACGTTTGTAAGGACTTAGGAAAAGACAACTGTGGTGTTAAGACAATCTGGCTGGACTTTCACTAGGCTACATGGTTTCATAATTATGGTGAATTGCTTTAGATGTTGCTTCTGAAAAGAATTGTGGGATGGCACTACCTCCTCTCCTTTTGCAAAGGATGGTCCAATGTATCCTGTACTAAAGGAGATACGAAAGAAAGCACGGAACCTCCTTTCCTTGGCATTTAGAGAATTTGACCTGGTCATTTCACTCAGCTGGGAACGTGCCTAAGCAACCACAACCCGTCAGTACAAAAACATGAATATAGGTCTGTATATATTGTCATTTTGAAGTGTAGTTGCCATTATTTAGACTGCAGCAGCTGTTCCCCCATTTCTCTGAAGGCCCCATGGTGAATGCAGCAGCCCCCTCCAACGCACCCCAAAAGCTGATCCCCCCTCAGCCCACTGGGCGGCCGTCTCCCGCTCCCCCCTCAGTTCCCCCGGCTGCCTCCCCAGTGATGCCTCCACAGACTCAGTCTCCTGGCCAACCAGCACAGCCTACTCCCATGATGCCTTACCATGCCAAGCAGAACCGCATTACACCCATCCAGAAACCCTGTGGCCTGGACCCAGTGGAGATACTGCAGGAGAGGGAGTACAGGTACACCGGAGCCTTTCGGAGCCGCGTAGTGTTCTCCGTCTCCTTTAGCTTTTACCAGCTCGATGAGTTAGTTACGACTGCATTAAAGTCTGTGTAAGGAGGACTTTCAGAGATTTGTTTCCCAACACATGACACATGTTAGAAAATAGTTGCTCAAACGTGAAAAATCAACTACGTAGCACTGAATTGTTGAGTTAGATTGTTAAACTGTTTTTGAGCATTTTTGTCTTAAGGTTGTCAGAAATCCCTCCCCGAACTCTGAAAAGTAGAGCACACTAGCATCAGTGATTCCTCTGCTCAATCACAGCTAGGTTATGCTAGTCAGTGATACATATCGCTAACTTGAAGAAAAAAAAAGACCATTCTGTTGCAGACTGAGAGAGACGAGGTAGATTCGTGGATAGGTCAGTGTCCTCTGGCTCTGTGGCTTAAACACATATAACTCAACAAGTCCAATAAACCTGCTAGATGAAGCATCCATTTTTCAGGTCAAAGTGGCATTTGACGCTTGAGAGCGACTCCATCTTTCATGCGATGTGCTGTGGTTTCAGTGCCTTCAGTGGACATGACCCCAGCATTTCAGAGCAGAGCATACTGCTTATTTATCCACGATTTTGAAACGTAACTTTATATACACGGCAAATGTTTTAATCGTTCAAATTTGGCTTGGTGATTGATGACAGACTCAGAACACATATTTATTATTACTTTTCATGGGCTTTAAGCTTTGAAACCTGGAATGTGTTACAGTTTTATTGTGACGTTAACAGAAAGAACATTTCTTACGTCTTCATAGTTTTCTTAATAAAAGCATCATTCAATCCAAGTGTATCCAGAACTTTCAAAAAGTGATGCATAACAGTAGTTCCCTAATTTACCAGAGATTTCTAAAAAGTCACAGAAGTATAAATCATGAACAGGACAGTAGGTACCAGACTATAAATGAATTCAATGTAACGCAGTACTTTTGGCTCCTTCAGGCTACAGGCTCGTATCACCCATCGTATTGCTGAACTGGAGAACCTGCCAGGCTCTCTGGCTGGTGATCTTCGTACCAAAGCTACCATAGAGCTCAAAGCTCTTCGACTGCTGAACTTCCAGAGACAGGTACCGTTGGTTACCGCGAAGGGACCTCAGCACCTTGTTTGTGTGGGTTTTTTGGTGATGTTCTCAATGACACGTCCGTGTGTGTGGATGTGTGGCCCACAGCTGCGTCAGGAGGTGGTGGTGTGTATGCGTCGTGACACAGCTCTAGAGACTGCCCTCGATGCCAAGGCCTACAAGCGCAGCAAGCGGCAGTCTCTGCGAGAGGCCCGCATCACCGAGAAGCTGGAGAAACAGCAGAAGATTGAGCAAGAGCGCAAACGAAGGCAGAAACATCAGGTAGAGGAACAAATGCAGCTGTAGCCTTCGCTACCTATCAAAAGTTTTTTTTTTCCTTTCTTCTGATTTACAAAAGGTCATACATACATTTATTTTCTTCCGTCTTGACTAAGGCGCTGCGCTTTATGCCAGCATCAGTACGAGCTTCCTTCAGCGTCTCCAACTGGTTCAGTAGACTGGTGCCCAGATTTTAACTGGCACTAAGACATCTGAACATATCACTCCTGTACTTGCCAATTTACACTGGCTGCCTGTTACGTTGATATTTTAATATTTTTAATTACTTATCACTCTCAAGGCATTAAGTGGCCCTGCTCCAAATTATATCAAGGATTTATTAACTACTTTAGTGTTTGCGTGTTCACTTGTGGATTGGACTCCTAGGTTATTCCTCGGCCTTGGTCAGTGACCAGAGTTGACCCGTTGAACTGTCTGTTGAACACGTCTAGTCTCTTATTAAAAATCATTTTATCATAAAGCGTTTATGAATTCCTGAAATGTTGGAGTGTTTTATTATCCCACCTCATGAACCTGTTTTTGACCCCACTGCCCTTCTCTAATTTCTGGTGTTTTTAATTCCTTTTCTTTCTATTAAACACTTTGTATCTTAGGAGTACCTCAACAGCATCCTGCAGCACGCCAAAGACTTCAAGGAGTACCACCGTTCCATCACAGGCAAAATTCAGAAACTGACCAAGGCCGTGGCCACCTACCACGCTAACACTGAGAGGGAGCAGAAGAAAGAGAATGAACGTATTGAGAAAGAGAGAATGAGGAGACTTATGGTAAGTGTAAACCACGACGGCGGCGCCCGTACACAGTTTCACAAACATGTGAATTCCACGCTTACGAGACCTCTGCGTGTCCCCTGCAGGCTGAGGACGAGGAGGGCTACCGTAAACTGATTGACCAGAAAAAAGACAAGCGTTTGGCCTACCTGCTGCAACAAACAGACGAGTATGTCGCCAACCTCACCGAGCTGGTCAGAGCTCACAAGGCGGCACAGGCCCTCAAGGAAAAGAAGAAGAAGAGGAAGAAGAAGAAGAAGGCATGTGAAAATATGTCGGAAACTCATTTGTCATCTCTTGACCCTTCTGCCACTGTGGTATATTGTATGTGATCTCTGTTTAAATTGCTGATGGCTTCTTGTCTTGCAGTTGGAGAATGCTGAAGGTCAGACCCCTGCACTTGGACCCGATGGAGAGGTGAGGATGGGCAACGGGCACTGTAATCGTTTTGAACTAACGTAGTCCATGAGATGGTGTAACTCAGAACCTGTTTTCTGCAGCCTCTGGATGAGACGAGTCAGATGAGTGACCTGCCAGTGAAAGTCATACATGTGGACAGTGGGAACATCCTGACGGGGGTGGACGCTCCAAAAGCTGGACAGCTGGACACCTGGCTGGAGATGAATCCAGGGTTAGTCTGACTGGAGAGAGGAAGAAACTGAAATTGTCACTGCCATGAAAATTTGTTGGACATATAAATAGTATGAACTACAGTTAGTTACACACAAGTGGTCAAATGTTTTAGCACACCTCTATTTTCTCTAAAGGACAGACCTACATGTTTAAGGATTATTATAATATATGTTTGTCTTCCTTTGTTAATTTTGATAACAGTATACTACTTCCTGCAGTGCAGTATTGTCCAAGTAATGCTTCATGGTGTTGTAACACTGTTTTTACAGACTACGTATACAAACATAGTCTGTAAAAGCGCTCAACAAAAGTCAAAAAACACTTGTAGGGATTGCATCAACTTTCAAGGCTTCGTTTGCTTCCACTGCGGCAGAAAAGCTATAAGTTGGTAAACACTTACATGTTCCCTGAAAACTGCTTTTTAACTGTAACATTTCCAATAAGTACAGACTTAGTTACAACTTCCTCTGAACGAAGCATTATTTGGGCAGTATTCCACAGCTAGAGTGAGAACACAGTGTGAACACATTGTGCCATAATAAGTATATTGCTTTTCATAAGTGCGAGAAAAAAGGCAAGCAACAAAAGAAGACCGGCAACTAACCCTTAACAGTGCAAGCCTTTCCTTTAGAGAAGAAGGAGGTGTTATAAAATTTGTACTTTTGACCAAGCAGTTGAAATATTCTGATAATGCTGATAGAGTTAATTTTGGTATACTCGCATGTCTGTCCAGGTATGAAGTTGCTCCCCGCTCAGACAGCGAAGACAGTGAGGAGGAGGAAGAGGAAGAGGTGGGTTTACGTGTTTTAAATGTAGTTTCACATTCGCTAATCCAGTGGGAGCAGAAGCAAGTTTTCACTGACAAGATGTTGGACCATCTGTCTTGACAGGAGGAAGAGGAGGAGCCTCAACCGTCAGCAGCTCCAGTGGAGGAGAAGAAGAAGATTACAGATCCTGACAGCGAAGATGTGTCAGAGGTGGACGTCCGGCACATCATCGAGTGAGTAAACATGACGAACCTGATGCGTTAGAATACGATTCAGCACCATTTACCTTCTCTCGTGTCTATGTGTTTTCCATGCAGTTCCAACAAAGGCCACCCACTCCTAAAATGCATGTGCTCCTATTCCACAAGGTGTTAGAATGAAATTCGATTGAATGAAGTTGCACGTTTTCCCGTTTTTCAGAAATGCAAAGCAGGATGTGGATGACGAGTACAGCGGTGCGGCATTTGCCCGTGGGCTCCAGTCTTACTACTCTGTGGCTCACGCAGTCACTGAGAAGGTGGAGAAACAGTCCAGCTTGTTGATAAATGGACAACTCAAACAGTATCAGGTAAAATAAGCCAGCGTCGCTAATCATCGCCAACTGCATTTCCATTAGGTTCGGGGTGCAGTGCAGATTCTGATTCAGGCTGAATCCTAATTCACATTCTTGACACGTTGAAAGTGATGTTCTTTTTAAAAAGAACTAGACTGCTATAAACAGCAGTTTCGTTTTCAAATTGGTTTGATGATTGGTTTGGTTCTTCTGGTTGCTTTTATTGTACATGTTTTTACTTCATGATGAACTGAGCATTATGACTAAAACCATTAAAAATTGATGAATAAATTGCATTTTTTACAACCCCATCTCAGAAAGAGTTATGAAAAAAAGCACATAAAAACATTCATTACTGATTGATTTCCACGTTTCCGATGTTCCCAGTTTTAGTTGCATCAAAGTACAAACAAATGTACAATAAAAGCAACAGGAAGAATATTTATATTTTTGACGAGAGAAAAATATACCTTGCTGCAGTAAATACTTGACTGTGTTATTAGTCTTCTCAGATGAGATTCCCTTCCTTTCCTGTCAGATTAAAGGTCTGGAATGGCTGGTTTCTCTTTACAACAACAACCTGAACGGGATCCTGGCGGATGAGATGGGTCTGGGGAAAACTATCCAGACCATCGCACTCATCACGTACCTCATGGAGCACAAAAGGCTCAATGGACCCTACCTCATCATTGTACCCCTCTCGTGAGCTAAACCCTCTTTATGTGCAAATACATTTTGTATGTTTTGTTTTTCCAACATCTTAGTCTAAGCAAACACCACAAATGAAGTCACTGAGCTGTGTCTTACTGACAGAACGCTTTCTAACTGGGTGTATGAGTTTGACAAATGGGCACCGACAGTCGTGAAAGTGTCTTACAAGGTGAGCATTAAGCTGTTACGCCAGTCATCGCTTGTCTTACTTCCTCCGCATATAGTAAATGCAAATATGACCGTGTGTGTGTGTCTCTGCAGTCGCATTCGTTCATGTCAGTTTTGCTTTTAAACAACTTTTATCACTTTCAGGGGTCACCTGCTGCCAGAAGAGCCTTTGTTCCCCAACTTCGTAGTGGGAAGTTTAACGTTTTACTCACCACTTACGAATACATCATCAAGGATAAACAAGTACTGGCCAAGGTGCGTTCAGAGAGGAGGGCCACAGGCAGAAGGGAACGCACAAACAAACACAGGCAAACCGTTTTGCATGAACACATGCCTGCAACAACATTTAGTAGCTTTTGATATATTTTATTTGCTAAATCTCACCTTTTGCTTGAGGATTTGGTGTTTTGTTTGTTTCTCGGATCCCACCCCCTAAACCCAAAAGTCCTCTAAAACTCTGTCATCCTGGCCAATCTGACCGCCCCTGTGCTGCATCTCAGTGCTTTCTCCTAGGTGCTGCCACACACTGACGCCCCCTGTATACTGCGTCTCCCACTGTCCTCTGTGGCCATCATGCTGCTATGCACTCATGTAGTCATATAGGCTTCCTGACTGTGCTGCAAGGTGGGTATTGTAGTTTAGGAGAGAGTTTCTCCATGTGGTGGCTCAAGACTTGAGTTTGGGACCAGACCAGTTTGGGTCATGAGGACAAACTGGACAAGACATCTTCCTTATGAGCACATTGACTATATTTACATGCACAAAATCTTCTTTTTTTTGCCCTTTTTCCAAAAAAAGAGAAAGAAAGAATAATATTCCTTATAAGCTGTTTACTTTGCTGATGCGCTTGAATCTTCCACTAATATTCCTGTTCACATGCAACCGTGCAAACTGATTAATGTTAAAAAAAAAGTTTTGGACTTGTTGATCCCTTCAAACACTTTCTTAAAATGGTCGGTGTTGGAATAATTGTGCATGATGTGGCCGTAAACAGGAAAGAAACCGCAGTAAAAATCCACCTGTTGTTAAATTTGGAATAATGGTGAAATATTAGTGTGTATGTAAACATAGCCATTGTGTTTTTGTTAGTTTGGACACGCATGAGCATTGAAGTCCTCTCCTCTCCTCTCCTCTCCTCTCCTCTCCTCCTCTTCTCCTCCTCTCCTCTCCTCTCCTCTCCTCTCCTCTCCTCTCCTCTCCTCTCCTCTCCTCCTCTTCTCCTCCTCCTCCTC
>JAPQRN010000001.1:7448943-7464650 GCA_037367275.1 Coranthus polyacanthus
TACTCACACACAAACACACACTCACACACACACACACACATACACACACACCCTCACACACACACACAAACACACACACACTCACACACACACACTCACACACATACTCACACACAAACACACACTCACACACAAACACACACATACACACACACACACACACACACTCACACACACACACAAACACACACACTCACACACATACATACACACAAACACACACACACACTTTCAGTGATACAGCAACATCGTGACTCCTCCCCCCCCCCGGCGATGCTCACGTCTTTAATTTCAAACATCAGACCACTGCTGTAGCACCGCCCTCCTGTCAAACCTCCTAGAAAACAGTCAGCTGTGACTCAAACCCCCTTAATAATTTGTTGGCACTCGGCTTCTTACGAACAGTCGCGACTCCGTCTTCCCTCCTAAACAAGAGCGTTTTTTACGCACAGACAAGTACCCCGAACTCGCCCGCTCCTCTTCACCTGCGTTCACGGCTGGCTTTCCTTTGGCTGTTTTAATAGGGACAGGAGGGGAAAAAAAGAGAGAAAAAGAAGAGCAGGACATGTTTGTGATGTGGAGGGGGCTCGCCGCACTGTCCTCATGTTGGTGCCTGCTGATGCTGATTCATTGTTCGCCTCAAGCAGGTAAGAAAACGGCTCTCGTCTTTCGGCACCGCACTGTTTCCAAAGTTGCGCTTAAATTAGAAATGTTTTACGCACGCCTTCCAACAAATCTAAACGATCGGTTTGTTTAAAAGTTGTTTCTCCTCGTTTCTCCTTTTAGTCATTTTTTTTTTTTTTTCCATTTAATTTAAACGTGTCCATGTGCTGAATCGACGAATTGGGTTGAGATCGTGATTCTGTGCCTAAAGTGGCCTCGTAATAAATCCAACAACAGCAGAAACTACGGAAAAGATCATAAATAAGGGGTGACAAAATAACATTGACGGCAACCCAGTGTGGTTTACGTTTTCAACACGTATGAATGGAATTTACGCACCGCGCTGTGACTGGCTTGTCTGGCCGTAGAATGTATCTGAGCAGCCAATCCCGTTCCTCCGTGCCGCCGGTGGTGTCGGGTTTCGTATGTGCGGAATAAACGCGGAAACGGGCGGCTGTCAAACAGAAAGGGTGCGGCCAGCTGCATCCTCCCTGCCGCACGCTGGAGGAGGTAGGATGCGGGAATATCTGCATCTCTTTCAGCATCACAAGTTTATCCAAGAGCAGTGCGTGCGTGCGTGTGTGAACGAGTGCGTGCGTCAGCCTAACATCTACATAAGACACTTTTTCCTAGAAGTACGAAAGACCCAAATAGCCGGTGTTTTTTTTTTTTTTTTGGCTGCAGACCAGTGTGATATTACTACCAGACAAAACCACAGTACTTTAGCAGTGAACCTAAAGCCCTTAAAACCAACAATGTGCTGAGAATTAACCTGGCCCAGTGCAGCCAGCTGCTCCAGTAATCCCCCAATAATCTCAACTCTCCTCTAAGAGCTTGTCAGATTAAAACTTTTTCTAGGTTTTTGTTTTTTTTTGTTTTTTCTACGTCATGGTGCTCACTTCCAGTCACCAAATCTGCTGTTAACGTGTGTGTGCGTGTGGTGTGTATCACGGTGCTAAAGAAAAGGATTCACGTGTATGTTCTTCCACTGTGGTAAGAGGTCTAGACCTTGGATTTATTTAAGGTCTTCGCTCTGCATTTACCATGTTCAGCGTTCCACGGACTGTGAACTTTCAACACATTTGCGTGCTTCATTCTTTCAAGGTAGTCAGTCTGCAGGGAAGGATACTGACATTATATCAAAACTGTGGAGGAAATGGCCAGCAGTTCAATGTTCACCATCATGGAACATCTACCCTCTCTGAGTTCACACTTGCATTAACAAGGTCCCACAGGTTCTTTGCATGTTGGAATTGCACCGAATTTGGCTACATTTGTGTAGAGCAGTATCATTTTATTATCCAGTAGGACGTCGGTCCTTGTGATGCACGTGCATCCTGGTTATTTATTAACTGCTGACTGTATGTTTGAGTCAATAAACACACCTTTCTGTGAAGGCTGCATGCATGTTCCATAAAAAGACAGGAATGCATTGTTGGTGAAGAAAGTCACATGTGGTCACAAAGGAGTACTGTAGTCGCACAGCGTTGCGATGACGATGCGTCTACCCTCTTGACATTCGTCTGACCAGTTTCTGCTGCCAAACAAGTATCAGCTTTTCTACATTTTCAAGTAAATGGTAGAAGTCTGGCGCATGTTAGGAGTAGTACTCTGGTGTCCTTACATGGTAGTGTTACAACCACACAGTCGGCTGGTTGTCAGGTTCACACTGTGGCTATAAATAGCATCTAAAGGATGTCTCTCTAGAAAAGAAAGTTCATTTGATGCATTGAAACCAATGTGAAATACTGCACAGATGCAGAGTGTTCTTGTTTCCTGTTGCAGCTTGTTCTGCTGTCCTAATTAAAGTCCCTTTTAAAGTAAAGATATCTAAGAAACACGCACAATCAAAAATCACACCATATTTTCATTTAAGAGGGGGGTTTTTTCTAGCTATTTCTCACAGAATTGCTGCTTTTTCCGGGAATATGTGATTGTGATTTAGGTGACGCAATTCAGTTTCCACTTTAGCAAGAAATTACACATTTAAGGAATTGCTAAGCGGCCCGAGTGTTGTACCACAAAAGATCATTTAGATAATTTAGACAAGCCGCACCTAGACTTCGCTCCACAGAAAAGATTTGGTGTGAAGTATTAGAGTAGTATATTGTAAAGGCTGACCCGTTTGTGGAAGCGGCGGAGACTATGAAAACATTTTCCTGCATAGTTTACAGTTTCCATCCTCAGAGACAAGGTCGGGAGTTTGAAGGTCAGGAAGGGCCAGTGTTTGACCTACTTTTCTTCGGTCCTTCCGTCACAAGCAGAGCGAACGTTTCTCAAGAAAGGAGAGTGAGTGGGCGTTGGAGAAAAGGGTTTTAAATCGGTTGTAAATTTGTCGTCACATATCTTTAGGAACAGCTGGAGTATGATTTGGAAACTCTATTCCTGGAACCCACGCTGGCTTCGTGCCGGGTTAGTCTGCTCACCATATGCGTGTTCATGGTTTCTGTGAAAGCATCAGTGTGTTATATACAGCGGAGGAGCGTTTTAATCAGCTTAAGTTTTTTTTTTTGTTTTTTTTTTTCTCAGATCAGTCCAACCTCAATCTCAGTTAATGTTCTTAACGCAGTCAACTTTTCACTATTGCGATTTTTTTTTTTTTGGACTCCTTCAAAGTAGGAGTGACTCTTGGTGGGCTGTTGAGAAATCTGAATTTCCCTGAAACCTGTCTCTCCTGTAATCGGTTTCCTTTCTCAACCGTCATCACTCATCTGAAACACCCAGACTTACACACTTTGCTGTGTTTCGAGTCTCCGCCTCTGTGTGTGGGTCACTGTGGTGATGCTGTTATGAGGGCTGCCACTCCGGGACCAATCAGCAACTGGTGGTGTGATTGTTCAACTCCTCCCATGCTATTGTCTTAAAGCGATAGTCTGACATGTCCCCAGCCTCCAGGTCACAGGAAGGCATGACAAGAGGTGATGGAGGATGTCGCAAACTTCTGTTCTGTTGGCTTCCATGCTGTCACCTGAGGAGTGTGAATCCTTCACGTGGACCTGCATGCTTCATGTTGGTGCCCCTCGCTGCAGGTTCACTGAGGTGTGATGGTCTCGGGGCGAGACCTCACACTCTATAATAAACCGGTGTCAAAACGAGGTCGTACGACTTCAAACCTAACGGCATCGCCGCTTAGAGGAGAGACAGAAGTGCTTGAACCCTTTCGTGAAATGTGTTAAACAGAGAATTACAGAGGAGTGTGTTTTCTGCCTTCGATTTTAGTAGCAGAAGTTTTACTAAATGACAAATGAAGACGTGAAGTGAAGAGGAGATGACTTGCAAACATTTTGAGCGTTTATTAAAACACATACTGAAACATATAATAGATTAGGTATCTTTGTACATGTAAATATCTTTTTTCTGTGTAGTTTTTCTCATTGATATTCCTTTACATTTTTATCTTCATTATGTCTCTGTGTTTCCTGCTCGACTGTTTTTGACGTCTGATCCGGAAACATGCCATAGAAATACACTTTCCACTTATTTTTAAAGAGTAAAATGAAGTCAAGTGAAAATGAATTTGTGTATGTCTTTGGGAGTTATTAAAGGAAAGGGAAGAGTTTCCTTTGTTCAAATATTTCACACTGAAGGTTGACTACCTCATTTGTTGTTCCTACATGAGTTGGGGAACCACAAGGTGTTGTTATCTCCGTTTGGTAATCTGCCCAGAGTTAAGCAAAGAGCTAAAGGTGTGGTTTTCACAGCAAATTGTCAGTGTCATTTTTGTCCCGTGTGTAATTTTCAGTAAAATATTAACCCTGCAAGGATATCGGGTTGCTGTGTTGACACAAGCTCACGTTACCACGAGCCATTTATGAGCAGCAAAGTGTAAACTGAGCAGTAAATGCAGAATGCACATCGCAGAGCTATACCATGTTGTCGTCATAAATGAACAGGGAGTTGTCATCACGTGGCACTGAATGAAGCCTGTACTTTTCGTCATTCACAGATGCAGCGTACAACTGCAGCTCCGCTCAGTTTAAGTGTGGAAACGGGAGGTGCATCACTCGCAGGTGGATCTGTGACGGAAGCGACGACTGTGGTGATGGAACTGATGAGCTGAATGCAACCTGCGGTATGTTCATGAACACTAAACACACTATCACACCACTCATCCTACTTGCTGTACAGATTAAACTACCCATTACATTTTCATTCAAAGAATTAAACATTCAAAGTGGCATTTTTACATTCAGTTTTATCTGACAGAAAAGCATCAGATGCTCATATTTGAGAAGCGTCTGATGCTTCTCAAAGAAAATTTGGAATTAAACCTTTCTCTTGACCTAAATGTCAGTCTTATCATAAACTGATAAGCATGAAGAACAGTTATATCATAAAGGCATTAATGTCATATAGTAAACCTACTGTCAGTAGATAAGATCATTTATTACTATCTATAATAAATGATTTTATGGTATACGCTAAGCGTAGTTGCAGGTTTAACTTCCCTGTTAATGACTCATACATTCTTTTTCTGTCCTCAGCGGCTAAAACATGCAGGCAGTCAGACTTCAACTGTGGCCTTCCCATGAATCAGTGTATACCAGGAGGCTGGCACTGTGATGGCAAAGCTGACTGTGACAATGGAGCCGATGAGAAAAACTGCAGTAAGTCAATTACACCTGAACTAGACTTTATTCCCTTCATTAGTAACAATAAATTATTGTACACATTACAAACAGTAAAAACCTACACCCACTATAAAACATGTTTTAAAGTCGCTTCCTGAATTCAAATGAATTAGTTTATTTAAGATAACCTATGATCAAATTTTCTAAAGTCACAGCACAAGAACAGATGTCTATCATTTATGTCCTGCTGCCATAAATAAACTGTATGATTGCAGTAAATCTTAACTCCAGGGATGTGTTTTTTAACCAGTAATACTCTGTCTCTTCTGTGTTTCCTTCCTCAACACAGCTGCCAAACAATGCAAGGATGACGAGTTTCGTTGTACAAATGGCCAGTGTATAGCCACCGCCTTTGTCTGTGACAACGACAATGACTGTTCGGACGGATCAGATGAGCTCACCTGCCCTAAACTGACCTGCGGCCCTAATTCCTTCCAATGCAAAAACTTAGTGTGTGTGCCCGCGCTGTGGCGATGCGATGGAGATGAAGACTGTGCCGACGGTTCTGACGAGTCGCCGGAGACCTGTGCAGAACACGCGCTGCACAAGAAGCAGACGCACTGCAGCGCCCATGAGTTCCTGTGCGGCAGTGGGGAGTGCATCCACGGCAGATGGCGGTGTGATGGAGGCGTAGACTGTCCGGACCGGTCAGATGAAGTCAACTGCAGTGAGTTAGCTTCCTTTTTATTATTATTATTCATTCCTGGCTGATTCCATCCTCCAAACCAAACCTATTTCCTTCCTTCCTTCTTTCCCCGTTTGACTCATTTTGTGTGTTGAATAGAAACCTGATCTTAACAGAACCTATCCATGCACACACAAAAACACCTACTGAAAGCACGCATTCAGTAGCTTCCTTGTCCTATGTCATCTCATTTGTCTTCCTCCTTCTCCCTGTATCCTCTCCTCTCTTTGTCTTTCTTCATCCATTTGTCTTCTTCTGCAGGCCGCCCTACTTGTCGTCCAGATGAGTTCCAGTGTAATGACGGGGCCTGTATCCATGGCAGCCGCCAGTGTGACAGAGAGTACGACTGCAGGGACCTCAGTGATGAGATTGACTGCCACAACGGTGATTTTTAAAATCTCCTTCACTAATCTTTCCGTATTCCTCATTCAGAAATCGTGCTAAGAAATTTAAGAGGAGTAACCCTCAAGGTGCATTAGATTACACTAAAATACGTACTGTTCTCTGCAGAAAATGTTTGTGAGGGCCCAACCATGTTCAAGTGTCGCAGTGGAGAGTGTATCAGCATGCAGAAGGTGTGTGACAAACACAAAGACTGCAGAGACTGGTCAGATGAACCCCTCAAGGAGTGTGGTAAGTGAAATCTTACTCAAGCACCTTATAAAACTTATAATGGCAGCGTGTTTCTGCCTGGACCCGAGCGTCTGTCCTTCATTTCGTTATGATGTGCAGCTATACTGATCATACAAAAAAACATCATACAGTAAGGCTATAGTTTGGTTATACACACGGCTCCTTTGGTCTGAGAAAGAGAAAAAAAAAAATGACACCACGTTATAGTTTGGAAAATGTGATCGGGACAGTTAGCATAATAGCCCGGCCTAGATAGTTTGTGGTTTGAATGAACGAGTGAGCCACCATTAGGAAAATGGTTGTAAAGAGCTGTATTTGCGAGCTTTGTTTGTCTTGGTTTCCACAGGCACCAACGAATGTTTGACTGGAAACGGCGGCTGCTCCCACACTTGCAATGATCTGAAGATTGGCTACAACTGCTCCTGTCCAGCTGGATACAGCCTGAAGACAGACAAGAAAACCTGTGAAGGTAAAAGAGCGACAGATGTTAACAATATCTCCAGTTAAAACTTGACATATAAGATACAGAGAATCGTTTGTTATGGTATTAATTTTCTGGCTCCTGTATCTCTTTTTTTTTTTTCTCCTTTTCCTCCACCTGCAGACATTAATGAATGTACTGAGCCGGACATTTGCAGCCAGATATGCATCAACCTGCCAGGCAGCTACAAGTGTGATTGCGAGACGGGCTATGAGATCGATCCTGTGACCAAGACGTGCAAGGCTGAGTCAGGTAGCGTTTGGAAGAAAGCCCTATTCAATGTGTAGCCATCCCATCTGTCAACTGGCAAGATTTATTCTCCAATCTGAAAACCAGCCCTCATTGGTTTTTTCTCACTTATTCTCCTCCAGGTTCTGTTCCCACCCTGTACTTCACCAACAGACACGAGGTGAGGAAGATGGCGGCGGACCGCAGCGAGTACGTCCGTCTGATCCCGCAGCTGAAAAACGCGGTGGCTCTCGACATGGACATGCCTAACAAGATGATCTTCTGGTCTGACCTCTTCCTGAAGAAAATATACAGGTAGGAAACACCCTGAAGTGCCATCTGTCCCTATTTCTATATGAGTGTACGACATATGATCAGTGATTGTCGTCAGTATAAAAAGACTGTTCACTGCAAAAACATCAAACTAGAAAGAAGCCAGATGTTCTTAAATATAACCAAATTGTCTTGTATTAAGCAAATCAAACTGCCATTGGGGTTGGTTAAATCCAGCCCAATATTAGGTGGAATATCTTATTAAGTTAATTATATTTAGTTAAAATTAGATTATATATCTAAAAAACATGCTAGATGTGATTATTTCCCTTTTTAGGAAAAAAAAAACCCAAGATTTCCTGGGGAAAAAAAAGCCGTTTTTGCAGTGTACTGTATATTTCTCGATAGTGATTGAGAGTCTGTGATGCAGACTGACAACAGATATAGTCTTACCAGTTTCTAAAATGAAACTCTTCGCCCCTGTCTGCCTCCCGCCAGCACCAAGCTTGACGTCGCTGGTAACTCCTCTTACCACACTGTAGTAATTGGCAGCGGGATCGAGGCCCCAGAGGGCATAGCGGTTGACTGGCTTCATGGCAACATTTACTGGACTGACAGTGTTATGAAAACGATCTCCGTGGCAACGACAGACGGAGCTAAGAGAAAGACCCTGATCACGGAAAACCTGGAGAAACCAAGAGCCATCACAGTGGACCCTGTTAATAAGTAAGTAACGGCAAAGTGTCGGACGGATTTGACTGCAGCTCATTGTCAAAAAGCTGAGAAAGAGAGGTTTTATATGTTACTCTGTTTTATTTCAGCTTCATGTACTGGACAGACTGGGGTGAAGAGGCTAAGATTGAGAAGAGCGGGCTGAATGGAGCCGATCGCATCGCCTTGGTGACAGATGACATCATGTGGCCCAATGGCATCACTCTGGGTAAGAAGCAGAACCGCGCGAAGGCATTAAGTGGAAATGGACGATATTCATTCGAGCAGCGCAACGAACATACAGTCGTGTTTAAAAAAAAAAAGTCCGACAGCTTTGTCACGGTGTGTTTCGTCCTTTCTCTGGACAGACATGGTTAACCAGCGTTTGTACTGGGTGGACTCCAAGAGGCACACGCTCTCCAGTGTCGATGTTAACGGAGGGACTCGACACACTCTTATTTTCAACCAAGACAAGCTCTCACACCCTCTGTCTCTGACCGTCTTTGAGGTTAGTAATGAAATGATCAAATCTACATTTTCTCACTTCTCATCACAAAAATGGAATTTCCTTAACTGATTTTATTATTACAACAGGCTGTTCAGAAATGTTTGCCATAGTAAGGTCTGTATTAAATTAGAAAATAGTTACAAGGAAATTGACGGTAGTGAAACTAAGATGAAATGCGCTCGTTTCTGCTTCCTTTCTGCTGTTGTACAATTTAGAAATGTTATCAACGTACATTTCGAGTGTATTTCAAAACACTGTGTAATCTAGTTGATGTGTGGTGAGTGTTATCGATTTAAAAAGTACAAAACCACACCTTTAACTGCTGTATGTGCACTTTATTTCTCAGAAATTTGGTTTAAGTGGGATTAATCCTTAACCAGTCTCCACGATTAATCCATTCGTGTTTTAGGAAACTGCACAGATAGTAATGCCATTGAACTGTATTACTCAAGATGACTTTGTTTCCAGGAGAAAGTGTTTTGGACGGACATGGGCAGCAACGCTGTTTTTAGAGCCAATCGTCTGACGGGAAGTGACATCACACAGCTGGCACAGGATTTAGATCAGCCCGAGGACATTGTGTTGTACCACAATCTCAAGCAGCCCAGCGGTACGTCAACAACTGTAGATTTTACAGCCATTATCCAAAAAAAAAAAAAAAAAGTTAAGGCCATGCAACATTTTCTCCCGCTGTCTTTGACTATACCTATGTTTCTTTTTTTGTTGTAGGTACGAACTGGTGCGAACAGAGTGACAGTGTGAATGGAGGTTGTGAGTTTCTGTGCCTCCCCGCCCCGGTCATCAACCAGCGCTCACCTAAATACACCTGCGCCTGTCCCGACAACACGACCATGGGACCAGACATGAGGACGTGTGTGACAGGTAGACGTCCATTATTTTTACTTAGTCTTTCAGTTTGGTTTTTGGTTTCATTGGAGTTAGTTTTAGGAGTGCGTAAGTAGTTTTATTTTTATTTTTTTTATTTTTTTATTTTAGTGTTATTTTTAGATCTTCGGGTATTATGAGGAAAACCTTGATTTATAGAAGCTGAAAAGAGTAACATGAACATGATTTACAAAAACATTGTTTATTAAATGTCCCATATTGTGCAAAGTCATTTTATTTGACACCACTGTACGAATCAAGGGGGGGGGACATTAAAACAAAGCTGATTTTAGTTCATGTTGCAATTTACTTTCTTTGTTTTTATTTTTATTTCAGTTGACAGTTAGTTTTTGTTTCAGTTCTCTTTAACTATGATAATCCTTCTAGTCTTTTACCGACTGTAACCCTCATAGTTAATTTCATTCCTGGCACAGTTCCTGCTGAAAATAAAACGGCTGCACCACTCCCACCAAAAGTTCCCACCAAACCTCCTACACCCAAGCAACCTGAAACTACCACCACTACAGTTACAACCACCACCCCCACTACAGTTACAACCACCACCACCACTACAGTTACAACCACCACCAGAGCTACCAAAAAACCCACAACTCCAGCCTTGGTCACGCCCAAGGAGCCCAGCGACCTCTCTACACAGACCCTCCAGCAGCCTCAGGCCACCGCTCGAGGTAAAAAGTGGACGACAGTGGACTAGTTTGTTGGATTTTTTTGTAAATATCGAGGAATTAACAACAACAGAAATGCTTTATTGTGTGCTCTCTCAGTGAACACCAGGTTGGCCTCCATGCCCAGAGAGGACCAGTCATCCCATCCCATCGCTCTCTACGTCGTTCTGCCAATAAGTAAGTTCTGCATTTCAGCGTCTGCTTCTGATTGGCCGTTTAATCTGCTGCTATTTTCAGTGCTTCCTCTGATCTTTCCAAATGACCTTCAACTCTTCTCTCTCTCTCTCTCCCTCTCTCTCTCTGTAGTGGTCATGTCTCTGCTGGTCTTCGGGGCAGTGTTGCTATGGAGACACTGGCGTCTGAAGAACACCAACACAATCCACTTTGACAATCCCGTGTACCAGAAAACCACCGAAGATGAGGTACACATCTGCAGGAACAGCTCTGAAGGCTACATTTATCCTCAGGTATCTTCACTTTAATGCCAAGTCACTTTATTATTATTATTATTCTTATTATTATTACTATTATTATGAGTTATTGTTAAAAATACAAAACAATGCTGATTCAGTTTGACTTTTTTGCAGAGGCAAATGCTGAGCATGGAGGACATGGACATCGCATGACCTACAGATGAAGAAGGCACTAGATTTATTTGAAGCAGTTTCTTTCTGATGTAAAGTTGAAGAAACAAAGCCATTTTCTTGTACCGCTGCTGCTTGAAAGCCTTCGTCCCGCCCCCGATGACCTCATTTTGTGGCTTATGTTTCTGACCTCAGTGCTTTGCCGTCCAAGTTTGAAATAAGACAAAAAAAGAAAAAAGAAACCCCATCTTTGAAAGCCTTGTTTAAAGTGGCAGAGCAGAACTGCAGTGAGTGCAAAGTTGTTTTATAATGAAGGACAGCTTCAGAAGACGATGTTCTTCTTGATCTTACAGCCTCAGCTCTTTTGAAGCAATTTGAAAATATATTGTCAACGCGACGCACCTGCTTGCTTACTCTGCCACCAAATATCCTCTGACTTGGTCTTGGTATGTGGATTTCCTCACATAATCCGGTCTTAGTTCAGCTAGTTTAACTTGAACCTTGACCTATAGCGTCTTATCACTGATGTGTGCCTTCCATCCATACTCTGGTAGTTTGCTGAAGTTTATTTGGTGAAAATAAATGCCTTATTGACCCCGCTGCCTTCCAAACCATGGTAGTATGTCACCATGATCAGAAATGTACTGTGGCCTGCTTTTCTGTTGGATACAGAGCGCCACGTTCTGCTGGGACTGATATCAGAGGCATTTTTATTTACTATGATTCATCACGGTAAATCCCGTTGAAATCCGTACTTTGATATTTTTTTTCCTTTTATGACCAGTCTCCAAATAAGACACTGGGGATTGAGAAATGGTTTACATTGTGAATGGAAATGCTGCTGAATTTTCTGAAATCAACCAAAATGAAGAAAATGCTGTTTTTGAAATGAAGATAGTTGAGTTAAATGTTACTGAAGATACTGTAGGTGAGTCATTATCGTGACATTGTACATAGTTTGTAAATACTTTACATTTGTTACCTTTTGTAAATTTAATCAAGAAATATTGTAAATATCAAAGAGATTGTTTTATTTATTTATGGAAGCATATGACAGGTTTTGGTTGATGTCATCTGGCCGTAAACACGACGCGTGCTTCATCTACCATCAGTAAATGGTTTTTGTTGCAGCCGAGCCAGTCTGATCTTTATTGATTGTACAGCTGTTATTTAACTTACGTTCAATCAAACCTTCACTTTTGTGTGTAGGAGATCCTGTATGAGTCAGTGCTGCAGGGTCGTGCTTGTTATTTGCAACAGCGTCTCTATATGTTACGGGAAAAACACGTACCGTCGCGTTTCATTTTTGTGGTAGCTTGACATACTTTATTTAGTTTCTACCTTTGTGTTATTGCAACTGTTTATTCTCACTGTCAAAGGCACATAGTGTACAAAGCACAATGTTCTCCGTCACATCAGAATGTATGAATGCCTGCTTGTTCATGTTTGTCCTTGCTTTTTTTTTTTTTTTTAAATAAATTGTTTTAATTGATTACCGGTTTCTCTCTTTGATCGATTTCGCAGTTGAAACAAACTGTAATAAAGTGGGACATGTGAGAAGTGTTGTTGAATGAATTCTATTAGATGAACATGACACATGAGCGTGTTTTTGAAGGACTCTGCGCTGAAAAAGCTCCAGTGCGCGGATACAATGCACGAAACCTGTGAATGTTGCACGTTGCCAGGTTACATTGTCATTATTCTCCATATTCAACACAATACTAGCCTGCACACAGAGTGAGCAGATGAATGCTTACAGTACGATCGCAATCACACTCTTGTCTTTCCTCTCTGCCTTTTGTCTAAGGAATAGATTTGTTATCACATGACTGGAAATTTCATGTCCTTGTGCTTTAGCCAACTTAAACAAATCTCTCATTTGAATGCAGTGTCGGTTTCACCTGTCACCTGTTGGTGTAGTTTTAAAAGGAAGGCACTGGGTTTGTTTTAGATTTTGATCTTCATATAAATCCAGTTTGATTTAATGTTTTATTTTAAGCATTTCGTTGGGAAGCGCGTACCCCATTTCTCCATTTCAAAGGGAAAAGAAAGCTTCCGAAACACAGCTGCTTCAATTCCGGTCATGTCAATTTATAGCTTTAGAGTGTAATTTATATCTCTGTTTTCTTACTATCTCGTTCAAATCAAATAAGGCTGAAAGCAGTGCTCTTCGCAGGGATGGTCTGACGCGCCAACAAAAGCAAACGGCCACCGGTCATCCTCTCACTAATGCAATAAACCTCCTCCATGTTTCATGCTTCTCTACAGCGAAAGCCCTGGCAGCACTCAGCCTGTTGCAGAGTATCAGAGAGCAGTGGGGGAAATAGATGAGGAGGCAATGCTGCAGCATCAATACTTTATAACAACTGTGGTAAATAGGAAGTCATGTATTTATTTCAAAAGGTAGCGACGAAAAGGGAAGTGAACATTGATTTTATGATGTTTTTAATATACAGTCCATTGAAATAGCGCCATTCTGTAGAGTTACTAAACATAAAAAAACAGGATATAAATCATGTAAGTGAATTCTTTGCTGCAGAAACAAGAGGAACTGAATTCTTATGTCAGAGTTTACAGTAGTTACCCTCACCGACGAGGTTACGTTTTCACCTTCCAGCGGGATTACACAAAAACTGCAGAACCAATTTTCATTCAGCTTGGCAGGAAGGTAGGGCATGGGTCAACGATAAGATCAATAATAGGAGCTGATCTAAGACTTCTTTTTCTAACAGTGCGAGATAAGTTGTATGTGTATGTGCGCCACTGAATGCACTTGTAGTTGTAGGCTTCACGAAAAAAGACTGCATGGATCTGTGTGTGTTTGTGTGCGAAACTGTTCAGGGACACGCTGAACCATCTTCAGGTCATTTCACCGGGAAGCTGTGGTATGTTGTCTGTCAGGAACCGGGAACCACATTCCATTTTAAAAATGGACGCCACACTCACTAGTATCACATACAGATCGATATCTGTAGTTGTATGCATCCGCTTCACTCTGACAAACTGACAAATAGTCATTTTAATCACTAATGGAACAAACTGTGCAGAAGTACATAGGAGTGAAACAACAACTGCTGATGATACTAATGTATTTAAAGCAAATTAACCTGAGTACCATCGTGTGCTAATATGTTATACCCATGAGGCAATAGATACACCTGAGGCTCAGGTGACAAATGACACCTGTTCCTTGCAATGCTGCGTGCCATTCGTTTTCTCTCCTCACCTCACTATTTACATATTCGCCATCATCCCATTGGCCGGATGGCAACCAAAGGGTGGAGTTGTGGCTCACACCACTGAGACGTAAGCGAATGGGAGTGTCCTCAAAAATTGTCAGTGGAGAAGAGGGAGGGGGGCAGATGGAGGATAGATATTCCCCTGCCAGGGGCGAAAAGGGCACCAACTGTCCTGATGATAAGGTAACAACAATAGCCTGTTTGGTCTCTGCCTGACAACATGACGACCAAACAAACAGAACCACAGCGTCTCTCGCTGTAGGAGGAACGAGGATGCAACCGACACTCGCGTTAAAGCCAAACACTTCTATTATAAAAAAAATAAAGCTGCAGGATTTCACTACACTTGTGTCAACAGTGGACGATCTGTATCAGTGCAAGGTGATGGTGAAATTCAAAAGCATCTCAGTTGGATGTCCTGTATCAATCTGAAAAAGAGCGGCTACAGTGGCTATCATGGCACGTATCACAAGGACTCTCACTAGTATCTCTTTCTCTCTGATGCACCACGCTGAGCTCAACTCCTCTGACCCTCGCAGTATCTTTTCCCGTTCAGCTGTACAGTCATCCACTCGCACGATGCAAGCAAGGTTGATTAATGATTACACTTTGCAGCGACACCATAACATTGTTCTGAGTTGGTTTCAAGGTTTTCTTTGTCCTGAGTTGTTTTAACACACCCAGTTCACCTCATTAACTGAGTAAATTCCTTCCATTTCACAAGTTCAAGGGGTTGATGGATTGGTTTGCCATTGGTTGAATATTTCTGAATCTACTTCCTTTAGTCCAATACTAACTTCCCATCAACCATTCCAAATGTTCCTGCTGGAATTACTGTTTTTATTGTGTCCATAAAATGTCATATTATCTTGACAAATTCCCATAATAATTTACCAGAGCCCTGATGATCAAATATCCTTATTTCATTTGATCATCAGACATATGAGGAACATCGGCAAATATATCCTCATATTTGCTTAGCTGACTTTTCACCCTTTCTGTTAAAAAAATTGCTGCTGCTAAAATAATAGGCCAAGCCTAGTTAATGCTCACGTCTTGACGCTTTTAGAAGGAAGGCATTTGAAAATATGAATGTAGTCACTTATTTACAGTAAGGGGACCTCCTGTGCAACATAAGGTCAATTATAGTGTAGTTTAGTTGGAAGTGCTGGGCAAAAGAAAAGAAAAGACGGTTGTTTTCATCTTGTCTGATGATGAAGTGTTTCCATATGTTTGTGTTGGTCCACGGCCACAACAGGGGAAAGTAGTTTGCCTGCATTTAGCTTCCTCTCTTGTAGAGTGTAGATCACTTAACCCTTGTGTCGTCTTTCATTTTGAGATCCTCTGGTCGACCTCGGCTCAGAAACGGGTCGTACTGAGGGTGTTAGATTGTGTACTGTGATGTACTGTATGAATAACGTTTTAAACAAGGTGTTTGAAGGTGGTCACATGACAGAGGGTAAAGAGTGACATCAAACAATAGATTAAAACAATGGAACA
>JAPQRN010000001.1:7520138-7542518 GCA_037367275.1 Coranthus polyacanthus
TGTATGTCCTTGATCATTTTAAGCCCGTGTGAAGAGACGCAGTTGAGAAAAGTGGGCATAATTTACCTTCAGAGACTTTGAATCTTTGAAACACAACTGAACGGTTTTAATGTTTGCCTGTCAGACCTTCATAAAGGCGGAAGTTTTGATTCAGTAAGAGTAAGAGATATGCACATGGTATATTGGGCTTTAAAACATCATCTAAATGGTCTTTGCCTGCCAACTTCTCTTCAGCCCTCTTCCTCATCACCCAAACACTTCAGACTGGGGTCTGTCTAAGGCTATCGGACCGCCACTCCCCCTGCAATCTATCACCGCTCCATTCTCAGTCCTAATCCACTGATAAGTCCCCAAAATCAGACTGGCCAGACCAGGTCTGTGATGATAAGAAAACATTCCTCACTGCTAGTAGCAACTGTATCTCTTTCTCTATTTTGCTCCTTTTTTCTGTGACACGCAGCAGAATGTCCCTCTCCACTTTATCCCGTCCTCTCCATATTTCCATATATTTTCACTGATGCGTGATGTTTCCACTTTCCGGTATCCGATCACTCAATAGTTTCAGGGTGACCTAAGATAGTCTAGCCCACTCATCATTGCATTGTTTGTTTGGATTTTCCAGCCGGCTTGCCGCGGTTTGGGAACTACTCAAGAGCGATTTATGAGGATCTTAGTGAGTCGTTCTTCTTTTGAAGTAGTCGCAGGGCACGCTGGCTTCAGAAGGAGGGATGAGTTCAGAGGAAAAGTTTGCAAGGGAGGGGGCGTTGTGGGAAAGGGGTACAGTGATCAGATGAGCCGTCGCTGGGAGATGCAGAGAGAGGGACACATAGCCATCACGATTAATCTCTTTTTGCAGGAAATTACCCGCTATTGCTCCAGTTACAGTGATAATCAGAAACAACACCCCAGACAAAGAAAACCCCGTGTGTATACATCTGTTTTCTGTGTGTTTCTTCATAATCTGCACATGGCAGACATTTGAACTCATCTGGAGTTTTTATGCAGTAGTTTCATCCCTTACTGCAGGGGTGGTTCAGGTCACTGAACACTGCATTGGTGATTCAGTCTATTTCTCTTGGCTTGGCTGCAGCTCTGCTGGGCGAGTGTGTGGCTCTAGTGTGGATGTGTTCACTCCAACACTGGCAGACTACAGGCCTAATGAGATCCAGACAGAGAGCATTCTTGGTTTAGCGTGTGATACTGACACCCCTCTCGGCTCCACGGGGCTGTAGCCATCTCGCTCTCAAAATGTTGTGTTCATACCGGCCATGCCAGAGTTAACACAACGCCGATCGCTGCGTGTTTCTTGAGGGCATCTGCGATCGAGTCTGAGCATATGTCAGTTAGAAACTTTGCATATGCAGATACTTTCACACATGATCTGTGAACACACCTCTCTACACGAGAAGAGATGACTGTTTTGCCCTAAACCAAATCTTTAATTTTGAACCCACATGTAAATAAAAGAACAAGGCCATAACTTTCATCTATTTGTAAAGTATTTGACATTGATGATAAAGTTTCAGGGAAAGCTGTATTAAACAGCATTAAACACTTTTAACAGTCAACCAGGCAAAGGTCATCTGTAAACCTTTAAATAAATGTAACCAAAACAGCCCCTTGTAACTTCATACAAAAAATTATGTTGCAAATATTAACACAACACAACTTAAAATAATATTTTTTGTTGTTGTTTTTTTTTTTTACATTTACACTCACATCACCTTTGTACTTTTGTATGTAAAATAATAAATACTAAATAAAATAAATAAAGACTAAATAAAAGAATAAAATCATGGAAAAACAGCCTGCTTTTATTTAATTTTTTGTATTTTTGATTGAATCTGTACACAAAGTTTCTGACCACTGACTGGATGCATTAACTTCCTGAAGTCTCTGACGGTTGCCTGGCAACCTCACTGCGATGACAAAGTGACTGCACAGCATTCGTTTGCCAAGAAATAATTACTGCTATAACTCTTCATGAAACAGTTTTCATTTTCACATGTCTGTTTCTGTACAGAAGCAAATAATGTAGTCAGCTTTAGAAGGGCTGGCGTTTCCCTCTATTTGACCAGTCTCAAACTAAGCTAAGCTCATTTCCTCTTATTTAGCCTTTACTGTTTTGCATCTAACTTCAATCAAGAAAGCATTTAAGCGTGCAAGATATTAAACGAATGCTCTGACAAAACACATGCTGAAGCAATTGTGATATTCATTTTCTTTTTACAAGATACGATGCAAAATTAGTTAGGTGTAATATCTCTTTTGCATTGGGGTTGTTTCCTATGCCTGCTAAACACACAAAATATGCCCTCATGGACCTCTCCAGAGACATGATGGTAATCAGAGGAGATGGGCGGACAAAGACATTACAACCACACAACAGCCATTCGGATCCCGGAGGAGCCCTCAGTCTGGGATTTCGTTGCTTGAATGTTTCTTGCTCTGTTTCTTTTTTCGCCCCTTGAAATTCCATCTCGCGCTCTCTTCTTAAAACCAGTAAGAATGTAAATGAATGCCAGATCTCCCAGTTTTGGCCTCATTCTACATCTGGGATACTTTGTAAAAAACGTGCAGCCAAGACGCTTATAAGGTGAGAGTGAAGAGAGAGGCACATGACAGACTCGGGTTCCAAACTTCTTTTCCCGTTTTTTCTTTCTGCTTCTTCACGTTTTTCAGCACTTCTCGTCCGTTCACTGTTGATCTGAACTTTCTTCCTCACTAACTCCTATCTCTCCATTCAGAGGGTGCTTTATAAAGAAGAAAGACAAACTGGGCAGAGTACCAGCTCAGTCAACCAGACGTTTGATTAGCGTGACTGGAAGTGATTTGAAATGAAGTCTGGTTTCCTCTTTTTATTCTACCAGTGTTTATTTCTAAAGAACCAACACAATCATAGGAAAAGGAGTAGCTATAAAATAGTCAATACCTTTTTCAGAGTGTATTGCTCTTTTTTCATCAGAATTTGAATTTTTAAACTCGTGACTCAGGCTGTCTTTTGATTAGCCTTAGGCTATAAGATAATAACGTCACGCCTTTGTACATATGTAGCTATGACAGTGATATCAATCTTTTCATTTAACTCATTTAACTTATGAGATTGACATAAAAAAGTATATTTTGGCTCAAATGGAACTGAAGTTGGAACTGAAGTCCTGTCTTCTGTCATGTTCACACAATATTTCTTTGGAGAACAACTTGTAAAGTGCAAAACACAAACACAAAATGTTAATTCAAAGCATTGCTCCACTGCATACTTGACAAAACCAAAACAGTAGGATTCAACAAGCTGAGCATGTGTGAGCTCTGTTGTTCACACATCTGGCATTCTACCATCTGATATGTGTTGTAATCCATAAATCATTTCGCTTCTCTCCCGTTCAAGTTGGCCCGTTCAGTTTTACATTACGGTTTTGGACAACAGAAGAACACATTTCAACCGTTTCCTGTGCCGTAGTATCTGCCACGTCTTACGCTGTCGCCTTGCCGATAAATGCATGACACGACAACAGGTTAAGAAGATAAACAGCACAAGTAAGGGAAAAAAAAAACCTCATTATGTTTATTATGTTTAGCATTTGTTGTAAAATGTATTACATTCAGTTTATTTCATTACACTGTCTGTATTCTGTGTAAAGCTTTCACGGTCTCTTGTTTTGAACGACACCTCTTATTTTTCAGCGAGCGCATTAGTGGAAGTCAACGCTCTGATGTCATTCCACTTCTGCAACCAATTAAGTGCGGTTCAGAGAAATTCAAATGCAGAAACTTAATGTCTTCCTTGGTTTCTGAGCCTCCACATCTATGTGTCAGTCATTCGTCTTTTGTACCCCTAAAGTCCCCTTCCCTACCCCACCAACTGCACCACCACCACCACCACCACCACCTCTCCTCCTCCATAAACCACATTTCCAAGCTGCTTGTTCCATAAGCAATAAGACGTCAGGTCATAGCACAGCAGCAGCTGGGTCTTGTTTCAGTGTGCGAGTTCAGTGCAGGTTTCAGTAAAAGGGACATCACGAGTACACCGACAGACTGTACTCAGATACAAACCAGCTGCCCTCCTCAGCTAATTGTTCCATGACAAAAAAAGTGAAAGAAAAGTGAAGGGACCTTTAATTTTATTTGAAAAGTGTTCTCAATGTGAACTGCAGGCATTTCCGTTCCACCTTGAGTGATTGCAGCTCCAGAATAAAAACACCAACCTACACACTTACATGTAAAGACATGTACACTCACACACATACACTCACTAGGGAATGGGGTAAATTCTTCCAAAGCCATGTTTGACTCCTCATTTTTCAGTCAACCCCTCTCTTTACCCTCTCAGTTTAGTCGATTAGAAATAGACCCAGCTGACAGCCAGAGGGGACAAGTGAAATCTCAAGAGTTGCAAAGTTCCCAGTCAAACATTCTCCTGTTGAAGTTTTTTTTTTTCCCAACTGTGTTCCAGCAAGGTTTGACTTTCGCTTAAACAGTTTTCATTTGATTGCGCCTCACCACTGCTTTAAGGATCAAGTTGCTTCGGGAGTTGTGTCTTCACAAATCAAAATTTTTACGTTTGTTTGTTTGTCAGCAATATGCACTTGCAATCAAAGTTGTCGAGTCAACTCAACAGAGGGCTTTCAAATCAAGCCGTGGCCCTGCCTTTACGAAGTATCCTGGCGCTCGGTAGGTTACTCATCAATCCCACAAACGTTTTGGCCGAATCCGTTAAAAGCATCGCTGAAAGCCACAGAGCTCAAATTCTGGTCGAGATTCTGCAGTTTCCAGTTGTATTAAATATGCTAGGCTGAATCACAAAGGAATCTGTATAAAGTGCCGTAGACACCGAGATTTTCCAAACAGAATATTTCAATCAAGATAATGTAGCCTCAGTGACATGCTGGAACAAGCACACCGTGCGATGCTATCAAACTCTAGAGAAAATATGCTTTAACGTATTTTGAAATGAGTTCAGGAAAACTTCAAGATGAATGTTGGGATTAATATGGTTGAAATCCCACAGTTGCTGTAGTAATATGTCTGTAAACAGTTGTGTGTCAGAGCTAATCAGCACTATGGGACTGCAGAGATCAGCAGGTCACAGAGTTTCAGCTTCATGCCTTATTTTGGTGTTTTGTTTGGGTGCTTTTCAGGAAGGAGGGTATTTTAGTTTTCCCAGTGACTGATAGGCCTTGTTGTTTACGGAAGCGCAATTATACGAGCGAACGGGCAGCATACCGGTCCCAAATGAGTCCCTATGGCCTCCCTTATGGCCGCCCCATAACTGCTGAGGTTTGGTGAAAGGGCAGCTAGTGTCTTTGTGAGATGCTGTAAACCATTTTACAATTCGCTAACACTGCAGACACTGTGTTGGGTTTGTGTTTGCGAGGTCGTCCATGTTTAATGTTGAGATTGGGAGGGATTGATAGAGGCAGAGGTATTTTTACATGTGGAGGAGAAGCTGGAAAAAGGGGCCAGTGGCGATGGATTTCACAAGCTTCCTGATATGCCTCTGACATGCCCACTGGGACATGTCATCTAGGACCTTTCCCCTTTCCCCCCTCTGAAAGGTAGGATGCCAGGAGCGATTCAGACGGAGAGAGGACGAGATGAAGCAACAGGGCAGAATAATGAGGGACATACAAAGAAAGTCACATTGTAGAGGAGAGAAACAGCTGGACAGAGATAAAACACTAACAATATACAGATTGTAATATTAGCCAGTTGCACATTTTTTTCTCCTGCGTCAAACATTAAACAACTCTAATAAAAACAGAAAAGAGCCATGGGTTCTTCTTGTAACAAACAGCCAGGAATATGCCAGCGCCTGAAGAGAAATGGCACTCTTTTTACGAAGTTGTTTAGGCTAGTGAGCAAAAGATCCTCCATAATTCTTCATGCTGTCACCTAGTGTCTTTTCTTCTTCTATAACCTAAAGCTTCCCTCTGCTCAGATCATTATTTCCTCAAGCTTTTATACCCTATATAGTGCTCAGAGGTGACATGTCTGCTCTTGCAACATCTGTGTTCAAGTTTAGCCAGGAAAACATGAAATCCCCTACACGACTGAGGTAATTGGTCAAGGAAACTAATGTTCTGCATCAACTGCAGCGCATCTCTCAGCATCGTGGGTTTAATTACTTCACAGGAGACACTGTGTACAGAGCAGTCACTTAGAGAAAGCACGCGGGTTTCGTGTTTGACTATTCATCAGTGGGTTTAAAAGTAGGGGATGGGAAAGGACTCGGGCTGCAGATGTATGACGAAATACGTATGTGAACTCAGCTGGGTATGCTGGAGATCCCCTTCCTGTCCGGACCGGGGGAGGTGTTTATTTATTGCACGGTCCACTTTTCTGCACTGCTGTCCTCACACAAGGAAATACAATAATGAATCATTCATCACAGTCATGTCACTTATGTAGGGAAAAGAGTAAAGGGACCTTCTCTCCCATGATCAATGCGTTTCCATCCAGTTCGTTGCAAAATTGCGCTGGTTGTTTGGACGGGTCTAATGGAAACAGGATGGACGTGGCGATCAAATCTCTCATCCAAACTTTATCTTGGACAGCTGATGATTTCATGCCCCTTACTACACAACTCCTTCTGGGTTTCTTAGCTACACAGACCAAAACAAACTCACAGTCATTAAATGTTATCTTCTAACCGAAATGCGTTAGAATATCTAAAAAAAAACTACGCTTGTGTGCTTACATCATTGTTATATTATACCTCAGAGCGGATTTCCTCTTTCTTCCCTTTTATAGCAGGTGATGGGGGGCATTACCTAATACGACTGAGTGTAAACCAGAGTTAAAATCCTCTCGACTAAAAAGCCCTTTCTGTGTTTTTTGCACCATAGCTGAGAGTCGGGTGGTTTTCAGTTGGTTGCAATCAGTAACTTCACCACTGATGTCCCTAAATATCATGCACTGAACCTTTAATGTTACTTGTAGCTACTTCATTAGAATGAATGACATAATGTGAATACATGTAACTGAACGTAATGTGAATAAAACCCTAATACATTACCTCGTCTGTCAACACGATCTCTATCTGAGTCATGTCAGATAGATTTTCTTTGGCCGTGGTGATAATAACTCACATGACTGAACGACATCTTCTGTTCAGTTTTGATTGAGAGACCCCTTGCGGCAGAAATGACATTTTACTTTGCATGGAAATGCGACTGAGGCGTTATGAAGACACTGACTATAAAATTAAATATGAGTGAAACAGACTGGCAGTACATGAAAGACTGATTAAGAGAACAAAGTCGATTACATCTCAAGGCTATATTTGTATGCCTTTCCAACAGCGACTGCTTGTTTATTTTGGTTCTGGTTCAAGAACCCCGTAGGAGCATATGTGATTTTCTGAGTTGGTTTATAAAGATAAAAACCTTGCATGACCTTTCAAGTTTCAACAGGAAACTTAAAGGTTTTGTGTGATCTTTTTCGCCTACTTAAGAGCATATTTACGTATGTTTAGGTAAAGATTTCTGTGGGACTGCGCTGCTCTATGCCAGGAACAGGTAGAGGCAAAGTTTTAAAAAGACGTTCTCAGGAAACAAGGTTCTGCAACAGTATCTGTCAACTTTGACCTTAAGCTCTTAATGGTGATTCCCGAGAGCTTGTTTTCATTCTTCACATTTACCCCTTTCCCTCCCCAGTGCACCACCCACTCTTGTTAAACGAGTCTCATGTCCCGTTTTTGTTTTTAGATGTGGCCGCTTGTTTTCCTCTCTGACCCTCTGCCTCGGCTCTTAGGGGCTGCATTAACATCAATTTACACAATTAAACTAGAATGCGTGAAGAGTTAGCACGTTGGTGCTCTCCAGCCAAATATGTAATTGAGCTAATAGCAGCTGTTCTCGCTGGATCTTATAACACATTCACATGTTCCATTAGGAGCTGCACTCACGAGCCAGCAGTGGAGTGACTGGGTCCAGATGTTCGCCATGGCAGTAAAAAAAAACCCTCACAGGATACAACGGAGGAGATGGGGATATGTTTTTTGTCACAAGAGAAGGAAGAGAATCGTCCCTGGCGATTTTAAATACCCTAAAAGGAGCTGAGTTTTTACCGACTCTGAACTTATTTAATCAGACAGCCTTCCACTGCCTAATCCTCCAAGAATAAAGATATCCAATGAGCTGTCCAAATGATAACACCTCACTGATTATGTTATTATATTTTAGTTCTTGGAAAGTGAGCTCTCTGTGGTCGGGACTACATTGTTTGCGGTGGAAGAATGTAAACAGCATTGGGTGGTTCGAGAACAAAGTTGATCAAGAGAGACTCTCCCATCAATTAAATTTTCCTGCTCCTTGTTTACAGTTAAATGGATGTTTTTCTGGAAGCCTTTGTATGTGCACGTCTCACAGACATGTCCTGAGGCGATTTCATCATTGTTTATTTGTGCCAAATGTTGAAATTTCCATTGTTTGTGCAGCACTCATGCAGCACAGAAACCAGTCACTGATTAGCAGCATATGAACTACTGTTGCAGTCTCTACTGCCAGTAACCTTTGTCCAAATTAGACAGCTGTGTTCTCAAGGGAAAGCTATTATCGTCACTGCTGAGACACTTTCTCCTTAGGCAGTTCGTGTAGAATCAAGCTTTTCAAACTTTTTCTCATGACTAAGCATTTGCATTTTCCAACTATAAAACACTGTGAATCCGAAGCCAAGATGAAAATTATTCATGCATTTATTACATCTTGTTTGGATTAGTCTAACTCCCACTTTTCTTGCCTCCGCATGATCATCATTTGATTTGTTTACCAGTCATCCAGAATGCTGCAGCTGAGCTTCTGATCATTTGAAGACTCCCATACCGTATTGCGTTCATCTTTTTATGTATCTTTACAAAAACACTGACATTACTTTACGAGCATGTGCGTGATGAGCCCACATCAGTAAAATACTACAAACCTTTGACTGCTGGAGGTGTGTTTGCACTCTGTGGCTCCCAAAAATGCTGCAGGGCTTAAAGGGATAGTTCAGATTTTTTGAAGTTGCATTGTGAGAGGTACTTATCCCTAGTCAGTGTGTTACCTGCAGGTATATTGTGTTCGGCACAGTCCCATTTTATAGGAGCACAGAGGATTGGGCCATGAACTAAAATGGTATTTTAGACACTTAAAAATGGCTCAAAATCAATGTGACTTTAAGTATACACTTATCTTTAGAATATTTCCTCTGCTTTACTTGCCATCAGAGAGACCTTTCTTACTCTAACCGACACAGCTGAGCGGCGGCGTGACACACTGCGCTAAAGAAAATTGTTCTGTCAAAGCTGTTACTAGTCATGAATTTAAAATACTAAAATATAGGATATATTATGACATGTAACCATGCAACTATAATGGTATGTACTCAGCTTTTTAAATTAGACTTGTTGCTGCAACACGAGAAAGTTCCGACTACGAAGGCAGAAAAACAGAAAGAACGCGGCAAACGGCACGACTTCCTCTGCACATTGCACATAATCTACTGCTTCTTGGGCTTGTTCGGCACGATGCTGGTTACCTCAGCCGCGGCACCGATGACAGGTCGTCACAATAAAGAGACAGGTGTTGAAGTATAAAATTCATCAGCTAAGAGGGAGGAGGGCTGCTCTGTCGTAACTCACTGCATTGAGATAAAAAACACACTTGAATGCACATTTACTTGACATGTAAGCGATGACTTTGGTCCAGATGAAAGCATTGTACATTACATCACCTTTTTAATAAATTGCCATGAAATTTTGTACATACA
This sequence comes from Coranthus polyacanthus, assembly GCA_037367275.1. Taxonomy (NCBI): domain Eukaryota; kingdom Metazoa; phylum Chordata; class Actinopteri; order Kurtiformes; family Apogonidae; genus Coranthus; species Coranthus polyacanthus. The sequence continues at coordinate 7,529,889 of JAPQRN010000001.1, forward strand.
TTTATGGTTCCCAGAGTAGGAATACTACTGAGTTTTGAGATTCACTGACTTTTTTTTTCTCTTGTGTCCACAATGAGGTTATCATTTGCAGTTAAATGTAAGAAGATGGAGTCCTTTGACACAGACATGCTGTAATTTATACTCTACTCTTATGCTATGGAAATTGAAACTAAATAATTGACACTTTTATTGTGAAAATGACTATTAATTTCCTTTCGGTCTTACAGTAAGTGTTGAGAGGGTCTTTTACAAACAAAACTGTATCATAAATACAGCTTGAAGTCTATGCTGACACTTTGCTGTGCAACAATGTGGATTTGTTTTTTTCTATGTCAGGCAACGTGGTTTTTACGAGGCCATCTTCTCATCTGTGCTTCATTAACACTGGTTGTGTTCTCTTGTGGTATTGGTATTGGCTCTGATCTCTCAAGTTTTTGCTCCTTAAGCAGTCGACTCAGCTATAAAGCTTAAATGTTAAGCAGATCTTGAATCTAGAAAAGAGTTTTGCCACATCACAGCTTAAGTAGTAGGTAATTGAAATAATTGGCGTCTAGGGAGTTTTTTAACGATGTAGTCATCGCGGTGGCTTATGCGCTTAATGATGCTAACGTGGTTTACATCTGCTTGCTCACTGTAAAACACGTCCCATTTGATAAGGAACTGGAGGTGTTTCAAGTAAACAAGAGCAGGATCACTTTGGGCAAGCAAAAAGAGCATTGTGCTGCTGCCTATGTTCATCTTCAGGCCATCTCGGCATCTCTCAAAACACCACAACACCTTTTATCTGCTTAGACAATCAGAGTACGGTGTTTTTTCAGACTCTGTAAACAATGCAAAAAAGACCAGCTTGCCTATCTGCGAAGATCAGATGTCGAGCTAGTGGCAGAAATCATCAAAACCAAAGGCTTTAGCTGCCCAGAGAGACTTAGTAGTAGGGCAGCGACACACAGCAAGCAGCATCTGAATTATACTGACGACAAGCCTCATTCCCAACTTCGACTCCCTCATTGCGATTCTTTTCACTCACTGCAAAAGTAAGCACATTTGGAAGACAAATGGTGTGTGGGGGGGAGTGACACTGGTCATTAATGACCTTTGACTGTGACTGACATTAAACAAGGAGCTGACACTGTAATGGTGTTACATGATCCTTGGTTTATATTAACAGCACTTCAAGTAATCTAAATCCATTTGGTGCCACTTAATGACATGGAATTAATGTCAAGTACATAACAAGTTAGTCGAAAGACAAGACACTGCACGGTCTTTAGGTGATGTCATATCCTCCGCTAATGAACCCTTCACAGACGGAGAGAGAGATTCATTCTCCAGATTCTTGCTGCAGAGTAAGTTACCGTTCTTGAGGCTATGGTCTTGGTTAGGTTCAGTTCCTCTTAAGTCTTTTCATTGGCCAACAGATCTTTGCTTGTAATTTCGGTAACAAATCTAACTGAATACTTGTCTTTGGAGGCCGTTCAGAGGTGTTTTCAGTACCGTCACGCTGCATGTGGGACCGCAGCAGCAGAGCTAAACCTCTGTTGTGAATAACTGTCCTAGTGCCAGTTTGCTGCAAAGATCTAGAAGTGAAGCATAAGTTCAGATTATTGTCAAGTGTTGGTAATACTGTATATAATACTAATAATAACACTGTATGTAGCCACAGGACATTAGCAATATGTATTGACTGACTTGCTTTAGCTGCAGTCAAGTGAGTGAAACACTGACGCTAATGTGCTCTAGTTTTTTATCATCTTATAGTGTTCGGGGAGGAGTCATGTTAATTTTGGCTCCAGTGCATCATCGAGCCATTATTTCTGACCCGCACAAAAAAAAAACCCGAACTCAAGAATGGTGAAAAACAGTTCAGTGCTACATAGTTCACAGTCTTTTCACATGCTTTAGGAGTCATTTCTAACACATACAATGCATTTAGAGACAAATCTTTGAATTTCCTTTTCCCAGACTTTAAATTCAAAATGCAGCAGGCCGCGTTTGGACTTGTCGCCCAATTGGACGACTATTTTCTCTTTGCCAATCTGCAAAATCAAATGTTTTTGTGTTTGGAAATTTGTGAGCCACTAGTTCAGATCACCGTCAAGCTGTGAGATATATAACCAACTGTTAAATGAGAAAAGTGAAAGATCCAGTGACCAGCGAGTGAATGCATGCTGTCATTACAGATGCTAATGATGGAAGCTGTAAAGCTAGAGGGTCTCACTTCTCTGAATAAACAAACTGTGTTGCTCAGTCCTCCTCCTAGACAACTGGAGCCGTTACCAGCCACCGCAGAAACCCAAAGCTCTCTCCTTATTAAAGATTGCCTTCATCCACTCATAAGCCCCTCTACTCCCCGTGTCTCTCTCCATCCCTTCCTCCCGTTCTGCTTTCCCTCTCTCCTCCAATCTCATTCTCTGTGGGTTAGGGTTTGGCGAGGGCAGGCGTCACTGAAATTGAGGCCCACTCCTTCGCTCTTTCTCCCCGTCTTAATTTTTCTTGTCTTACTGCCCCCACTTTCCCTCCTTTCTCCTTCCTTCCTTTTACTCCCTTTCTCGGGACTGGGCGTTCACGTTTTTTAACCTTGCCAAAGCACATGTTGAGCGCTGAGTGTTGTCAAGAAACAATGAAGGAAGGTTGGTTTGAGAGAAAACACAGGAAGCCAAGATGTATGGGCTCCAACGGGCCCGTACCCCAGTAATAGTCTAAGCCAGCCAGAGGGGAGTGTGGTTTGTGGGTGCGGCCCGTCGGGCTTTTTACCCGGCAACAGAGTGATTTACCTCACACAGACAGAACCCGCTGAACTCACACACACACAGTTCATGCAGACAAATGCCAGAACACAAGGATACACACATTCCTGCTCTGAATTTCTTTTTACTCTTTAACTAAACTCAACAAAAGCAACTCAGCATAAATGGTCCAGAAATTCATCCCTGTTTCCAACTTGACTTGACTTCAGCGTGAGCGGTGGTGGAAAAAGTCTTCACATCCTTTACTTAATCAAAAGTAGTAATACTACACTGTAAAAATACTCCGCTACAAGTTCTGCTTTCAAAACTGTACTTAAACACACAGTATGAAGCATTAAAATACCAAAAAGTGACGAGGCGTGTGTTGAGTTGTGTATGTACGTTATATCAAATGTTTCCAACAACCTTTTTGTTTCTCTGGTGTCATATCCCATTCATCCCAAGTTAACATTAACCTTTAACATTACTTGCAACTATTTGACTAGAATGAAATGACATGGCGTGTATGTACGTCACTAAATGTGATGTAAATAAAGCTATTTTACTGAGTTACCTTTTAATGAAATGCTCAGTCGTGCAACGTATATGTTTAGAGCCTTTACTGTGAGCAGTAATAAAGGAAGTGGTGGATGCGCAATGAGCAGAAATTGATGTCTTTTGCTATTGTTTTGATCGAGAGACACCTATAGAGGCAGAAAATACGTACGTAAAAGTATGTAAGTGTTAGTAGCAAAACTTAAGTAGAAAATTAAAGTAGTCATTGCGCAGTAAACTAGTCTCTGCCAGTGTTTTACTATTATATGTGATGTTTCTGGATTAATTTCACTGCTGCATTAATATGTATGTTGTATTTTACTGCTGTAGATGTTTAAGGTTTGGCTCATTTGAACTGCTTCATATACTATTGTGTAAATTCATCTACAGCAATGCATTATGTTCTGTAAGATCATCATAGGTTTGTAGCATCAGAACTCACAAAAACAGCCCTGTTTTCAGCTTCGTGACCATGTATTTTTCAGCTAATCCAAGAGGGTTTTAAAAGAGTTTATTTCATTTAAGAAGGAGGAGAAATTCAGTTCAGTTTTATTCATACAGCCCAATATCACATATCGAAGATTCGCCTCAAAGGGCTTTACAATCCGAACAGCGGCGAAGTAACATTTAATCCTTCAGTTTAACACAAACATTCAAAATCGTTGAATCATTGCCGATATGTAGTTTTCACCGGACGCGAAGAGTCTGAAAAACTGAAAAAGTAACTAAAGCCATCAGAAAAATGTGGTGCGGTAAAAAAAAGTACAATATTTACCTCTGAGATGCAGTGGAGTAGAAAAACATAGAGTTGAATAAAATGGAAATAGCACCTCAAATTGGTACTTGAGTAAACGTCGGATGAGATACGTGAGATAAATGTGATGTGATCTGCTCTGACAGACGAGGAGAAGACTGTTGAGGGTGGAGAGGACGCGTGGACCGGCATTTTACGACCGGCGTGTGAGGGAGGGCCGACGGACGGACCCTTGTAGATGTCGGTGAAGGAGGTCTGAATGAGCCTTTGTTGATAACAGTGATGGACGATGTTCTCGAGCCTCTGGAGTCGGAGATCGTATCTGTTTTATACCAAAGTAAAGATAGGTCTGAGGGAGATGAGAGGAGAGCGAGAGAGAGAGAGATACTATTGTTTATGGCGAGTGGTGCTTCTTACATGGGGCTTTCCACTCGAAGCCTTTTAACTGTAAAACATAGCAACATGAAACACATGGGAGCTGGGAAGTGAACAAAAGTAATTATTGGCTTGGTGGGAGTCACAGAGTCATGAGGGAGTGCAGCCCATAGCTGGCATATCCTCCCATTCTGTGGTTTGATATGAATCATTAAGAAGTGTTTACACAGGAATTTTAACTCACAGTTCTCACACATGGACTTTTTCCTTTAACTGTTACACAAGCTCACTGAATTAACCTGCTAAGCGGACACATTGTGTGTTATCTGCCTGCTGCTCTTGCTTGCATGCCTGGAATTTTGGTACCTCATCAAGCATGTCATAATATTGCACACAGATGGCAAAGCCGACCTCTCAGGGACAAGCGACCCAAAGCAAAAGGCACAAACTGTTCATTTTCTGTGTGAGGAAAAAGTTACGTACATCAGTGAGATGTTTCATGAAAGATGCGGCTTTCAAAAAAACATCTGCTCGCCGTCTCCTCGTACCGCGCTGGGTGGGTTTGAGTGGCAGCTCGCCACCGCTGTGTGTCAGTGACATTTAGCATTTGAAACCCAGGAAAGGTCAGAGAGGAGAGGTGTAGGTGGCAAACTGACAAAAATCAGGAGCTAAAATCCAAGACGGCATGCTGCAGCACACGTCTCCCCTTCAAACACTTTGCCAGCAGCTATGACATTCCCAGGTTGCAGAAACGAAATCAAATTTGCGCCAAAAATGCATTTGGTCTGCAGTTAACTGAAGAGAAACCCTGGTATGTTAGGCTGAGACAAATGCCCTGCGGAAAATGAAAAAGTGATTTGTAATGAATTCTTTCCATGCAGGGAATTTCCACATGGCGGTGGCTTACTATTAGACTTGTCTAAATTGTATATCTTCTGTGTCAGAGGAATGCAGCCCCTTTTCTCTCATCTATACAGCCCCCACTTTGAGAAATGAATCTCCCACATATTCAGCCGTGGATTGCAACAGTAATTAAAATCCAGATTATTTAATGGATTCTGGTCAAACGACTGTGCGACCGTATCTGGCAGACACTCTCTGTGGTTGAGCTTCCAGTAGAAACACGGAGTCACTCTACTCACCATAGCATCATCATTCCATCCTTTTTTTTATCATCTCATCCACTTGTCTGTATGAAATGATCAAATAACCATTAACCATTTCTTTGAATGCAATGATCTAATTGTATGTTTAATTTAAACATGAAAATGTGTGCTGTGTTGTTTAAATGCGCTCTATGAATAAAATCAACAGACGGGGCTTGACTGACTCACTTTCATGTGTGTGTGTAAGGATTTATTTTGGTCTGGATGAGATAATATGACCAGGTGTTGCCTTATAGACATGAGAGAAAACATGAGGTAAGAGTAGCTGATAATTAAAGGACCCTTTTTTTGTGCTCGTGTGGTAGAGGGTTGTACGCTCATTTCTCTGTCTGTCTGCGTCTGAGTATTTGTTTAGATGTGTGCAGCTCGGGTGTGGGCGTTTGTGTCTTGGAATTCGTATGACTAAACCCGCGCTATAAACGGGCGCAACGCTACACACGCCGGTGTCTGACACACCTGTTCGCGCTGCGTCACCTCTTGAAGTGTCTGGTTTTGGCTCGTGAAAGGACCCTGAAGACGGCTTTATGTCTGTGCAGATCCACCTTACCAAAAGGCAATAAAGAGGTGGTTAAACGGGGCATATGACTCAAATACCCTCCTGTTTGTGTGCATTTACAGTGTGCTTACGGCGTACATTTCGCAGCTCGCGTGTCTGCGTCTTCATGTGAGTGTCTGTGACCATATCAACAGGAAACCCCAGAGTAATAACTAACACAGTGCAGTGACAGGAGCTGATGCGATGCCCAGTGCAGATACACTATCCAGGCTTAGGCGACGCAGTTCACAGCTGCCTCTTTCCAGGAACAACCACAACAGACCGTTCAACTGCCACCTGCCACATCTTTATCATCACCCCCCTGTCCGGCTGTAATAATGTGTGTGTGTGTAGGGGAAGTGGAAGGGGTTAATATGGCGACTGGCAGCAGATAAAGTCAAGAAATCAGTCTGTTTTATCATATGTGTGCAAGCTACGTGTTTGCGCGAGCTGCAAACAGTACATTTTTACAAACCCTCCCTGTCCAGTGAAAACCATCCATCTCCAAGTGTGCTGATGGGGAATGTTTGCGCTAGACTGAAGGATTAAATGTTCCTTTAAGGGTTGAGGAAACTGTCCTCCGTCTCAAACTAAGAAAACTCTTTAAAAATACCTCTTGCATTAGCTGGAAAATGCATTGTCACAAAGCTGAAACCAGGCCTGTTTTTCTGAGCTCATGAAAAGTTGACGTTTTAGAGATGCGTGATTCAGGACAGCGTATGATGATCTTACAGAATACGATGCATTGCTGTAGATTAAACTACACAACAGTTTATAAAGTAGTTAAAATGGGCTCAGCCTTTAACATCCACAGCAGTAAAATGCACACATTAATGCAGCAGTAAAACGTGTAGGTTCTGTTAATAATACATACTTACATATTTTTACTTCAATAAGGTTTTGAATGCAGAACTTTTACTTGTAGCGGAGTATTTTCACAGTGTGGTATTAGTACCTTTACTGAAGTAAAGGATCTGAATACTCCCTCCACCGCTGGCCTTAATTTCCATAACGAAAATCCTATGCACTGTTAGTCATTTCCACACAGTGAGCTCATTCTTACCAATATGACAGCATGTAATGTTCATTTGGTTAACAAATTATCATCTCCAATGAAATGAAAACTTTAACTTCTGAAGATGGAAAGATCAGTTTGTCTTTGTAATATAACTTGGGAAGTGGCTGAACTAAAAGCCTAATATTATGAGACTTTGGAGCCAACTGGTGCCAATTTGAACTAGATGACTTCTCCTGGGTTTTATTTGACCCAGTTGGGCTTCCTCTTTCTTCTTCTTCTTCTTCTTTTCTTGCACGGTCTCTTATCCATCCCCACATGTAATCCTGTTGCACAAACCCTTCGATGGTAAAAAGAATGCAGGCTTTGTTTAAGTTTGCTTAAGCGTTACTTAAATCTTAAATCATCGCAGCTCTCTTACAGCTTGCAGAGACTATAATCTTCTCAAATGTCCTCGACCACAGCACAGTTTTCAGTTCTCAAGATCAGAAAGACACCAAGATTAAATCTGACAAACAACAGAGAAAATTCTGTCCGGCATGTTCATGTTCAGTCAGCTTTCTGCTGAACAAATCCACAGCGGAGTTGTTTACATGCAAAACAATTTCACACATTCTTCAGAAAAACTATCTCAGTGTAAAAGCTGTGGTTGTCTTTCGGTGTGGTCTTACAGTGTTAGATTGACAGCAAACGAACTACAAACTACTCGAGGACCAGCGTGCATCACGTGAATAAGGTGCCAAGAAGAAGTAATCGGGTGATTTTATTCCACAACATGCATTATGAATGCGACATTTTGTTTGTGATACCCACCAGATTTCATAAATACATCTGCTTCCTATGGATATGAATGCGCTTCTTTGAAAACTGTTCATACATTTAATAATATAGGCCGTTGAGTGGGTCTGCACAACGTTACATTTGGGGAACAATTCTGCCTTTAAGACGGCAGCATGTGAATATACGAACAATCGTGTGTGTTATTGTGGACAGAGACGTATCCCAGACAGGCCGACGATGTGTGCTGAGTTGTGTTTTATCTCCGCTCTGCAATGATCGAGCTCTAGATAACAGCAGGAGACTCCAACAATACAAATCATGCAAGCAACAAAAGCCACCACATATAGCGAGTCACATACATTTAGACGATATAATCTGACATCATGCAACGTAACTAATGATTTATCCTTCAAAATCTAGCTGTTCAAAGTGACCTCTTCTTTGTGCTTGTGTGGTGCACTTTGAATATGTCCCGTTAATGAAACACAGCACAAACAATCATCTGTGATATACTGCAATCCTCTCGGAACGCTTATCATTTTACTGTACAATGTACCGATGTCTGCTGTCAAGTTATGAAGCAATAAAACGATATTTGAGCCACACACAAGCTTCCTTTCTCATGTGTCTTTTTGAGGTTTCGCTCTGATAACACTGTTTAGACTGGCTGTTTCTCCGAATTTACTCCTGAAAAAAAATGTAGTAGTTGTGTTTTGTTTGTGTCAAGAAGTCGATGAGGGATGGGGGGTTCGTTTGAAAATAAGAAACAAAGAGGAGTATGAAGGAGTCGCACTGCGTCCGACACTGGAAGGATGCATGTTTTACTTTTCATATGCAACAAGAGGAGAAAGGAATGCAGCTGATGTATTACAATAATCACCAGAAAGCAGGCTGCCTCATTTCTGTGTAGCATTTTGGAGACACGGGCAAAAAAAAAGCTGTGAGGAAAAAAGAAAAAAAGAAGCTCCAAATATGTCTTCAAGATTAGACAAATGCCAGCGAGAAACGTTGTAGGCATGGGGTTTTTACTTCAGGAGAGTCGCCAAACAAGAACCAGGTCCTTTTTGTGTTGGTTTAGCTGTTGAGTCTGCACTTAAAATGATTTTGTTTTGACTACATTGTGGCCTCGCAGTTTGAGAAATGTTCATCCTCAGCCTAATCCTGCGTTTAGTGAGCATGTACCCATTCTTAATACCCTTTTCACGTGAGAATTAACTCTAAATGTAAGAGCAAGCAACCGTGACCACAGACGTGACATTTCTGAAAGACTAGTGTTTCATCTTGAAATATGTCAGTGAAATAAAGAAAATTTACAGCTACAATGAAAAGTTGAATTTGGATCATGTGGAGTGAAACAGAGTCCAGTTTGTCATGGAGTTAACACCTCTCGGTCCCCGGGGAGTCACTGTGCTCTGTTTTGGACGACGTGTTTCACGGAGGCCACGTCTGGATCACAGTGGGTCATTTTCAGTCGCTGTAAAGGCCATAAATCAATAACAACACACACACAACCCCGCGTGCAGACACACACACACGGCAAACAGGAAACGTAGCAAATACTTTTCTTTGGGCTTGTACACATATGTATTTATCAGGGTTATTATAGTTAATGAAAACTAACCAGCAGTGAGAAATAATATAAATGACAGCTTTCAAAAAGAATTTGAAGTAATTAAAAACTACAACGATGACAAAAGAAGAACAAGACAAAACATGAGCATAAAATGAAGTAGAATTACAGGTAACGGGCTGTTTGTCCTAATAAAAAGATCAAGGATTAAAAAGCAATGGAGGCTTCCGAAAACTGAAACTAACGCATAAACTAAATAGGAATGTGACTAAAACTCGTCAGTTCTTCAAAATGAAACTTAATAAAGCTAAACTGGAATCAAAACCCAAACTGAAAGACTGAATAAAAATTAAAAACACATGAAAAAACAACGCAAAACCAAAAATATTTATGTTATTTACACATGCACAAGTTGATTTATGCATTAGTTTCTTAGTCTTTGTCTTTCACACACTCTGATATGAGGCCTGAAGCTGCTCCCCGTCCCCAAGGAGCCTATCAATCATTCTGCTGCCATGACAACAGAAGCAGGCCTGCTGTTGGACGGTCCAGAATTCTAGAATGCCTAGGTCTCCCAGGAAACCGCCACTTGATTGACACTCGAGTTTTCTGTGCTAAGCTGAGTAGCTTCAACAGAAAACTGTGGATACATTGAGAGAAAAGAGAGACGATATCGGCTCCAACAAGATCGGCTACTAATCAGTCTGTCCTTTTATAGCCTTTTTTGCAGTTGCCCTCGTGGAATTTCGCCTATTGTGTCAAAGCTCCACATACAAGCCAAATACGATGCAACAGTTGAAGATAAACATTTCACTTTTGTGTCGAAAATCCTTTATCAACATGGAATTTTGCATCACAGTGAAACCACACGCACCATTTGAATAATAGCAACAACTCACTGACAAAACAAACGTACTTTGCATACCTTCTAAATTGTTATACAAACTTCTGTGAAAGATCGTTTCAGTTCAATACATCTGCGCACGTGTCAATGAACTCAAGATATTTTTTTGTCATTGCAAGTTTTACAAAGAAAAAGAAAAGATAAAAGACAATTGCAATGCAGCGTTACAATAAAATGAAAGTCCAACGTTGAAAAAAAAAACTATTATTGCAGTACATGGGGTGGGGATGGGGTGTGTGGTTTCTGGATTTCTGGCCAAATCACCTCAACATCATCCTCCTGGCAAAGGGGGAAATATCTTATCTTACCTTGTGAGCTGTATCCAACCGCTGACTCACCTGCCTCGTTCCATGGGTGCGTTGTGTTTTGCAAAAAGCCTGTTGCACAATTGTAAACCAAGGGCAAAGCAGAAAATGTGACATCGTTTAAAGCACGGGCGTAAAATTGAAGGTTTTGATGCTTATCTTCGCATACCTTTAGTATGTGAGCAACTGGCAAAATTGTTGAAATCTTCTCTACAATCTTCTCAACAAAACAAGCAACAAAAAAAAGCATAATTGGAGTAGACCCGTGACTTCCTTGGTGTGTTTGGATTTGTTGACATGACTCGTTGCTGGACCTCCCTGACCTCCCAGGTCTCTAACCTCTCTCTGCAGCCTTTTTAAATCTGATGTCAAAGGTCAGCACTGTTTATCACTGGTCAGATGGTAGTCACTCACTACAGACTGAAACCTCTAAACCGCATCCAGACCTGAGGGTCAAATAAACATTTGTGTTGGTTGTGAAAAGGGTATTTAATTACAAACAACAAAAGTCCCAGGTAGACACTTAAAATGTTTTGTAGACTAAAATGTCCGACACACAGTAGAGAAAGTGTCACGGAGCTGATGTGTAAATGTCACAAGACTTGAACTCAGATGGTTCCTGAAACGAAGCCAGCTCCCAGGCCGCCGTGTTTACGGTAGCGTTACATTTTGTCTGGCTGAGAAACAACCATTCCCACGCAGACGAAGCATGAAAGGACACAGGGCATTTCGTCTTTACCTGTTTCTAATTAGTTACTCTCAGAAGTTCGCGTGAGTCATCTGCCAGAAGTGAGTCATGACACGGCTTGCATAATGCCGCTCACATGGGCAAGAGCAGGTACACGCATGCAAAGAAACAGATACAGAGTTTTAATGGTTAAGATAAGATGATGATAAGATTAATTGGAACTTACTTTCTTCTGACAGGCCCTGGTGTCATTACGCTTCCTGGCAGTGTTGAAGTTCCTGCCATTGTTCAACGTCATATTAAACACTTTGCGTCAGATGTCCTGTTGCGGCATTAAGCTTGGAATAAAATACAATAAAATAGGTCATCTAATAGCAGTGCATTTTATTGGTAATCTAATGAAGCAATCGAACTCTGGATTCCCTAAAGAAAACACCCCACGTGACTCAGAGCAGCTCCTCGAATCAAATGACCGCAGCTCTGTCCTTTATATTAGATCATTACAACTGATTACGGACTTAAAGAATAGCCCGGAATACACCGAGACGTAAACTGCGTTGGTGATTAATAAGTGCACACATAAACACATAAACCTGCAGTTTTGTTTCCATGAATTTAGGAGACAGTGTTAAACGTACTTAAACGTAACATTAATCATCACCTACTCTAACCTCAACCTGATGCTAAACAAACCTTCCATTTCCGGGGATGTCGCTGAACATTTTTGGTTCTCGTTTCTTTAAAACTGCGGGAGCTGAAATCAGGGGGAAAAAACAAAATACACACCTTCCGTCTTCTCGGTGCAAATCAAAAGACCGAACATTAAGATAGGCAACCTGATGCTGTTTCACTCCTCTGTGGAAGAGAGAAGAAACGTTTCCAGGCGTCTGTGCAGAGCCACAGAGTAGAGCAGTAGAGTCAGGTCTGACTGAATCTCAACAGTGATACGTACAGCTTTCAATCCTGTATTTACCCCTCTACCTGTCTGAAAACACACATCATCGGCCAAATCTATCACAGTGTAGATTCTCTACAGAGTCCAGAGAAGTTGGTTGAATTACAATATGTGTATATTTGTCAAGCACTGCAGCTATAAGTTCTGTATTTTCTACAAACCTTATGGATTATCTTGGTGTCAATAACTTGGTAAAGATAAGGCTCCGGTCATTCAATCCATAAACATCAGACTGTCTCTTCACGGTGCATCCTCATCATCAGCAAACAAAACCATTTCATTTCAAAGGTGAGTCTTTAAAA
>JAPQRN010000001.1:7545498-7556525 GCA_037367275.1 Coranthus polyacanthus
ACCTTCAAGAAGCTAAACACAGTAGTCATTAGTTGCTTAGTCATGCTAAACTTGCGCTTTTTGCACACTGACCACAGTGAAACAGTGCTTCAAGTGGAATAATAAAAAAAAAAAAAGTACCAATAATGGAGGTCAGTGCAGCCATATACAGCATGCACATAAAAGACTTAAACCATGATTTGTCTGCTGCAGTGACCGTTTAAAATGTTTGTCATGGAAAGCAAATTCATAGCTTTATCTAATGTGACGTGTCTTGTAATTTTAGGGTCAATGTTGTGTACATAGACCGGTCCGGCCAGAGGATCCCAGTCAAAGCCAAAGTAGGAGATAATGTTCTCTACCTTGCTCACAAGCATGGGATTGAATTAGAAGGTGAGAGTTTCTATTACAGTAACGAAAGCGTGGTTTTAAAACGAGCATTGTTCAGCATTTGGTGTTTGTCTTTAACTTAGGAGCCTGTGAGGCGTCGCTGGCCTGCTCGACATGTCACGTCTATGTGAGTGCCGATCACGTTGACAAACTGCCGGAGCCTGCGGAGAGGTAAACGCCGCACTGGAATTTCAACAAATGTGTGTAATGGAGTCTTAGTGCGTTTGCTGTAGATGCTGAGAGATCTCTTGGTGCTTTAGGGAGGATGACATGCTGGACATGGCGCCCATGCTTCAGGAGAACTCCCGGCTGGGATGCCAGATCATTCTCACTCCCGAGCTCGAAGGCATCGAGCTGACGTTGCCCAAAGTCACCAGGAACTTCTACGTGGACGGTCATGTTCCCGCACCTCACTGAGGAGGAGACGTGCAGATGAGAAGGTCGAAATAGAGAACAATAAGAGGGTGCTTCTGCAAGCTTGACACCATGTGTACTGGTTGGAGTGAGGGGCGACCCTGAGGACGGGCTAATATAGTGAAAGTCCGCAGTTAATTCTCAAGACATCTTGCCGACTGACAGAATTCCATAGTTATCAATGACAGGACGGTCCATAAGATCAGGCAGCGTCAGACACTGACATACAGGTGAAATTAATGGTTACTTTAAAAAAAAAAAACAGAAAAAAAAAAAAAACCTATGCTGTTTAACTTGACTGTGTTTTTATTTCTATGGAGCGTTCTCAGGCCAGCGTTCGGACGCCATTCAGTCTCACAAACTGTTCTTTGTTGTAGCACCAGAAGAAATCTATTTAATTTTTATGTTATATACACTGCAGAGCAACTTTAACAAAGTCTGTCTGTGTTGGATGGAGCATTCCTTGTTACAGCTCGTATACGCACAAGTATCACAAGTTGATGTCCTCAGTCATTTCAGCCAGTCCATCAGTGTGACACTGGTTCACTTGTCGAATATCACATGTATATTTACTTTCATTTTCACGTCCCAGCTTCATTTTGTGGGTGCCGTGGTGGATTTCTTAAGTGTATATTTACTAAAATGAACCCCATTTCATAAACCTTTTCCCAGCTTTATCAGCACGGCAGTGAAGCAGCCGCACAGAACATTATAACGAAGTGTTTGAAAGATCATTGCCTAAAGCTGAAGGGTGGGCTCAACATAAATTCAGAATTTAGTTGCTATATTAATTTTTTTTTTTTAAAGGGGGTCCAGGTTTTCAGTGATGAGACTCAGCACCTCCTCACAGGTGACATTGATGAAGACTTAATTAACTCATGTGGTTCAGGTTTGCTTGAACCCAGTTCCATGTTCTGAAGCGGTGTGGCTTCATGTTACCATGAAATGAGTTTACTACGTCTGCCCTTTTTAATGTGTTGAGTCTACTGTACTTGTCATTCTTACGCACAATTGTTAAGTGAACTGTGTCTATTATGAATTTATGATCTACAGATATATGAAGTTGTGCAATAAAATCAAGTCTTACGAATTCCCGAACATCCTTTTTATTCAGCTGTCTTTAACACTTTGGATAAAATAACGCTTGCGCGTCTAATGCAACACAACTAATGCCATTTCGTTGCGTTGTTGGCGCGTAGTTTGACTTAAAATCTCCCACCTTCACCCAACAAACACCTCGTCTCGTCTGCAACGTGCTGGAGCTGGACACGGTCTGCGCTTTTATACTCAACAGGTGAGACGAGCGAAAACGAGCAAAGCAAAAACACCTGCGCGCCTCCTCCAGGTCCAAAACCACGGATCCGATCACGGCGACGAGCCCCGACCGGTTCGAGTTCCCAGTCGACTCAATGACCGAGTTCGCGATCGAGCTGAAAAATCAAGGTGAGTGTTGATGAGAAGTTCAGAGAAATGACACGTGGGACTGGACAAATCCCTCCTTGACCTCTTCCGACCACGGCGTGAGCTCTGCTGCTTTTAGGCCTAAATGGTCGAGTTCAGCCGAGGCCGCGATGGATGAAAAAAACCAAAAACAAAAACAGACGACGATCGATTAACTGGATCCGATGAGTTAGATGAGGTTTTGCGATCGTTTCCCGTAGAGACGTGACTTCAGCATGCGTTAAGATCGAAAACGCGACTCCGGCTCAAACTCTTGACGTTCACACGGACTCGGAACAAACCCACTCGTGGAAACGCGAAGGAAGAAGAGCTGGACTTTTCAATAAGCGTCACGTGCGTTTCTGTCACGGCTACCCTTCATTTAACCCTGCGCTCGTGACATAAATACTGCGTTTGGCGCCAAAACCCACGTCCTGCTAAAAAAAAAAAACCTCAAGTGGCTACATTTATTGTTCTGGAACGAATGGAAATGAAACCGAGGTCTGGAGCCTTGGCTACATTTGTTCAGGTGAGTTTAAAAATAATACAAAAAAAAAAAGGTTACACTTAAACCGGAGACTCTTCTCTGCGACCGGATATCTTCACAGTCTTGTCTGTTGGTCAGGAAAAATGAAAACCCGACGTATTTGTTACTGGATAAAGGTCCTGTATGCTAATAAAACAAGAAGGGGGCTTAGCTGAGGCAGAGTTTACGGGACTGGTTTCACTTTTTTTGGAAAGCAATGCAAACTTTAACCTTGTGTGTGTTTTTTTTCCTTTTCTTCTTCCATGTCCCACAGTTTGGAAACAAACAACAAAAAAAAAGAAGCTAAACATTGTAGCTCCTCCAGTGTCTTTAAGGTTCATGAACAGGTCCAAATGTAGCCCAAATCGAAAACCATTTCACAATTAATCTCTTTTAAACGTAATTTGTTATAACCCCTTAATATGAAGCAGTGCGTGTTTGAACCGCACAGATTAATTTAAGACCATATATTTTTAATAAGGCAAATATTAAGAAAAGTGTATTAAAGCAGACTAGGGATGCGCGGATGGCAGTGGCTGATGTTTATCTGTTGTGTTGAAGGTTGTTGTGTGAAGACAGTTCATTTATGTTTTTACAGTGAAGATGTCTTTGTTTCCGTGGCACAGAGAAATCTAGAAACAAAGACTGAAACACAATCTAACAACTGGTTCGTCCCTAATGCAAACGCAAACTTTGCGCGACGTGATTTTATTCAACTTACAGTCCATTAGACACCTCGAGATCCTTTTTGTAGGTCTAACCACGGAGATTTGTGTTTTTCTTAATTGTGCAGGCACATTCTCAGCATGAGCACAGCACCAAGGACCCAAGCCGCCTTCGTCCAGGGAAACCAGAGCACAGTGGGTCAGGATACCTCCCAATCAGCACTCTTCTACCTTTTCCAGGAGGTTTCCAAGCTAGAATCTCCAGTTCACAGCAGTTTTATGGACACACATTCACCCTCCACGTGGCAGGATCCTTTCACAGTTGAAAGAGAGGAGGAGGATGCTCATTTATTTCCCCCATTTAATAGTTACAGCCAGTCACCGAATAACTCTGCAAAAAACGTGCAGGAAGAGAGCCATGCAGACGAGATCACAGCTGTGACTGAGCCTCATCCTGAATGCAACAGCCCCTTAAAAGTCCTGACTCTGATCAACCTGCAGTGTGAGAGGCTCCTGCATCCAAGAGATGCAGAGAAGTCGCGGCAAAGTTCACTGCCGTCCATCACAGAATCTGGCCATTCAAGAGCCAATTCATCTCCCGCAGCAGCATTTGTAACAGGTCAGGGAGTTATAAGCGACAGTCGAAATTTCAAGGTTAGTTTGGGGCCTCTTATCAATGAGAGGCAAGAAATCACAACCTCTGTCAGCCATGTCAAAGATGTGAAAGATGGCTGCAGCTTAGATGTCAGTGGTTACAAACCACCGTGCTCTGGGAAGGACTCCAAGGGGGTTTGTAATGTTAAACCACAGACTGCGGGAAATACGGAAACTGTTAGACCAGAACGATTGGAGGAAAATGCAGAAACGTCTTCTCGGCCTCCACCTGGCAACGAAACAGACGTCAAGTTCGGTGTCAGTAATGGATTGGAATGGGACAATGAGCAGAGGAAGGGTCGCCTCTCCGCTGAACAGCATACTTCGAAAGCACCTTTCCCTGAGGATGCTCCGTCCGAAACACACATCTCTAATGCATCCTGCAACGATCAACAGCTGACGTTTGATTTAAATGAAGATGCAAGTGTAGCAAAGCCGGCGCTAACACTTGATCACAATGCAAACGTCTGTTTGAGCACAAATCCCACATATGACGCCTTGCTACCTCAGTCAGCCTTACTCAGAGATAGCTCTTCAGAGAGGTGTTACTTAATCGACAAATCCACAGCATCCACACCAGAAAGTAGACATTCTTCAACAGAGGAAACGTCTCTTCCAGTTTCACAACTGAAATCAATAGACTTTAGTGGGGAAACAACCCCCACATCTTCTGCAACATTAAAACCAGAACCCAGGCCTATGCAAAAGGGGGCCCCTTGTACTCAGCAGCGTCCCACATGGCGAGCCAAGACTCCAAGAAAACAACCTCGTCCCAGCCGGAGCGCCGACATCCAAGACCCAGATTTTCAGGGAGTGACGTTCCGGATGGATACGGAGGTGGACGACAGCAGCGAACAGTGTCGCCTCCTCATAACTTCGAAGTACAGGTACTGACAGATGGACTCTAGGGAGAAAAATGTGTGTTTTTTTTTTTTTTTTTCCTTCTGGAACTAAAGTCAAATATCCCTATTGAAGTGGCATTCTGCTACATTTTGGTCCATTTCCTTCTGGCACTGTGATTCAAAAAAACATTCCTGTAAACAGAGCCAAATAGGCACACATTACTGATGTCTGCTGTTTCCATCACAGCAAGGAGCTCCCTAAGAGTGTAAGAAAACCGAGGCTGAGGACACGATCGGTCCAGAAATCTCTTAAAACCAGCAGCTCAGAAGAGGAAAGCGACCAAGCTGCCACTGTTTCCAGTGAGTATTTGCACTTTTTCAGGGACTCTCCCAGTTTCTGGCGATATGCTTTTTGACCATTTCTGACACCAATGTGAAGCCCCTTACAATTTTAAACCGTTTATCTGCTTGTAATGTATAAAGTTAAGTCACTGAATAGTGAAATATGTGACATCTCAGGTACAGACGTTGTGTTTAAAAGCATCAGCGGCGTTACACTACGGCCCAGTCCCAACGTCCACACTCAGACTTTGAGGGACATTCCTGGTAAGATAGTGAGGGCTTAGGACTGTCCCTCTGTCAAATCATGACGTGACTGATGGATTTCTTGCAGACAGTTTGAGCCATTTTTGGCCGCTTTCCATTAAACATGGATTTACCAGGGGAACGCCATGAAGCGTAAGCGTAAAAAGCGCATTAACAAGGATGTAAAATTGTTCATAAAAGCACATCAAGTCAGAGGAACGCAAGGGTTTGATTATACAGCTATTCATCAACCTTTTATTTTTACTTCATGATGATGTTTTTTACAAAAACAAGTAAACTGATTATTTGACAATTTTAAAAAGTCCCAAACCCATAAAGGTATGAAACACTTACTCCTTTGATGCTTGTGGCCTATTTTTGAACCTAAATAATGCATTAATCACTTAATTTAATTTAACTTAATCTTATTTTTTTGTATTTTTTTTTAGCGATAGGTCAATTGAATTTCCCCCTGGGTAAGGGGGAGTTTAAGTTTAAGTTTATCTCTCACATGTCATCCACTTACCAGCTGATGTCGGTGACGTCTGTGAGGGTTCATTGATGAGGGTTTAGGGAGGACACTGGGTTTGGGCCAGTGTTTTAAAGGAGAGCACGTTTTTGTATGAAGTGCCTCCGTTGTCCACTAGAGGGCACCATTACATCAGACCTGGACAGCTTCACATTGGACCGAGGTGGACAGTGTTTAGAATTGTGAGATGCCTAAATGGTTACTGCTAAAATGAGGGGGAAAAACAAACGGAATACACGAATATTTTACACTTCGGTGTGAAGACGACGTTTCATACCGACGTATTTTCAGCAGCAGTATAAAAATTCTCAATTCTGCACACTGCATTTGTTTATTTTTATCTTTTAATTTACAATTGAATCAGCAGTTGAATATTTGCATATGTTCATACTTCAGTCACAGGGAAACATGGACAGTTCAGGCGGACGTCACACAGCGGAGACTTGAGCTTTACTCCCCGGTGGCTTTACAGTTGAGCGGCATCACATACAGCTGTTCTGCTCATGGTGAAATGAAACGCGACGGAGATACAGTTACATTTAAAACAACTCCTAGACTATACACAGACCTGTGTAGCATCTCTTACAAAATGAGAAAATCGTGTTTCATTTATTACAAATGATTGTTTGTCATATGAAGTGTATTCTCTTGACTTCGAAGATTATATTTAAGTTGTTAAATTGTTGCTTAAAAATAAGGTGATGTACAGTCCGCTAAAAATCATCGTCTCTAACAAAAAAAAAAGTGAATTTGCTCCTTTTCTGTTTCACTAGAGGGCAAAGTCTGTGCGTCATGCTGCACCCGGAAAACCCCCATGTGGAGAGATGCCGAGGACGGGACCCCACTCTGCAACGCCTGTGGAATAAGGTAGATCGCCGCTGACGGCTGTTTTATTTTGAAAACACACGTAGGAGGCTGTTTCTGGTGACTGCTCTGTCATATCCACAAGAAAATCTACTGCAGTTTTTTAGTTTTCTGCCGATATTCAGATGTGCCACATTCAACAAATCTTGTGCAGCAGTTTGGGGGATTCAGAGAAAGTTTGTAAATTTGCTGATTACAGCAAGAGTTGCCAAAAACAAGTTTAAAATCAAGTTTAAAAGCCTGAAACAGTTTGGATCTTAACTCGTTGCAGGCACTGGTTTGTATTAGTGGACAGGAAATATGAAAATAATATTCTACTTCTATGCTGTGTCTTGTTTTTATATCTGTGAAAGTCCACAAAATACAGACGTATAATAAAAGAATGTATAGTGCATCCCCACAAACGTCAGCGCATATTACAGACAGTGAATGCGATGACGCTGTAACATATGAAACAATCTTCTGTTCTATGTGAACCTGCAGAAATAAACGTTAGTTTCTAAACACGTCAACTGTACGCGGGTTGGATAGACACAGTACTCGTTTGATTATATGTAAATAAAAGCGTTATTCACTTTGCTGTGTTTTTTTTGTTTGTTTGTTTGTTTTTTTTTCTTGACTTTTGAAGATATAAGAAGTACAGAGTGCGCTGTGTCAACTGCTGGCATATCCCTAGGAAAGAGGGCAACTCCAACTCACGCTGCCTCAAATGTGGAAACTTCGTGAGGCTGACCTCAGCTCAGCGGAAACGCACCACCTAGGGAACATACGGACACACACATTTCAGGACTATCCACTCTGCTCCTGTGGTTCTCAGACCTCCTCAATTCACCAAAGATGCGCAAATGAAAATGGAGAACGGCATGACGACGGGCATCGACTGTTTACCTTACCCAGAGCTCTCAGTAAGGGTGTTAAACTCGTAAAACGTGCCAAAGTTTGAGAGTTTGAACGGCCTCTTAGAGCGATGTGTGTGAATTGCAGCGCTGCCCTATACGGTGTTATGTACCACATGTGACAAAGATGGTGAAGCACGAACACAGTTTGTAGCAGAGCTAACTAAGAATTAGACTACACACGTTTGACAGAGGAGTTAATGTAAGCAGTGACATATTCAGTGAACAGTCGGTCACAATTGTTGACGTTTGCATTGAAATAGCTCCAGTATTGCTTGTGTAGCCGACAGCTGTAAGTTACTTCTGTTGAAGACCAAAAAAAAACTGCAATCTGAGCTGGGTTCTGTGTGTATAATATTAACTGCAAAACAGACCTTGACCTCGAGGCCGTCTGCTACACTCAAAGGTTATCAGGTTATTTATGTTTGTTCTGTTGTCATTATTTCTAACTTTTGGCGTTTGTGTTTCTCTCGACGTGTTACTCGGTCGTTGTTTTGGGCTGTTTTATTATTTTGCTGATTTAATATTTGCATGTGCATGTTTTTCTGCGATAAGAATAATTCGACTTTTTGTGTCAGGCCGCACGTGTTTGGGTCTGTATTAAATTCATTATCTGAGCAGTCTGTGTCCTGGTTTTTAAAATGCACTGAGCTACTCAACTCAAAGTGAAATGTGTCTGCAGTTCCACGCAGTGTAAGCAGTGCCCACTCTTGATGGAAATCTTTCCACTATAAAAAAAAAACCCCAAGACTATCAATATAAAATAGTGTAGTTTCACATTGACCTATAGTAAGATGTATATGAGGAGGTATTGTTCATTAATGAGACTTCCCACGGTTTCCTCGGCCCACCAGAGCACAGGCCGCTTTGCCAAGTGGGTGGCCTCGCACAGATTGATACAGTGCAGCTATTATTTCAAAACAGATTACGTCTTTCTCTTATTTGAAACAGCCACGGAGAGGGTGAGCTCCATGTGCCAAACGATCCGGCAATAAGGAACACCGAGGGAAACGAGCGCCGTGTGAGCCAAACGCATAAAAGAGAAACGAGCCCAAAACATCTCATGCGCTCCGTTCGTTTTGACAAAGACACTTGAATCCAGCGCCGTCACCCGCTGCGGCCATTGAAACGTTAACCGTAAACCAACACGGACAGCGACGACATGACTGTGACACATGGAAAGTAGCGTTTCTGTCGCTGCGGGATCATCTAACCTGCTGCTCGCTTCAGATTGGTTTCTGCTGTTGTTTTGATGAAGACGGACACAACGAGGAGGAGGAGGAAGCTTCAAGTGGGAGGATAAAAAGTAAACGATGCGGACTCAGATGCGCAACTTTTTTTGTGAATGAAAAGTGAAAGGGGGGGGGGGTCTCCTGGACAGGCGCTATCCCGCCTGTTGGCGCTGCGGTGCCGCCGGACGTCTTGCAGACCATGACCTTAGGCAGCAAACTTATGGAGGAAACGGACATCGACGTGGAAGGACAGACGGTCGGTGGTGAAGATGTGGAGAATCCGTACATTTCTCTGTTTGATAGCGGTACCTCTGACTTGGAGAAAAGCGCTGCATCCTTCACTCCTGAAGTGCGGGATGAGACAGACTTTGCAGTCCGGCTCCGGGACGGTCCAGGCAGGAGAGCCGCCTCGGTGAAGCCTCCGTACTCTTACATCGCTCTCATCACCATGGCCATTCTTCAGAGCCCAAAAAAGCGACTCACCCTCAGTGAAATATGTGATTTTATCAGCCAGCGCTTTGCGTATTATCGGGAGAAGTTCCCCGCTTGGCAAAACTCTATCCGGCACAACTTGTCTTTAAACGACTGCTTTGTCAAAATGCCCCGGGAGCCCGGGAATCCCGGCAAGGGAAATTATTGGACCCTGGATCCCATGTCGGCTGATATGTTTGAAAACGGGAGTTTTCTTCGGCGGAGGAAACGTTTCAAGAGGCAACATTTCTGTTTGGGAATGCTGGAGGAGTCCAGGGCGCAGGAGCGCAGCCTGATGCCCGCGTTTCCTTTCCTCGGAGCGCACAGGATGGGTTCCTGCATCCAGCGACCGGATTTGTACCACGACCTGGGCATAGGAAGTCGTTTAAGCTCCCACACCGGTCCCAGCATCCCATTTGTCAGCAGCATCATACCTGCTCTCTCCTCGCTCCTCTCCAAGAATTTCCCGTCGCGTCTGAGCTTTGAGCAGTTTGACCCGGGACACTGCGCCGCGGTCCCGTCTTTGGCTCCGGACTCCACGTTCATGCCTCCCGTCTCGCTTCACGGAATGATACCCAACTACCCCGTTACTCAGTTTCAGAATTTCTCCAACGTGGGATCATCAAACTTTCGTGTAATTTAATTGGATGTAATTCCTCTCCTGAACCTAAAAAAAAGCACATTCCCACTTAACTTCAGAATAAACTCATGGTACGTTGTGTAAAAAATACTACTTTTAACTCTTTTTTTTAACCTGTAAACTGATCACAATATTAAACAATTTGTTCGCCTGAATCGTGTTCCTGATAATTTCTATTTTGCATCTGATAAGATTGTAATAAAAAGTGATTTGAATGAACTGTCGCAGTTTTCTTGAATCATTTTAAAAAAAATATAGATTGCACAATACAGGCCTAGAGCTTTCGTCTAACTTTTTATTTTTTAAACAGACGACTTTGTTTAAAATTTGTGTCCCATTAGTACTTAAAAACTCAGCCAATTACAAAGAAACAAAAACACAGGACAGGGAAAAGAAATGAAAATGAGTTTGGTTATCTGTGTCATTTGTCATTTCTGTTGATTAGAGAGCACTGTCCCAGTCAAATAAATGCATTAAATATAAGTTATTTCTGCGATTCTTCATGCAGCACCAACAACAACAAATGACATGAACGACGAATGAAAAAATACTTTTAAGTTTAGTGTTGTGTGGAATCACTTTACAGACTGTTACAGACTGTGGAAAAATGGAGAAAAAAAAAAATATATATATATATATAAAAAAAAAAAAAACGTGATGAAATTGCTGGGTTGATGCTATTTCACTCAAGATCCGACTCTTCTGTTTGGAGGGGACGCAAACATGAAAGAGCAAAGTTTGGAGCGTTTTTCTTTCCTGTTCAGTCATTCACAGATTTTTACTGTGTGTGTGTGTGTGTGTGTGTGTGTGCGTGTGCGTGTGCGTGTGCGTGTGTGTGTGTACATGTCCACACTGTTCTTTAAAACAGGCCTTGGTCTATATTAACACACACTAAACTCT
>JAPQRN010000001.1:7591779-7613461 GCA_037367275.1 Coranthus polyacanthus
TCATTCATTCATTCATTCATTCATTCATTCATTGAGCCAAGTCAAAACGTCTTTCTTCCGATATCCACCACACTGAGTTACATTAATGCAGGTTGAGGTTCTGCTCACCAGAGTGTCGTCTTTTCTTGCTGAGAGAACCCGGTGGTTCCTGAACGATATTAGAAATAACTAATTACATGAGACATTTACACTATAGGGATACAAAATACAAAAACATTTATGTGCACAAAAAACAAACAAACAAACAAACAAACAAACAAAGCGGTACGACGTAAACGAGCCTTATTTGCAATTCTTCAAGAAGGTCTGAGAGATGTTGTTACTAATAATCGTGAGTGGACGATATTTAAAAAGCGCTGCATTTATTCCTAGAATCGTGACGTGACACAAAAAGAGACGGCGTGAAAGGTCTGAAAGGTGAAAGTCTGAAAGGTCACAACTCAGTGGAATAAACCTCTGCACTCAGGTGCAGCCTGGCCTACTTTGGACTTATTGGTGTCATCTTCCTCAACATCTGACCCTGGTTCGTCCAGATCCTCAACATCCATCAGAAAGCCTCTGTAAGACCTTTCGTCCATTCACCGGGACCTACTTCTCCGTCCATGTGGAGAACGAGCTTCTGAAGGGGTCACGAATTCAAACACGGACACCATCGGCCTATTGCAAGCAGCCTATTGTTCGGGATGTCATTAAGTCGGGTTTATATAATGTCGATGCTTTGTGGAGCTCTGTTAACGTGTCGGACCAGAAAAGGAAAGTGAAAGGACGATGTAAATCCGCGGAGAACAAGCTGTACTGCCACATTTTCAGGTTTAAAGTCTCTCCTCTCATTCGTTTCAGTCCGTTCACTACCTTCACGGTCCTTTTTTTAACCACTCTTAGACCTGCGGGCTCAAAGTCTCTGCTGAGTCACGTTTAGACCTCCCTCCTCCTCCTCCTCCTCCTCCTCCTCCTCCTCCGTGTCTGCTGAGTCACGGTGGACTGGAGTGAAGTGATTCAGCCCAGGACGTGACCAGGATGTCCAGGATGTTCAGGATGTTCAGGATGATGTGCTGCACCTGGGAACCCGAAACCCTCATAATTAGACCGTTCAAGGAGTTTCAAGTCATTTGCTGAACACTCTCCCTACTTCGCCTCTCAACATTCAGATGCTCTTAATTTACAAGTTAGTTGTTGCCATTGATTCGAATACAGCTCATGTCTTCATTGAAACATTTCATGTGTCATTTGACAGATTTTTTTTTTTTTTTTTTTGTGTGCCTCACTTCACTTCACTTTGGCTTTACGGGTCAACATTTAGGACAAACGTTGACTTTTCGCTTGGTCTAATAATTGTTTCCACAGCTGTAGGTAACGATGAATCAACCATCAAAGGACAGGAGTCTCTTCAATATTATCTGTGGTTTCAGCCGCAGCCTTTTCACTCAAATGGACGGTTTAAATGTGACACTAGCTCTTAATATTCACACAACAGCAGGGATTTGTTTCTGAGAGTGTGGTTAAAACTGTATGCATTCCCTTCAAAACCAGAAGGCGGGACATTGTCTCACTACGTGGACATGGGGACAAGGGCAGTCCAACGCAAACTGTGAGCCGTGGTCAAAGCGCTCTGTTTAACCCATGCACTTTGATTTTTTTGTATTTATTTGTACTGTTGCTTTCTATTACTATAATAATAACAATGCCGTACTTTACATATTCATTTTCTCATTTGGCTCCATAATTTTTTATTTCTCCATCAGTTAAATATAAGAGTCAATAGGGGCTCAGGTTGCACATGTCCTTTTTTTTGTTCACTTGTTAAAATTTTTCTCCTTTCTGTCATTTCTTTCAAATAACCTGCTCTCAGTTTGCGTCGCCACACGCAAAATTACTCCACTGCAGCAAAATTCTTTCAGTTTTTTCCAGTTTTACCCAAGAGGCTCTGAAGTGTCAGTGCCACAGTGATCAAGTACATTTACCCCGTGTGTGATTTTTATTTACCAAGTATCTTCATTTGTTACTTGTACCTATTTTGCAAGACGTACCGGATCGTAATGCATCACATTATTGCCGTTGGTCGTTTGGTTTGAGCTGAACTGGCGACAGAAATAAATGCTGTCGTGAATTTTCATGAGTAACAGTGTTCAACTCAAATATTAAGCACGAACAAAACTGCACAAATCTCTGCACCATCGTTTAATATGCCCAACGTAATCTCCTCCCCATATCTTCTCTAATTTTGCGATACTTCATTGTTTCATGTGAGCGCTGATGGACTTTCCAATGATAAAGGAATGTGGTTTAACTTTGTTTCTCGTGGACTAACTTCTGCCGGCGCGTCGTCTTTCGTATCATGTGATCCTTCCTGTGTGTTAGTCACTGTTTCAACACTTCCTCCCTCCCTCCCCATCTCCCGAAACCCTCACAGTCATGTTTAGAGTCGGCTCCTCCTCTCGCCTGGTTCAACTTTGGAATTCCAAAGCTGCAAAGTCACGCTTAGCGCCCGGCTCCCCCTCCTCCTTGTTTTCCACGGCGTTACTGAGCTTCCTTACTCATGCTCAGTCCCACAGTCCCCTCCCCGTGTAAACTTCCAAGCTGAGCCCAAAGTTGCTGCCTCATGTTAAGTCTTAGTCCCTCCCTACTGTTTTCGCTGAAGTTGCCGGCTCATGTTTAGCTGAGGTTTTGTGACGTTGGGCTCCTGTTTTCATTCAGCTGCTGGAGGGAGGAGACGGAGGGAGACCATTATAAAAGAGGGACAGGACTGGAGGCATGCAGTACAAACTGTACGGGACGTCCAGAGTCACACAGCGAATTACAGAACCGCCCAACTTAAAGGACTTCATCCTAACTGGTGTGAGTAAAACACTGCTTTTACAACTTCATAACTTTGTGTTGAGGTTTTCTTAAAATGACTGTGTAAACTTGATATTTATGTTGGAAGCTGATTCCTGACATCTTTTTTTTTTTGTTTTTTTGGACAGGACCAGAATGGAGACAGAGAAGACGACCCAGATGACAACAGAAGGCATGACTGACAGGTTAGACTGAAAATGATGTTTGTGATGATGTGCATTTCTAGGTTGTTTACTTGATTATCTCACAGTACTATCAGCTGCCTGCACCGTATGAACATCCAGGTGCAGTAATTCACCGGATGTGTTGATATATCTGAACTTAGGAGTCACCCATTTGGCCTTCGTGCTCGTTCGATGCTGCCCTCTTAGCTTTCGGTCTTTTCTTTCCTGTACGAGAACCGCACTCGGACATTACTGCGGTCAGGACGGCTGGGTTCCATCGGGCTGCGCTGATTACGATTCGTTTCTCTTCCAGGGATCTGTCTGAACAAATAAAAGAGGTGACAAAGGAGAGTCACGTCAGGTCAGAAAACACAGAGATGATGCTGAGCTTTCAGAAGAATCAGGTCACCTTACCACAGTACAAGGTAAGATAATATATCACAGTTATTTAGCTCATATCGGATTATTATTATTTTTTTTTATTCAAATACTGGCAGTCTCACTTTTTTAGACGTGTTTGTAGAGTAGCCTCCGAAAAACTTGATTTACTGGGCTGGTTTTAACCTGCAATATTTGGGTGAGCTGCTAGAAATAAGAGGAGGGCAACTCCGACATCGAAAACACGAAACTGCAACTGAAATAGTAAAAGGAATCGGTTAAATTTAGCATGAATTAAAATAGCAAAACAACATTACAAGCAGAAGACATTTCACAGGTTTCTGTTTTCATTTCAAGACATACTTTACCCACTTCTGTCCTGGCTGGTTTATTTTCCTCATTGCTGTTGTCAACAAAAACACAAACTGTGAGCTCACAAGTCTTCATCTTCAGCATTAACGTGCACAACGTGTGAAAGGTTGTCCTGCTCTCCGCATGTCCACTCGCAGCATTCAGTTGTCTGGCATGGACCCGCTGACCCCGACAAACACTACCTGTTACCACCTGAGGGAGATCGTTGACAGCGAACACGCTTGAGTTTAGGAACTTTGAATAAAAAAGGAAAACATACTTAGCTGGTCTTTGTCTGGGTCAACGGATCCACGCTGGAAATGTGAATCTTGCAGGATCATAGTCGTTGAGTTGTTCTGATTGCAGGACGAAGCAGTGAAAGAGGCTCAAACATTAACCACACAGATAAAGATGTGCATTTTCTCGCCTGCCTGATAGAAGTATAATCTGTTTTTCTCTTTAACTTATTAACTAATACACTGCGCCGCTGATAAGCGTTCAGCAGAAATCTTTGGTCAGGCTTTCTGGCTCAGTTTTCGATCACCATGGTAACTCATGCCGCATGATCTGCCCTGCGGCAGGTTGACATCAGATGAGAACAAAAGTCATTCTTAACTCCTTAAATGAAACCCTTTAACTGCTCGGTTGATTTAATAGATTTCGTTGCCCTCTCCTCCTCAGCTGCTCCTGTGCTCGCTGTATGAAATCTACCAGGCCTTGGAGGACGAGCTGGACAGAAACTCTGACCATCCGGGTGTTGCACCCATTTACTTCCCCGCTGAACTGGCCAGGCTGGAGTCCATTGAGAAGGACCTAGAATACTTCTATGGCCCGGACTGGAAAGAGAAGATTGTTGTCCCAGCGGCCACAAAAAGATACAGCCACAGACTCAGACAGGTACAGAACGTCTCATTGTTCTGTAGACTGACACACTTATTTTAAAGGACATGTGTTTCTCTGTGAGCTAATACTGAAGTAACGCTCTTCATTCCTCTTCATTTTTCAGATTGGTAAGGAAAACCCTGAATTTTTGGTTGCCCACGCTTACACCCGTTACCTTGGTGACCTGTCTGGAGGGCAGGTCCTTGCCCGAATGGCCCAGAAGTCCATGGGGCTGAAGGACCGCGAAGGCCTGTCATTCTTTGCGTTTCCTGGAGTCTCCAGTCCCAATCTGTTCAAACAGCTCTATCGCAGTCGAATGAACAGCTTGGAGCTGACGGAGGAGGAGAGGAATGGCGTGCTGGAAGAGGCTGTCAGAGCGTTTGAGTTTAACATCCAGGTGAGGAATGAGGAAAAACCTAACCAGAATTCTACTCTTTGTACAAGATGAATCTTCTGATTGTTTACTGAGCCACGGGCAGCTGATGGATGTCCTTTCTCTTGTTGCACAGGTCTTCGATGATTTACAGAAAATGCTGAGCGCCACTGAAAACAAGCAGCAGAGTTGTTCAGCACACTCCAGATCGATAAACACTAAAACACTCCACATCCCAGGAACATCTATCAACACTTCACCACTGCTCAGGATGGCGCTCGGAGTCTTTGTAGTTCTGGCCACTGTCAGTATGGGAATCTACGTATTTTAGACAACATTCACGTGTAGAAATGTTATGTTTTGTTCTGATGCTTTTAAAGGTTTAAAAGCTCCGTTTTTGTACAGTAGACATTGTGTAAATCTTAGTTTTAGTTCTGTAAGATTGTAACTGTAAGTATAAATAAAAAACTGTGTATACTTTTTTGTAAATTTGCCTAAAACACATTCACGCCGTTGTGTAAAAATAACAATGTATAAAGATTAGACAATGTTCTCTACAGTAGTAATACAGTGTATAATTAATGTGGAATACGTGTGCTTCTAATTCTGTAAATGTGTTTCCTTTTTAATAAAATGTTTTCTTGGAAGGAAGTTCCTTTTTTGTTTTGCAGTCTTGTTTAGTGTTTGTTCGTGGTGCACTTGAAACTGTCTGTGCATGCTGTTTTCTTGTAATCAGAAATGCACTTCTGCTGATGTTCAGGGTCCAGCTGGTTGACATTTCTGGTAATGTTTGGCTCCAATTATGTGCCTTCTGCTCATTTGGCCCTTGCTCTTAAAATCGCTCTGGTTAAACACAAGGAAAGATTCCCTTTTCATAAGACTGCACCACGAACGAATGCGATTGGTTGGCCATCTACAACATGCACAATTCTGCCCTCTTCTCTTTATGAGGCTTGGCTCAAACTCAACTCAGAGGACGCCACTAATGATTACTTTCATCATATATTTGTCTCTTGATTATCTTTTTGATGTTTATAATCTAGTCCGTAAAAATATCAATAAAAGTAGAAAATGCTCATCAGAATTTTAGCCCAGGTTGACAATAATAAGTTGAAACAAAAACCACAGGAAAATAATTGTCTGGCATTTAATTAACAAATTGTGTGTGAAAAAAACGTTTGAAAGCTCAGGGGATACACAACACATCACACTCGTGTAAAATTTGGTATCCACTTTTATTGTGGCTTTTCCTAAAACATGTGTACTGGTTGCACACATCATAAATTAAAACACAAAATGATTGTTAACACCAGCCAGGGCACTTCTGGCTTCATCCTGGGCCTATCGCTTATTGATACAAATCAGTACAGTGCTGGTATCTGTCTCCCCCTAGAGGACAACTAAAAGAAACAAAACAGTAATGTCAGAAATGATTGTACTTCACAGGAATTGGCTTACTTCGACCTTAAAGGCACAGCAGCCTGAGTAAATCAGAAATGTCCTCTTATTGTCACTTTGTACTGTCCGAATCTTTAAAAGCTGAAAATTTACTTTACATTCAAGATACATTTCATTCTACTACTGTAGCTTCTCTCCACCTTTTTGTACTTGTACACACTCCACATTTTGCATTCAGCATCAGTTATTACATTTTTAGAACCGAAAGCTAAACGTGTTTTTTGTACTAGACCCAGGAGCTCTGGAAATGCATCACCTGCTGTAAGAAGGCCATCAAGACAAACCAAATCTTTAACCTACAAAAGAGAGGTAACTAAACAAGGTTTACAACTGACATCGTTACAGTTTAAGCTCAACTACCATCCCCTCAAAAAACACACACAAACACACACACACACACATCAAAACACACAACTGTCTACAAACTCTTTAAGCTACAGCGTGCCAGATGAGGGATATCCCAAGGTGCTTTAAGGGGGATTGCACAGCATATCTTATCTTTGTAAATATCACTGACAGTAAACAGTAAAAATGAAAAAACAGTGACTGATGTTTAGAATAACTGAAAGCACAAGGCGAAGAGGAAAACCCATGTAATGGAAAGGCGAGAACCAGATACACGTTTGTAAAAGCAGCTTCAAAGGAAACAAACTACAATACAGACAACAAGTTTCTACAAATCAATCAGTTTTCAAATAAATTTAAAAGATAAAACGACACCATTTTATCTCAGGGCACTGAAGCCGTAAATAGTCTAAGGACCTCGCAGGTTGCCTTTGCTCAAAAAACACTACTTCTGTGTTTTGACAATTGCATTTCAGTAGAGAGGCAACTGTTTTTTTGACATTCAAGGTCATGTTCGGTTCACGTTTGCTCTGGTCATTTTGATTAAGAACAATGACCATAGACTGGTCTGCTCTGATCACTTGACCTGGACAATTCTTCTGCTTTTCATATTGCACTTTACACCTTAAATGGGGAGTAAATGACATTTGTGACACGCACTAAATACCGGGAAAATTCACGTATCAAAATACACCGTCAGTCGTACAAAAGTGAAATTACTTTGCAATAATATTTTGCTACTTGAACAACGTCCAATATTCTTCATCAAGCTTGATTTGGCAAATTGTCCAACTGTAAAAGGCAAAAAAGTTTACTTAGCCCTAACAGACCCATATGAGACCTACGTGTACCGAGGGCTAGGCTGCCGTTCTCAGCATTATCCTTCAATACCCTCCAAACATCTGCATAATGCCACTTTACCTTGGCTACCTGCTAAAACAGCTAGGACAGTTTTGGCTAAAAAGGTGCAGTTACTTTTAGGCAGGATCAGCCACTGGGAGCTGCTCAGTTGGTTTCGTAAGTGGACAGCAGGGCTGCGTCGACCGGCTCCATGCAGGACGGGCAGGTGAAGGAGCGCATCAGCCAGGGATCGATGCAGTCCACGTGGTAGATGTGAAGGCAGGGTAAGAATCGAATGGGATCCCCGTATTCAAAATCCATCATGCAGATTACACATCTAAAGATAGAGACATTAGGTTACCCTTTTTTGCATATTTTATGTACAGTAGCTTAACATCAAATCTGACAAAAATGGAGAGAGGTACCTTGAACTACAGTTTTATTTAAAAATCATCTTAAGATAAGGTCATTTTAAAATGGATTTGAATTGAATTAAAACAAAATCTGAAATCAAATCTAAAATATCTCAGAAACAATATGTGATGAGTTTCATTGCACTGGTTATGACAGTGCCATTATTTAGGTCTCACTCTTTAACTTTCTTGTCAGATGGGTCAGAGCCTGGGTCAAAGATGCCTCTGGGCAGGTGCTGGATGAGTCCGATGCGCTGGGCGATGCGGATCTGCTCCTCTTCAGTCAGCTGGCTGGCCAGGCGACTCTCACCGGGGGTGGGATGATACACCGGGACTGGCTGGGTGCGCTCCTGAAGGAAGAGGGAAAAGAAGACAGTCATCTGTGGAATGAGTCCAACTGCCACCATATTGAAATTTGTGTTGATGACTAATTGTCTAGAAAATACTTGCGATAAACAATATTATTGTCTATTCTGTTCACTTTACGTGGCCAATGTAGTACAAGTCCAATAATTGTTTAATTACGCACATACATCTTATGAAGAACAGCCATTTATTGGAATAGAATTTTGTTTTCTGTTTTCTTTTTGTTAATAAAAAAACTGAACATGGCAGATGCTGCTGGTCCTCCATTGAACTCATAAGAAGACTGGGGTGCAACAAATTACGTAATTAAAAGAGCATCAGTCAAACGTTGGAAAACGAAAATGATGCGGAAATAATGTAGTTTCACCCAAATGTTTTTATACAGGTGAACGAAGACGATTACCATGATTATGTAATAACTGTGATAGGCCTAAGAGTAAGTCATCATCATCTTGGGGAGACTAAACTAATAATAATAATAATAAAAAATAATAAGTAGTAAGATGCAACTCTAGAAAAAATGAAGAGATCAGTCCAAATTTCCAGACCTGAACTCAGGAATATGATCAAGAAGGAGATGGACGGTCACAATCCATCAAACAAAGCTGAGCTGCTTGTATTTTTTGTGTGGAATAAAGCACCCGGTGTTAAAGACTGATGGACAGAAGGCCAGATTCATGGAACCTGAGGCAGAAAACGAAGGTTATTCCACCAAATCCTGATTCCTGAACTCAAAGTCAAAACATTAGTATTGTGCTGTATAAAAAGGAAAATGTCTTTGTCTTCTTCGAGGTCTGAAAACACTGCATTGTTTTGTTATTTTGACCAGTTGTCATTTTAATCCAACACATACCTGTGGTCTATAATTTTTCCCAGCATCTTCTCATTACATGTTATTGTGGTATTTCATTGTTTTACACGTGTACAAATGAACGCAAACGTCTCAAGTCAGCCACAGCCTCATAAAGTAACGTTTAGTTACTGACAGAACTTATGTACTTGTACATATTTGGTCGCACATAAAAACTGAAAACCTGCTACTGACACGCAATACAATTTCCGTGCCCGAATGATGGAGATGATGGTAAATGTAGTGGCTTATTGAATTTAGCACGGCTAAACTACTAGCACTTAAATCCGCGGAGTAAATTTAACATGAACCCAGGAAGCGCACCTGGTAGGGCGGCGGAGGCTCCCCGGGAAGACTTCCCCCCTCGGACTCGTTCAGCAGAGACAGATCGTCCGCACCTTGCGAAAACAGACAGTTCCCCATTGAAGTGAGACCAGCATGAGAGTGTCCACTATTTTATGAACGCGAAACACACTTAGCAAGCGTCAGTTGGAGCCTGGCTAACAACGCTAGCTTGTTTTGATAGCTAACGCTAGCGGTTGACCCACTAAGTGATTGTCATTTTCCGGAGAACCTGACGGAAAAGCGAAGTCAAGCCTTCCTCGTAGTAAAACGACGGTCGCGGTGCTATGTAGTCTCTGGTAAAACAGCGAGTGACAATTTTTGTCTCCGTAAATACGCGGAGATTCTTGCGCGTTTCGTTGAACGTTGCCGTTTTGTGTTTACAAAATGTAGACCGGATGTGTCGTCATCCGCGAGCTTTCTTCACGTGCGCCCAGCGCGAACTTGCCCGTTGTGTTTTTCTTTTTTCTTTAGTTGTCTTCTACCTGAGGGCAGCGTTTCGACATTTCATTTAAAAGCTTTTAGTTTGAATGCATCCTTGTTTGACGCCAGAGAACCGGGTGTCTGGCGGGCGGCGGTATCGTCGTTTTTTTTTTTTAATTTCCACGGTCGCGTAGCTGCGGTGACTACCTGCTCCGTAGCCCCGCTCTTCAAACACATCCCCGTTACTGTGTCTGTTGGGTATGAGTGATCCGCTTTCGGTCGTCCGTTTCCTGCTTAGCGTTTGTCTCTTCGACATCCGGAGAACCTGAAATGGTAAGAAAGAGGCAGCGCAGCCGTCCCATCCTAACCTACCTACCTACCTACCTACCTACCTACCGCGGCGTTTATTTACTGAACTTACCGCGTTGTTGAGCCAAAGTTTTAGCGAGATCTGGATAATAAACCTACATGAGTTATCTTGTTCCCCGAGGGATGGTGTCAGATCTGTTTAGTACTGCCATTTTTTCCCCTCCTAACCTAGCAAATTCTCCATAAACTAAGTGCATTTCTTTTTAATCGTTGACGTCTCGGCTTGGGGTCAAAGGAAACGAGCAGTGAACGCAACACCGGTACCTCATCACACACTTGAGCATCAGTGGGTTATTTGGATTTTATTTAACAACGTTGAATGGAAGTAGGTTAGATTAAGCTTTTTTTTTTTTTAAACCAATACACATATTTTCATTTTAGTTTTTTTTTTAAATTATATGAATCATAGCCTATATTATTTGAAATCTATTTCAATACTCTCTATTTCTTCTATATCTAGACTACAGTTCCTCCTCCTCCTCCTCCTCCTCCTCCATCCCAGCCTCTAAAGAACATTCATCCACCACCATGCCCTCAACATGCTGCCATGCCTTTCTTTTACAATGAGAACTATCCAGTGCAAGAAACGACTCCCTCTGCAGAGGCTGCGCATGACTCGCAGGTAAGTTTGTTTTCCACAAGCTGGCATTCTGTCGGAATTAAACCCCCCCCCTCCCCTCCCCCGAAGCGCTTACCTTTAAAATGAAAATCTCCCAACGTTCCAGGGTCAAGCAGCTCCACCACCGCTTGCAGTGCAAAACGGACCCCCTCCGTCACAAGGACAACAAGACAGTCCTGATGGTGAAGACAAAAACAAAAACAAGCCGGTGCAGGAAACTGACCCGGAACCACAGACACTGAGCTCCCCACAGGTAGGTTTGGGTTAAGGGTCGCATGTTTGCACTAAGACCGCGTTGTTACCGCTGGTAATCACCTCTCTGTTCCCATCTCCAGATACTTGAGACCGTACAGGCCGCGGTGCAAGACGAGGACGCCACTAGTTTGGACCAGGCTGGGGACATCTGACTCAACATGAGATGCTTTAAAACTTCACACTTTATTAGCACTTGAAGATGAAGTGCTCACTGCACTGAAACACTTTAAAAAACGGTACCATCGAGAGAGCTATCACTTTAAAAACAGACCAAAATCTTAAAATGCATATTTAAATACAGAGTTGTATTGCAGTCGAGCCTCCATTCACTGTCACTAGATTGATTTATTGGTTTTTGTCTTTACTGTAGACAAATGCTTTATAAAAAAGACCTCAGGGTTTTACAGGTTTGTGGAGGGCTTAGGTGCTGGGATGGCTTTTTGCTGTCATTTGAC
Source organism: Coranthus polyacanthus (assembly GCA_037367275.1). Classification (NCBI taxonomy): domain Eukaryota; kingdom Metazoa; phylum Chordata; class Actinopteri; order Kurtiformes; family Apogonidae; genus Coranthus; species Coranthus polyacanthus. Next base: position 7,603,498 of record JAPQRN010000001.1, read on the forward strand.
TAAGAACAATGCGTTTTTGCATAATTTGCGAAAAAGAAAAAGGCTGCAATTTCAGTTGCATTTTCATCCAATAATGAGCTGAAGTACACTTCTGTTCATGCATTTAGAGTTTGTGAAAGGTCAGGGAAATTATATTGTTGGTCTTTGAAAAATGATGCAAGTTTGTCTGTAACAATATGTGGGAACGGAAATAAATCATTTCTCACGCCTTCTAGTACCTACAAAGTACAAACAAGTGTTTGGAGGAGTTTACAGAATAACCCAGATGATGCCATTAGCAGGTGGTTAACGCATGTTGAAATGTACATGTAACATTTACGAACATACAGCCTGAGTCACTACCTGGCTTCTTAGGGATCTGAGTTTCACGCACCTTTCAACCCAATTTTTTTTGTCACTTTTTTTTTGGTGTTTTCTTAACGTTACATTTTGGCTAAACCTCCACACACACACACAAAGATTATAAAACGTCACCTCTAAAGCCCCCTTTTTACCTCCAAATGGAAAACGAAGAACCAACAGGAACCTTATAACTTTCTGTTCTATGTCCTGCTCCTCATAATTTAATATTCCATGTTTGTTGTGTGGATACGTCTGTTTTCCAACCTGTATGAAGCCAAGCTATAAGGATACATGTAGTGTGTGAAGTAAGATTAATCTATTGTTATTCAACAAATAATTAAATGGCGTTGGCATTTGATTTGACCTACACTTGTATTTATTTTATGACGTTGTGTATTTAGTTTGTTTGTACAGACAGATCATCCATCTGTTTTCTCATTACCCGAACTTAACAATGAACCTCTGACAGTGTGTTGGTGATCCTGTGTGTTTGAATGCGCACACATTAGCCGTTCAATGTTTGAACCAAGAACACCGTCCCAGCTGTAGTTTTTACGCTGAAATTAAATTACGGCTGCTTTTAACAGAAGTCCTGTCTTACTCGATGAACTGAGATGTCTTTGAGGAGGAGACGCTGAAAGTTCAGACACCGACTGCGATATACTTTGAAAGATTTACCCGGGTTATTCTACAACTATGCTAACAGAATTATATATATAAGCTGCATCCTGTCTGCGGAGTTACATGGCTGTAATGGTACAACTACATCGTGACTATTCAAGTCAGGACATCAAGCAGCTCCCAGGCTTTTTGTCTATAGAAAGAAAGACATGGCACACGGTAAGATGGTACAGTCAAGAACATCCTTTTTATTCAATCAGGTGCTGCTCTTCTCAAACTGTGTTTTTCTTCTTATGGAAAAGAAACTGTAATTAACACATGCATTTCACCTAGAGCTCTGGGGGTGTTCTCACAAAGAAGTGGTGCTGCTCTGAGGGCATAGACAGAGGCGTAGAAGAGCTGGGAGTCAGGGGCCGAGGGCGCTGCCTATTACACTAATAACCATACACCAGTCACCGAAGAGAACAAAATAAACAACATAACAAAGACACGGAGCAGTCCAGCATGAGGTGGCCAGAGGAGGAAAATGGAGGGACTTCCCTGAATCCTCAAAATCTGAGAGATCAGGTTCATGCTGGCCTTTTATCTGTGTGGTTGGTATGTTAGAAATGACTAATACTGCTGAACCCACCATGAAAAATAATACTTCACTTTACGAGATTCTTTCGATAGGATGTGGGATATGTCCTGGAAACGCGACCTCCCCTTCCCAGCCTCATGCGGGACAAGTCCGGTTATAAGGTGCTTGTAGCTTTCATTTACAGTCCGAGGCGTTCTCAAACAGAGCCTCAATGACAGCCTCAACGACAGCATACCCTGATAGCAAATATTAAAAGAAATCCAAATGAAAAAGGAAACAAACAAACTAAAAAAAAAAGAAAAAAAAAAAAAGAAAAAAAAACTGGGGAAAGAAAAAAAAAAAAACAAAGCAAAAAATAAATAGCAAAAAAACAAAAGAGCAAACTCTTAGCCTAGTTGAAGCAGCCCCTTTCCAACATCCCAACGGAGTTCGTCCACCTCTCGACCCCGTTTATCTTCTTCTCTATGGACCTCTTCAACACAAACCCCTGAACCCCTGCCTTCCCTTCCTAACCCACCCAAGGACACCCCCAAAAGCCCGTCAGCGTAATTTGTTCACTTACATTAGCTGTTGAATGGAGAAGCTGAAGAGATGGGTATGGTAATACAATGTGAAGCATACAGACAAGAATAACATGTGAGCTAACTGCATTCTGCTCAGACAAAAGTTTTTCGGCAATATTTTTTTTTAAACCCTCCCAACAGCGGAGAGGGAGGGAGAGAGAGAGAGAGAGAGAGAGAGAGGAAGAGAGAGAGAGAGAGAGAGAGACGGAGAGTGACGGACACACAGTTACAGACTACTCCAGTGTCTAAGGGAAAACAGACAGTGGAGACAGAGGGGAAGAAAAAAGCAAGAGCTGAACGAGAACAAGTTTTTTTGCCTTTTCAAATTTTTTTTTTTTCATCATTTATCAATAAAAAGTAAAGAACTAATTCACACCAGTTTCCTTTTGTACTATATATATATATATACGGCTTTGAAAAGGAAGAGAGGATATAGGGGAGGTACAATGGAGGGGATTCATTTCGAAGGCGAAGGAAAAAGTTGTCCCTGGGTGCTGAATGGTGACGACTTTTTGCCTCCTTGCGGCACTCAGGGGCAACCCGCTACCTCGAGCCGTTTCGAAAAGGGCGATCTGGATTACAAAATGGAGTCTGTGAACAAAAGGCACTTTTAAGGGACAACCTTTAACTGCTGGGAAACTATACACTACAGCACAAGCACTATAAGAGTCATTTACAGAGGAGGGGGTGGAACAGGGGAGAGGCTCACCTTGCTGCCTGTTTCATAAATGGTTCAGACTCATATTTTTGCCTGATTCTCAGCTCCTTTCCGGTGTTTGTTTAGTTTTCTTCCACTACAGCTCACATTGTGTGCGTCTCAACACACACCTGCGATTTTAGATTCAGAAACTTTTCAGGATGACCATGGGAATAAAAACAACTTCTGGATGTGAAGCGCCTCCTGCAGGGAGGGCCTTGTCATGAATCGATGCATGGCAAAAATGATTTTAAGTGGGAGGGTTTTTCTTGTTTTTTTTTTCTGTTTTTTTTTTTTGCTGGTGAGTTTCAGGCAGTGCATGGGTTAACATGAAGTTATCTGAACAGAGTTTCTTAGGCTTGACAGTATGGGTTTAATTTTTTCTAAAGGTTGAACCAAAATGCCTTTTGTGTCACAACCTTAAGGAATAGGAACCTCTCCCCCCACTCATACAAATAGAAGAATACAAATAGAGAGAGGAATAATGCTGTTTCCTAAATGGTTTGTTATTTTGTTCATTACCATTCATTTATAATAGTTCTGAAAGTACTTTATAGTGTTAAAGCACCAGTTTTCATCTGATGATAGAGAATTTTTCTGAAGTTGTGTAGAATTTTTTTTTCCTTCAGCCCTCCCACATTTTTATAAACAAATGATTACACATAAAACATTAAAAAAGAGACAAAGGAAATAAAAACAAATACCCCCAAGTTACAAAGACTAGGATTTTTCATGGCCCTCTAGTTTAGAGTCCCGGAGCTTACGGACTTGAAACAAATACATTTTTTTTCTCTTTTCTCTTAGCTTTCTTAAAAATCTCTAACAGACAAACACAATGATCTACCCAATGCATTGCACGTGGCTCAATCGACACATATTTTTCAATAATAATACTTTCCATCAAAAAACAAACACTTTTTTTTTCTTCAAACCTACTGTCGATTTCTGACATGTTCATCTAAGTATTAGAATGCTGCGCTGCAGATGGCGATGGCGTGTCGTTTGATTCGTACTGGTAACAGTAAGGTGATGTTACTGAAACAAGTGGGGGGAGAAAGTGAGAGTTCAGAAAATAACTAGACTGCCAACCAGCTCATGTAGCAAAAGTTAAAAAGGAGCATATATCATAAATATATATGTATAAGATCTCTCTCTCTGTCTTTACAAAAAAAGTTTGCAGTCCTCTATAAAGATCTGTCCTAGGCCAATGGTTTCCACATGCACCAATGCTACCATTCCCTGTAGCTTTAGCTTATATGTGGGAAGAGAACCTGAAGTCAAGTTTATTACTAATTGCATGAAGGGAATACAGAGGCACTTTATATATTGTTATAGTCTTGATATATGGTTTTAGTACATAGAGCTAATGTTAATAAAGAGGCTGAGAAAAGGGTCTCAACCCTGTTTACTATCCCTGCAAAACAGAACCAACAGCTAGGCAGTCCAGTTATTTTGTGAGGTCGGCGTTTGTTGAAGTGTGTCATGATGAAAATAATACCAATAGCAATTTCAATGTGAACATTTACATAGAAAAAATATCTCAGATTAAAAAACACAAATCTTGAGTGAATGAAAAACCATTAACAAAGGCAGTTTGGAGAACCAAATATAAAGGCTTCCCTTTATTCGTTTATGTCACGTTGTCGGTGGTGTTAGTGTGCATGTTTCGACTGGGTTGAGGTTTGTGTGTGTGTGTGTGTGTGTATTCCTCTGGGCTTTTCTGTGACTGGACTAAGGGTTACAGGATGAAGCAATGCAAGGGATGCATGTGATGAGCTGTTGTTACTGTGCTGTCGTGCGTGAGAGATTTCAGAAACTGCTGTTACCGTTTCTTTGAAATGTGTTTCGCTGAAAACTGAGCATGATCCTTAACGTGTTACTGCAAACTACAGGAAAAAAATGTGATGACATGCAAGAGAAGGTTTTAAACAATCCAAGTGAGACAAAACCAAAACCAATCTGGCAAAAAAAAGAAAAGAAAGAAAGAAATCGCAAGAAAACACCTACAAACAAAATGAAAGCCAAAAATATAAAGCTGATGGTGTGTTTTGTATTACTGTAAATCAAATGTAATGTCTATGAATAATAGCAAGATGATGTCGTTGATGAGTGGTTGTGTGACAGACTATGCTAGACAGAATGGTCTGTATGTACTGTAATGCAAGCATGTGTTTGTGTGCGCGCGCTGCATGTCAGGGATTAGACTTGAATAATAGCACAGCCACATCCCCGCAGTTGCCGTCACTCCCGGGTCACTTCTTTAATCACTCATCTGACCTTCAATGTGCAATACTGTTCATCCCTTATTTAAAATTAATAGTGCATAGGTGAGGGGACGAAAGAGCACGTGTAGAGTTAGTGTTATGACTGTCATGTGTTCACTCGCTCGCACTCGCCTCATGGCTCTCACTTCTCCCACAGCAGGACACCCTTATACTTTTGACAGGTAAACAAAAGACTAGCCACTTAGTGCATATATGTCACACCATCGCATGGTGTCACCATGATTGGCCAATCAGAAATGAAAGAGGCTCAGGGCTAAGCGGTAGAAGCGGCGAGCAGAGTGTGGCGACGTACTGCGCGGGCATGTGGCTGTGATCGGGGAGCAGCACTGAGTGCCAGGTGAGGTGATGGGATGTGGAGACAGGTGGGACCATGTCCCTGGAGAAGAAATACACATGATATGAAGGCGTGCAATTTGGGTGGCAATGCTTTTAACTTGCAGTTTTGACCACTTTTCACTTTTTGTGTACTTGGATCTCCCAGCCAATGCATGGAGTTTCATTGTGGAGACAACAAAATGAAAAGAAAAAAAAATCGTAAAAAAAGAAACAACAAGTGTATAATTGGTCATTTGTTATGTTGCCATATTCTGTTTCCTTTAATTTCATGGTGTGTGTGAGACAGTTCCTCATCTTCCTCTTCCTCCTCCTTGCATTCTGAGCCTGTCCACTCAATTTCATTGTAGCCTCCTGCATAAAGGGGGATGAACGTTCCTGTTCGAATTGCGTTGAATTGGGTGTCCTCTTGGGGCGGGGTGGGTTTGTTACAGGTTTTTGTAGAAGTACTTTGAATAGTGTTGGCGAGAGAGAAAGACCTTTTAGTGTCAGCAGTCTGTTCGTAATCAGCGGCGATGTGTTTATTTTTCAAATTCCAATTTTCATGACACAATTTTAGCTGTTGATTCAGAGAGGCCTTGTCAGAGGAACCAGGACTGCGGAGAAAAAAAAAAAGGAACAAATATTGTAAATGCGAAATCAATTCAACATTTAATAGAAAATACAGAAAAATACCTACCAACAGACAGACAGAGGAGGTAGAAGTGGTAGGACGTAACAGAGTGTGTGTGTAACAGAAAAGGATCCGAAGGATTTACCTCTACATCCACTAGAGGGCCATCTACTCCATCTTTTCCCCCCTTACTTTAAGTATTGCTTAGCTCAGCTGTCCCATACAGTGCTGAAAAAGTTACTACCTCAACTTCACCACTTGCTGTTTTTAAGAGCTGACTCAAACATTTTCCTCATTAAAAACACTTGTGTTATTTCAGAGCAGCTACAAATAGCATTAAGGCAGCAGTTTTTATATCGGCCTGAATTGCTTTCCAGTGAGCAAACACAAGACGACTATGACTACTCTGTCATGCGCTACCAGTTTACATGTAAGGCGATCTTCCTAATATGTCTCTGCTCTGTGAGCCTGAGTAGTCTCAGGCTACACTGTAAAGCTATTGAGGGCGGCTACTCCAGGGATCCAGTTTCTCAGTTTGATAAGAGGGCAAAGAGGAGGCTCTGGCACAGGCCCAGCTGTTTTGGCTGCTGCTGACATTCCACAGGCCTCGGCCCGGGGAATGCAGCGGATCACCCCACCTTTAACAGCAAACTCCCTGTTGTCCCCCGTTCTAGCGGACCGAGAGAAAGTTTTAACCCCCCCAACCGCCTTCCTACCCATAATTCCTTGGTGTTTGTAGATAACTCCTCCTTCTGCTGGCTTTGACTTCCCTTAACCCCCTTCTCTTTTCCTCTCCCTATCTAACTCCGACTCTCCCAATGTAATCCTTGGCAGTGGAAAGTGACCCCCCCCTCCCTTTCTAACCCCCCTTCAAGTCCAAGTTCAACTGCCTATGACATCATGTCTGGTTGCTGCGGGCAACCAGACAGCCGGGACGTGACTGTGGAGTGCAGCGAGCTTCAACTAACTCTCTCTTTTTTCCCTCCCTTTCTCTCGGTCCCTTTTACTTTTTGCACAAGCGCTTCCCTATCTCTTCCTGCAAAGCTGAGGTCTCACCACCAGAGAGCTCCTCAGACCAGCTTTTCTTGTTCTGACAGCGGTAGGAAGGCTCTTTCCCTCTGTCTTGGCTAGTTGGCTAGCAGGCGGCGAGGCGGGCTGGCAGGGCCATCGTCTGAACCTCTCCATATGCCAGAGAACAGCAGGATAGGCAGAGACCTCTGTTACTCACTCTGGCTGGGACTGTTGCTGACCTACTAGGCTCAGCTAACTGGGAGCAGTTGATAGCAGCGCACAGGTTCTCGCCATGCGTGCTGTAAATCCGGCAGAAATGTCCAAAGTGGATATTTTTCAATAATGTTTGATAAGCAATAACAGGAGATAATAAGCATTTTGAACAGATGTAAGCTGTTGTAAAAAATCCTGTTGTTTTTTAGGAGGGAAAATGAGGGGCAAGAGTTTTGGCACGGGGCTGAAGTGTATGTGCGTGTGTGCATATGCGCTCACACACATTTGGATGGTGTTTGGATGTCCCCTCAGTGCCAGGGCTACATCTGTGGGAGAGTGGTGCAGGTGGGGAGCTCAAAATACTACAGGGAGCAGCAGGAGGAGAGACGGAGAGAAAGAGAGGGAGTGTGGGCTGCTGATGCATGGGAGAAGGTGGGGAGGGACGGGGGACGGGGGGTGTGCAGAGCTGTGCCGAGGAGGAATGCAGATTGTTTCCATGTGTGGGGAGGACAGGAGAGCCGAGTTGGCTGCAGGCAGGTGCGGTTAGCCCCTAATGAGAAAAGTTGTGTTGGTGATGGAGGGGGCCCAAGACACTGCAGCCCAGTGGCAGAGCGCAGCCAAAGCTGAAACCACAATGTAGTGCACTACTGGCCTCACACGCTGCACTAATACACACTGTGGGGCCTAGCAGAGATAAATCAACACTGCTGGAGCTGAAACTAACTGGCACTGCTTACATTCACTGTGGGGAGACTACTGTGGTACAGACACTGTAAACCAATACTGAAACTAAAGGCCTTGATACATGGGCAACACTTTGAGTCAATGTAGGTGGGCAAGTTTCAAACAATTGATCTGTGTGTTTCGCATTTGCTCTCCCGGGTCTTTTAAAATATAGAATTATAATGTGTAAGATGTGGATAGGTTACACAAACAAGCACACGTCGTCACTTCAGACTTTTGACATAGGATGCTTTAAAAACTGGCGAGAGCTTGTAGAAAACCTTGGAAATCACTAAGTTTGACAAAGCAATCAAGCTCAATTTACAAACTCTTCTGGAGCTTTTATCTGCATCAGACGGTCTTTATTAGCAGCCAGAGTTTGCGTCCTGTTTATTTACTTAGTTACTTTAATCATTTATGTATTTAGTTACTTATTTATTTGATAGGGAAGATGAAGTTTAACGTAGTTCCAATAAATTAAACTGTTGAGCTACAGACTTTATAGCTGTGGCTTATTTTCAAGCTCGTCCCTAGTTGGGTTTTAACATACACAACATAATCCAAATATACGGTTTTCTCATGAAACCACAATATACTACAGATGTACAATAAAATATATATGACAAAATACATAGTACAATTAGCTAAAAATGGCTACAGCTCCGATTTGCTTTTAGGCAACCCTCAACCTTTGCTGTAAAAGATTTTATGTCTGTAATTAATTTCATTTCAGTTGGTACTGTGTTTCAGAGTTGACTAAGCCCAAACGTAAAGGGAGTTATGTCCATGAAAGCTGGGCAGTCTGTGTATGCTGACGAATGTGATATATGTGAAAACCTTGGAAAAAGCCAGTAAAACAACTATAGTTTGGACTGTTTTGTCACAATAATAAGGGCATGACTTTACAAAAGCAGGTAACATTCATGGATGACTGCATTTGTCAACTCAACATCTCTACTGTTGATCTACAGCGGTACCATGGGCTGAATCACTGATTGTGGTGTGTTGCCAACGCAGACTCATTGTCTGAGTCTTGCCTCTGTATCACGACCTTCGCTCTGGATGACATGCCTGTCCCTTCAAACCGAAAGTAGTATCACAGGGCTGCGCAGAGAGATGTTTTGCAGTGGATGATGAGGAAAAAGGAAGAAAAGACATAAAAACAGGAGAGGAGGAGGAGGAGGAGGGAGAGGTGGATGGGTGGATGTTAATTAAATGAGGGAGGTTGGCGGGGTACCTGAGTCTGCTGGGGGATATTCAGAAAGTTGTCCCGTGTTCCGATGCCGACAAACCGGTTGGGAGCTGTGGAGCCTGGCGTGGAGTATGCTATAAACAGAGAGAGAAGTGTGTACATGCTTTTACACACACACACATACACACTGAGCTCATAGTAGAGTCTGATGCTCTCATTAATTTTACTTTACTATAAACTCACTACATGACCAAATATTTCTGTCAAATTAACTACTTGGAAAGACAGTCAGGGTCAGGGATACTGATGCCCTATTAGTCACATGGATGGTTTGCTCATGTTGTGGGCAGTTTTATTGTTATTATTCATCACTTGTCCATTTAATCTGTGGTTTAAAAGGGGATGTACAGTCTGTAATGATTAGTGCTAACATGGAGAAGCTATTTCCACTAAATGTGGCTGTGCTGTTATTCACAGATGCTCCTCAGCAGCCCCTGGCCTCAGTAAAAAGCCACTGTAATCATAGAAAACCACTGAGGATTCACTGAAGACATAATAATAGGGTGACGGGTGGAGGAACTGTATTCATCACCAGTGGTAAATCAATGCTCCATTTACATTTAATGGGTTAAGAGGAGCATCTTGCCTACGCAGTGACACCGTTGAGTGATGCCACAGGATCAAATTTAGGGCAGTTGTGCTCACTGGACTCCAAGATGGCGGCTGAGAAGAACTTTTTTTGTGCATGACTTGAGTGATGTTGGGGGGATGGGGATGTGTAGGGTGAGGGG
>JAPQRN010000001.1:7613561-7645840 GCA_037367275.1 Coranthus polyacanthus
GGGGTGGGGGGTGGGGGTGGGGGGGTGACAGTGACAGGGCTGGAAACTGATGTATGAGGGAGAAGTGTAGCATGTGCATGTGTGTGTTTTTGTGACTGTAATTACGAGAATCAAAGACAAAATTAGAGGGGAGGGGGTGGGAAAAAAAATACGGTGATAACAGTCACTGGAATGAGAAAAGAGACGGATAGTAGGATATTTATTTATATAGATGCTCATATAAATAAATAGGTAAATAATAAAGTGACATGTTAATCTGAGAGAGTTGGAAGGGAGGAGGGGAGGAAAGGTTGATAGAACAGGAAGAGGAGAAAAAGTCAAAACCAAAGAAGGAGAAGGTGCCCCGGTTGCTCCGTCCAGTGCCCCCTCTTGGTGTGCCTCTCCCGTGGCCCGACTCTCGCACTGCACCTGTCTGTGTGGAACCAACCAAAGCTTCACCACTCCCTGGTGACACTCCTCTCTCCCGCTCCCCCGGTAATGCACTAATTAGACAGGTTTCATTAGATTTTATCATTCATGTTTAGAGAGATTGGGTTGTTCTTGTTATACTGTAATTTCCATGTTTTTTGTTGTTCTCAATTTTTAATTGTTGTGAGATTTGTGTGAAAGTGACGAGGGGATTCGGTAAAGTGGGGCATGATGGTTTTTTTTTTTTTTTTTTTTTGGAGTCCACGCCAACTGCCCTAATTTTGTTCCCTTAAAAAGAAAAAACAGAAAGAAATAAAGAAAAAGGAAACAAAGAAAGGAGGATATGAGAATATATATCAAATAAAGAGGAAAGTAAAAAAGAAATGAGAGAAGGGGGTAGATTGTATTGCCGCTGTCATAGACAGACATGCAACGTCTGCGTTGATCAAAGGCTTGTGGCTACAGAGGCAACGTGCACAGGGCCCTGCTCTGCTCTGCTCCCCTCAAACTACAATACACATCAAAAAGAAGGGAGAGAAACTACACTGCCTCTTGTGGTGCTAGCAGGAAACCCAACACCAGAGAAGGAGAGAGAGAGTTAAAGAGAGAATAAAAAGTTTTTTGAGGAAAGAGAAAGGGTGCTGGAAAGGGGTTGAAGAGGTCTGTAAGGGCATGGAGAAAGAAAAGGATTCTGAATGTCAGAGCAAGTGAGAGCAAGAGATACAGAAGAGCTTGAAAGAGGATCTCTGGTTTGGCAAAGGCGTGGCTTGTGCCTCGACTGGATTGGATCTCATTTTGTACAGTCTATGAGGTGATATATGGAGTAGGAGTAAAGCTCCTGGGGCTGCTGAGTGTTAGAACGAGCAGACTGCAAACTTAATGGAAGCAGACGCTCAGCTAACGACAAACCTGAGAGAAAACTACGACAGTAGCCATTGCAGAAGTCCCAGACTTGTGCTTTTCAACAGATGCATTTGGAGGTTACAGAGAAAAGACCAAGTGTAGTCATGCTGCATTAAATACTGGAACTTCTATAATGGCCACATCTGTTGTAATCTAAAAAAACAATGTGGTACTGCTTGGAACAACTGTGCACAAAGCTAAGCAACCTACGGGAGCCTAAAATCGGTTCGGACTGGCCTCTGTGAGAAGTCTGTGGGGAGACTGGGGCAGTAATGGGGGTCTGTGGAGGGGAGTGGGAGTGGGGGGTGACTTACACGGAGATGCGGGTGAGCTGAGTCCGCCGTCAGTGGGCGTGCTGATGGTTTTAGAGTCGGGCATGGGGAGGGGCACAGGGCGCGCCACCGGGGGTGGCGGGGGCAGCAGGAAGGAGCCCGGCATTTTGCTCTGGCCACCTCCATTAGGCTGCAGACGGACCATACAGACAGGGTGAGCAGGACACACCCCGAGATCATACAGTGCACAGGGAGTCACTCAGACACACACAAAGAGTCACATGCAAGGGCAACACACTCATATTTTGACAGATGCCAACGGAGCGCATACCAGTAGGCCCGACAAACTAAAACAATCACACAGGGATGAGAGATCACCAAGCTCACAAGATTTAAAATGAAAACAAAGACATTTTAATTGATATCAGGGCAAATTAGAAGTGAAACATAAATAAGAAGTAATGAACATTATCACACACACGGGGCAAAGAAAATGGAGTTGACCACAAGGGGAGATATTAAGAGTGCCATGTAAGAATTTAAAGAATAGGATAAATTTAACAATGTAAAACATGTCTGAGCATGATGTGTGTGCATGTGCAATTTCAGGAATCATATTGTGTTTTTTATTGTGTAGAGTAATTGGAATAAAGCAACAAAGATTGGATGTGAGAAATTGTTTAATAAGTGGTTTCAAAGTTGCTCAGAAGGCCAGGTTTACAGTAGAGGTTTACAGTACTACCAGCACCAGATACCCTTGAGAATGTGTGTCTGAAATGTCACTTAAGTGTCAGTAAAACTATTTGCAAACTCTTCACAGCTTCCACCGACTAGCTACCACAGCTGACAAATGGTGTCATTAAATAAAATACTTGTTTGTAGGGCCTCTTGCGGAGAAAGGGGACAAGATAAGAGGGTGGTATAAAACTGAAGACACTTGAACTTAAGAGGGTATTTAATTAAGAACAAGGACAAATGAAATAATTGGGCAAGCATAGATAAACATTCCAGCTAAGATGTGCTCCTTCAGGGAACATTAATGCTCACAGTGAAGAAACATTGCTTAAAACGGCAAAAGGTCAATGAGAGCTCTTCAAACAGCAATAATCTTGATCTCTCTACACAGCCCTACTTCTACCGGCCTCCCCCATGTTTGCAGCCGTGTTGGTTCATATCAGCTGTTAGCCTATTTAATTATTGGAGCATTTTCTTCCATGAGCGACTCTCCCGCATCCTCCCATTGGAAACCGTAACCGTTTTTGTCCTAACTGTGACCACAACACTAGATTTGGCTGTAGCTGCTTAACTGTGTAGCTATTTATCTCCCCAGAAATAAGCCATTTCCAAAACACACTGTCATGTCCCTAAAAAAATGTATCCTAACATTGTGTCACTCACTACAAACATGATGTTATTAACTTTTTCCCGCCAGGTGACAAATTCCATTGCTGTTCCACCACTTTCTGCTTTACCGGAGCTGATTTTCTTCATATAAATCACTCTACTCCCACGTTCAGGTGAAAAACTGACCTTGTGTTACTTAACATCTACTGAGCAACATAACTTACCTGTGCGCTGGGCTGTCCTGTGCTGTCGGTGCACACGAACTGCACAAACTCCTTAAGCGGGTCCTGGTGGTGATAGCGTATGGTGGGGTGGGTAAAGTACGGGCTGGACTGCTGGATGATAGAGGAGGAAGGGAAGTGCAGGGCTGAGGCTGAGGCACGGGGACTCCCTGAGGAGACGAGTGAAGAAACGGGACATAGGAACGAGACGAGAGGACGAAGAAGAAGAAGAAGAAGAAAGTGTGAGAGTAACCAAAAGTGATTCTATTTCTACTCAAACACAAATATTAACATTCTTCACACTTTGATATTCAATGCACAGACATGCACACATATGAAAATATGTAAGACATGCATATATTTTAGCTAAGCACCATCCCAGCTGGTATTACAGACCAGGTTGCTACTTAGGCCTATCACTGACATAACAGAAAATAGCTCTGACACTGTCTTGTGGTTGACTGACTGAGGCCTTTTCTGCTTACAAATGACTGGCATTATCCCTGGCTATTGGGCAACATCTGGTCCCATTCATTTTATAAATCAGCCCACAAGATTTCCCTGTACCTCTACTGAGCCTGGCATCACACACACACACACACACACACTTTCACACAGCTCCATACCCGCTACAGAGTGTTACAGTATTACAGCCTTCTGCTCCCTCTCCATTTTCCTCTCTCACACACATACACAAACCACTGGGGTATGACAAAGCCACACACACACTGGGTTTTTCCACTTTTGTTTTATTGCTTGTCGGTGATGTGTAATCAATCAGCAGCATATCCTTGCTGTGTGGTTCTGCCCAGTAGTTTGAAGCTTGAGAGAGAATCTCCCCTCCGCTCCCAACCGACCACAAAACGCCTCCCGGAGACATTAGTCAGCCAGCCAGCCAACCACACACACACACACACTCATACACACACTAGGCTCTACTGTCTGTCTTGTCTGCTTAGATTCTATGGCTTTGGCAATTTGGCACACCAAACTAAAGAGGCAAGCTGCTAGGTGAGGGGAGCCTGGCGAACAAGCATCTGTGATTATGTCTGTCACCTTCTATCTCCTGTGTATACTGTACTCACAAAGTGTGTAAGTGTGTTCAAACTTTTGTGTTTTTTTGTATTGATGTTCCTATCTTTTGTGTCTGGGAGAGTCTGTGTTTTTGTCATTGTAAGCATGTCAATTTTGCGTGTTTCTGTTCCTGGAGCGTGGTTTCTATGTGGCTTTTTCTTTTTTTTCGGTGTCTGTATGAATGTACAGCTCTGTCTGCTGCAGCCTGTCTTTGTACATATATTGGTGTGTGTTTAATTGCTGCCACAATGGCGGACTCTTCAGACGAGTATAATCAGACAACAGTCATTCTGGCAGCTCTCCATGCCAGTCCGCAGCCAACAACAGGACATTAAACATCCAGTCCATACTCCTGAACACCCGAACTCGCAAGACCTATGCAACAACAGCTCCAGTCCATCCGAGACGAGCCACGGTTGCTAACTGCTTCCCCCCTCTGTCTACCCCCATCTTTCTTTTCATCCCTCTTTCCTTCCCTCCCTCCCATCATCCTCCAGTCTCTTTATAGAACCAAGGCCTCCGAGGGACATTCCATTTGGATGGCAGCCATTTTAGCACAGAGAGCCCTCCACAAGAGTGTAAATTTACACATGCACGCATTTGTGTGTCTGTGTGTACGTGCACAAATGCACCCATACACAATCTCTGAACGCTGTCTCATTACAGCCTCTCTATTACATGAAAACCTCTTAGCCAACAGCGCACAGTTTACTGAGAGTGAGAAGTTAGTTGGCGAACAAAGAAACCTGAGCTTGTCCCTCACACCTCTTCAACTCGTGCACAAAACAGTGAAGCAAATTTCAGAAATGAGTTCGATGCAAAATTTAATCTGGTGTTTTGAATTCTCAGGAGGCCATAGGACTGCTCTGTGTAGATAAACAACATGGCTTAATGGGGCAAATATCCGGCCTGGACTATATTTTCTAAATATACTGTGGGGAGCTTTGCAAGTAAAATTCAATACGTTTCAACACAGAGGGCAATGAGTCTAAATGACCTTTACATGGAAGGTCTGGTTTGGCTGTGGACCAAATCATCCCTTTGAGAGAGAAATGGAATTAGAGGCAGAGGGAGAAAGAGGAGGACAGTTTATTGCTTTGAAAAGTGAGACCGGTCTACAGAGACTTGTTGGCAAACTTGAGATGTAGGAGACTTTGGGAATTCTCTGTCTGCAGATTGAGAAACCATGCTGACTATCCTTTAGGACCAACAGGCTCTGAAGAGGACAGCTTGCCTTTAGTGCCTCTATTGAAGAAAGACCTTGGAAACACTGGGGGTTACTTTGAGGATTTCAGTGCACATCAACCACAGTGTACATCTCTCCCAGTGCCTGCATTCACACGTGTGTTACTTTATTTATCTCCACCAAGGAGGCTGTCTGGTTGTTTGCCTGTCGGCAGGATTACGCAGGAACGACTGCACTGATTTTCACAAAACTTGGTGGAAGGGCAGGACATGGGCCAAGAACAAACCTCTTACATTTTGAAGCAGAGCCATAAAAAGAGGCAGAGGCTAACACCGGACAGCCCCGGCCTAACTTAGAACTAAGACTGGTGACGGTCAATTAAACAATAAACTAACCATGAACTGGCACCAGCTGACCAATTAGAACTAAGATGCTTGTTACCTTGGTAACAGTCACTTACACTAAACAGAAGCACCAACTGCAACAGGAGGAAAAGACAGGTCACAATTTGTGTTTTGTTTGTTGCTTAATAATATTGAGTGTAGGTCTATGCTCTCTGAGTGTCCTTGTTCAAATATGTACAATCTTAAATAAATAAAAGAAAAAAGTAAAAAGGCAAGCACATTTTTACATTAAAAATGGACACAAAATGTGTGTGTAAATGTTTACAGCACAAAAAGTGCTGCTGGGCCCATTATAAAGGCTTTCTACTACTATTTTCACTCAACCTAATATACATCTGGGCAAATTTTTCCTTGCTGTGGGACCTGTTTTGACAGTGTAGAGGTGCTTCCATGGGTCTTCATACATCGACACAGATATAAACAGCTATACTGTGTAAACATGTCAAATGTCTTTAAAACATTACAACAAAATGCAGTAATGAAGCAGTAAGATGTGAGACAAATCAGTCACAATGGCATGGATGCAGCAATGGAACCATGCAATGACAATATTAAAACACACAGGCACAAAGATGATGGTAAAAATGGATGGACGGAGAGAGGCTGAAAGAGAGAGAGAGAGAAATTTTTTTGCCAAGCCATGATGATAGCAGTGAACCTTGGACAGGTGAAACTGTGTGGGCATCTTGGTTGCAACTGTAGGATTGCAAAACCTTTATTTTTTGCTTTCTCAGCAAGTGAGCATTTCCATTTTCAGGCACAGGATTGTAAGATGTATTTAGTTTCGCCTCCAGTAGAGTTTGTGAGCATAAATAAGGCAATCTATGGTCAAGTTTGACACTCCCTTTCCTTCTCTCTCTTTTTCAGACTATTAAAGGGGGTTTGGGGTTGTTGGGATTCATGGCAGGGCTCTCACCTGGTCTCACTCCTGCCAGCACAGGCAGCGGGTGGTGTGTGAACGCCATGCGGGGGGACCTCGTCTGGGAAGTCAGGGCGTTGAAATCAAACTTCCCCGGCTTCTTAAGTGAACCAGGCGAGGACAGTCCTGGCGAAAAAAAAAATGGGATCAACAAAAAAAGTGGGGGGAAGAGGGAGGAAAAGAGAGAGGTGGTTTTAATCAACAAATCGTTGCTTACTTATTTGGCTACACTAAAAAAATCAATTTAATTTTATTGAAGGGGACTTGAACAATCATTTATTCTCTGATTAGACTGTTTAATTTCCTCAGTGGTGGATGGCAGTGCATTGCTCCCTGTCCTTTTGGCTGTTGGCCATTCACTCTCATTTGGCTGAATGAGTCAATCACAGGACTCTGTAAATGATGCAGTCAGAAAGCATAAAGAAGTTGAAAAGACCCAAGAAATCTGGACTATAAGGGGGTTTTGCTACTGCTACGCTGCAATAACTCCTTTCAAAATATACTGTGGGATTTAAAACTCCAAATGTATAGTCATATTTCACAGCCTAAGTGCATGTCTTCAAAGGAAAAAGGGGAAAAGTAACTAAAGCCAATCTCACTCTGGACTTTAGAGCCAAAGCACATCTGTAGCTATAATAACCTCTACTGTGCCACTGTATGTTTTTCTGTCTCATCTCTGTCTCTGTTTCTCTCTCTCTTTCAGGTGCCAACTCCAGGCTTTCTCTGTGTATGAGCACGGCCACCGTACAGCCACAGTCAGCTAGTTGTGGTCTGGCTTCAGCAAAGCTCTCAGGCTGGCTGCACAAGAAGAAGGCTTCATTCAGAAATAGCACACATTGTACAGTATGGACACGGCAGCTGCTGAGTGCGAAAGACAAGCAGACGGACAGAGAGAGAGGAGACAGAGGGAGAGAGAGAAAGAGAGAGGCAAGGAGAACGTGGGAGACATGAAAATATGCGAGGGAGCAAGGGAGCGAGAGAGCAAAGCAGAACCTGTGAAAAATGCAGCAGTGTCTTGTTTTTCAATGCGTTGCTCTGACGACATGTATGAAATTGGAATGTCATAAGATGTTAAATATGGTTATTATCTCTCTCTCACACACTTACTCACACACTTGATGTCTGAGCACACTCGAAAGCACAAGCACACGTTTAATCACAGAAACAAAGACCGCACAACACCGCCACATTTAACTGATGAAACAATAGACAAAAATTCTTCTTCAGTAAGTTTTCTTCTAATCTTCCTAACAAGTGAGTGATGTGATAATGTTCTGTTTTGAAACTTTTTTTTTTAGACTGTTGTTTTGTAGTCTATTTCTGGGGCCCCTCCACATCAAACAAGGCATTAAATACGATTCCTCCTCAGTTCTCCAGCTGGAGACGTGTGAAAGTCTATGGGAGTGTGGGGGCGTGTAAAACCTTCCCTCCCTGTGTGAAAGAGTTAAGTCTCAAGCAGGTGGGAGTGAATATGTGTGAACCATTTATGTCTTTAGCAGACATATATTTCTTCCCCCCTCCCCCCCTTACTGTAGCGGGAGTCTGGGGGCGTATTGTACTGTCAGACAGATTCCAAGCATGAAGACAACCTCGATCCCACTTCTGACACCAATAGTTAGCAGTGATTGCTATGACACTGTCACACTGGTGGGAGCAAAGTGGAAATAAGATCAGTGTGCAGAGACTTAAACAAGGAAAAGCACTGGAGGGAAGAGCTGGGACAGAGTAAGATTTGGATGAGACAATTAAAGCCAAGTGTAAAAACCAGAACCTTAAAGATTCAGCAGTTATGGTTTCAGAGAGGTAGTTTTATGTTTTTTGTTTTTTTTTTATTTTGGAGGCATAAAATGAAGCTGGAGTAAAAAAGCAGAGCCAGAAAACACAATGAAGATCAAACGAAGACTGACATCTGTATATATAGGAAGTTATAACACACGTTGCTATCAGCAAGGGAATGTGAAAGACAATATCTGAGACTGTGCAACGGTCTGATCAGGTTAGTGTGTCTTTGTGTGTGCGTGTTTGTGCCACAACTGCAATGTTTCCTCTCCTGGCAAGCCTTAGTATTTCACTGGCAACCAATCAAGCGCTCCCATGATGACCCTTCTGTCTCTTTGCACTAACAGGCCTGCCACCAGATGCGCCTCTGAAGCACACACAGACACACACACTCAAACACACAGTTGAAAAAGATAGTAGAGAGAGGTTTAAACAAGTGAAGAAAAGTCAGGGAATCCTCCCGTCTCCAGTGATTTAAACCACATATGGAAGTCCAACCGTATCCCTCTAAGGGCCTGTAACATTTAACTCAAAGCACCAAGCAAGGCCCCCACCACCGCAACTCTCTGGTGTCTCAGGAAATTTCACAATCATTTGGAACTAATATGAAATCATGGTTGTTTCATTTGCCTCCACTAACCTCCCCCACCCCTCTTCTAGCCCCTGTGGAGCAGATGTCTACAGCATCCTCATGGATCCCAAGGCTACACACACACAGAAACACCATCTGGGACCATGCTTCAGCTGTGCATGTGTGTGTCTGTGTGGGCTGTCTGAATGTAACGGTGTTTGTGTGATTCATATGTATGAATGCATCTTAATACATCTGTGTGTGTTACTGGATGTGTGAGCTGTGAGCTAGGAGTCAGGGGGAGTGTGGACAGACTGTGAGGAGCACCTGTGTGTGAGTGTGTTTTCAGTGTTTTTTTTTATTTTTTACAGCAGCCTCTTGGTTTGTTTATGTGTGTGTGTGTGTGCATTCGCTTGTTTACATACCCCCCACCTGGACAGGAATTCCCAGATGAGCTTTGCCTGTGGCAGGTGGGATCCTTTGGAAAATCGGATACACACCATACCAAAATCACACATTCTCTATTTGCTCCATCAACTTCTCGCCTTGGTTTGTGAATGTAAACACATTCTAGCCATACTCTGGTCTAGCTACTGTAAAAGTCCCAAACAAAATTATTCAATTTAAATTATAATAATTAAATTAAAAAGAGCCTGATAATTACAAAGATTTGGCTCCCTAATTTTTCACTTGGATTTTTAAAATTAATTGGGGAAAGTGACAGATTTGCATACTATTCTACAATTCTATTTGCCAAACTCATTAGGATGTGTACGAGGCTGTGTGCTGCACTTTGGAGAGTAAGGGGGTGGCGCGTATACACAGAGAAGGAAGAGTGAGAGTGAGAGCAAACGCGAGTGAGAGAGTAAGGGAAAAGATGGGAGGTGAGGCTCTGGTGCGCTAAGGCGTGCAGGAGCCTCTGTTGTGGCTCTGATGAGCAGCCTCTTAATTACATTTACAGCTAAGTGGAGCAGGAGCAGGAGAGCAGCCGCTGAGGCTCGTGTGAAAGCAGACTGGGGCAAAAACCAACTAGTGCTTGGCTCCTCCAGTTAACATCCTGATAACCCTTCTCTCTCATTAGCTATTACCCTTCGAGTACACGTAAGTCTCCTCCTTGCCCCTCTTTCCTCACCTCCTACTTTTCCCATCCCCTTCGCTTGCTTTCTGCTTCTCTCTCCTCCTTCTCTCCTCTGACATGTTTTGTCCCTCCCCAGGGTCCTTCCTGCTGTACACGTTTTCAATTAGACAGAAGGGAGACAGGGATGAAGGGTTGAAGGGAGAGCTAGGGAGCAGGAGGAAGGGTTTTACACCTCTGATCCACAGACGGTAAGCGTCTTAATGAGGGATTTGAAGCAAGGGAGGGATGGAACGACAGAGGGATGGAGGCAAGGCAGGCACCTGAACACCTGCAGGGGTGGGGAGCATGATAAGCATGTGTGTTTCAATGTGTGAACGTCTGCATATCAGGGGGGCTGCAAGTGTGTGAGTCATTGTGAATGTGTGTGTGTTTGTGGAGGGCTGTCTATGTATGTACAGTATATGCACATGAGTGTGTGCTGTGTGAATATGTGAGGGTCTGTCTGAGTGACTCACTGTGCATGCTCGTGTGTGTGTATGTGTGAGAAGCAGAATGGGAACAGCATGTGAATATGCCTGCTGGTGTTGTCAGTGTTAGCCCGGTGACATCTGTCAGTTAAAGTACCACTGGGATGACTAACATGACTTCAGAGAGATAAAGGCAAAGATCTTATGTGAGCAACTTGTAGCCTCATGTTTCACACAGAATGTAAAACCCAAACTTTTGAATCCCTGAAAAATCCTGCCACTGTACATCACAGGGAAGTTAATGTCAAATAATGAAACTTGGAACAGCAGCAGCAACAATCTGATATCAACTAACATTAGTTACTGAGGTTAAAAACAGATATAGTCCCTTTTTTGGGCACGCTGTTGGTTTCCAGAGTCATTCATTCAACAGACACACACATACAGTAAATATTATATACATGTATATATATTTCTTATATATACATATATACATATATATATATACACACACAAAGGAATGACTGAACTACATAAAGACTGATAAATAGCAGATGTAAATATATATGAGTGTAATCAATGTTGTTCTAACCATGGTAAGGAAACTGCACGCCATCGTTTTCATGTTTTATCTTCCTCTCCTGCACACTCGCCAAATGGTGCTGCACTGAAAGTGGAGAAGGGTATTGTTAACAATGAGACAGGGGTAGAGTGAGAAACAGATAGAGAAACAGATAGAGAAAGTGAGAAAGAGAGAGAGAGAGAGAGAGAGAGAGTGAGAAAAAGAGAGAAAATGAGGGAAAGGGAGAAACTTAAGAGTGAGCATTGGTGGTATGATGGAGGTAGTGAATAACTGATAACTGACAAAACATCAGGTAAACTGTGTGTGACATTATGGATGAGGAAATATAAAGCCTTGAGATTTGGGAGTGAGGGCCAAGTGAAGTGAACAAGAGGGGGTTTTTCTTGGAGTTATTGCATTGTTGGAGGAATGAGGTAGGATTACTGAGGAGGTAGAAGAAAGAGGATAATGTCCAAAGCTGAATCACAGAGGAGAGGTAGTGGTTACTGCCAAAACAATGGAAACACCAACATAAAGCTACAGTAAGCTGTTATTTCACCCTTGATGCAACTTGGCATTTATATTCCCAATGTCTGGAGCTATTTGGTGGATAGCATTTAGCACTGTCCATTCATCCATGATGAATTTTAATTTTCTCTGGTTATAGGAATGGTGTTGAAAAACTGTTCAACTGTTGTCCAAAAATGGCATATGCTGTAATTGTTGATGTTTTAATCCATTTACTGAATAACAAAGGAAGAGACTATTTTGTTCAGTGTTAAATAGCCTTACTACAAGGTGATGGTGATGACTGTGTAATAGTCTTATTGACAATTATCTTATTTCATACAGGACATGATGAGATTTAAACCTGGCTTCTCATTAATTACTCAAAGCTCCATTATTTTGGCAGGTATCCATAAGTCTTTGACACAAAGAAGATGTTTCAAAAGCCCAGTTCAGACCAAAGATTCGCAGCAAGACTAAACCATTTTATGACATTGCAGGCAAGAATTGCAGTGGTGTTAACTGGCCCGTCTCATCTCGAAACAAGCAGGCGTCACCTGACACTCAGCTCATCAAATCCCAGTGGCTGGTTATAGAACGTAGTGTGTTACAGTGTATGTATTATTATCAGCCCATGGTGAAATCCTGTTTCAATAGTTAGTGTTTTCACTGTTTATGTGGTTATGAGGTGACATCAATGCCTCCTCTAAACAATGGAACTGCTCTAGCAATAGACAGGACAAATACTTGACAATAACTATAATTTTTTTGTTTGTTTTCTCAGTTTCAATACTAGAAATGCATCTTTTGTCACTTGCCATCACTATTCTCGTTGCTACGGACTCTTTACACAACTAGCCGTGTCTAGTTGCATTAGTGTAAACTGTGTTGTAGGTTTTTAAAACATTGCAGACTGATGATTGCACCTTGTTTTGTCATGAATCTTTGGTCTGAATCGGACTTAAGACAAATCTAGGAAACACATACATATGTAAATAGTCTCCACTTCACTCCTATAAATAGCACACAGATAGTTGTTAATCTGTCTGTGGTTACATTCTTAGGTGTTGACTTTTTAGTAGAGTGATCAAACTGAAGCAAAACACCTTAAGGTGTTTGGTGGGGTAGTATCATGTTTGGAGGGGTGTTTAGGGCTGTGTACGTCACCTGAGTGAGGGATTGAGGTAGAATGAAAAGAAAAGGTCAGCTGGAGGTATCAGTTTGTTGGTGGAGTGAGGGTCAGACAGGAGAGTAAAGAGATGATAGTGGGTGACAGGTGTAGGGTTTGACGGAGGATGAGGGTGGGGGGGTGGGGGGTACCTGCATCCATGTCGTTGGGCCACGCACTGGAGGAGCTGGCAGCAGGCGAGCGTCCAGGGTAGAAAACATCATCTGTAGGGCTCTCCAGCTCACTGTCGTCTAACGACTTCCTCTTGGTGGAGCTGAAGTCAGGAGAGGATGGTTTGTGGGTGGGAAAGGAGTTGGAGGCAAAAAGATGAGGGACAGGAAGAAAAATATATAATGGATTAAAGACAAAAAACCCTTGTAGACCTAATCATTTCAAAGTAATTACACTCTATAACCAGGCTGTTGCATCATAGTGTAAAATTTTTACTACAGTATCAGTTTTTTATTCATCTCTTACAAAGTCTTGGAACAAAACAGACAAAGCACACGAAATGTCCAAACTACGAATGAAAAAGGAAGGAAACAGAAGAAAAAGTCAGAAGGTAGAGACAGACACACAATAATCTCTCTCTCTGTGTTTGTGTTTGTTTTTCTGTGCGTGTTCAGTGCATCACTAGTTTGTGTCTTTGTCGGTGTTTGTAACTACCTCCGTGGAAGATTTGCGTACAACTCCACCTCAGACCTAAAGTGACAGCAGATGACAGAAGTAAGAAGAGAGAAAGACACAAGTTAAGAAAGACACAAAAGAGGAAACGCTGAAAGAGCCATTGCACATTTATAAAAAGGAGACTAAGAGAGAGACACACATATATATAAAGAAGTTCAGGACAGATTCCAAGACTGGGAATGAACTGTAGTACGAGATGCCATTCATAGTAACAAACCTCAATGAAAGAGCATTCTTCACTTGCCAGTAAACTCATTCTTGCGATAAGAAGGAATATACCGTTGGCAGATATTACTGTGATTTCACACTTTCCTCCAGTCTGCCCTTGGCTTCACAGCAAATCACACTGCTATTGCCACATGGTGATTTACCCACAAAAATAACACTAATGGTGGACACCTGGACTTCTGTAACAGTCACTGGCATTTCCTGAGAGACATACACCTCCATAAACCTTGCATTACTATTCTCTGTAGTGCGTGAATTACATACCTGGTGGAAGGAGGGGAGGTGAGGGAGCGACGCCCCAAAGCCACCTGGTTGATGTTGTAGTAGCTGGGACTGCTGTCCAGGTCAGCCAGAGAGAAGTTAGGACCTGATGCCGTGGCCACAGGAGCTGTCAGGCAGAGCAGAGTGAGACAGTGACAGGAAAATGGAAGTGGACATGGTGCCAGTTTGTTGCAATTTTTGGTCTTAACCAGCAAAAGGTGTACTTTAAATTACAGCTAGGATGTTTTACAAACTATCAGTATTGATGGAACCTGACTCCGATAGTAGTCGATGGCTGATGTTACACTGCTCAATGGAAATGACTGACTTTGATGTCACCTCTTTTATAGTTTGAAGTTCAGTTCTAGATGCATTGATTAATTCCTTTAAATTTGATGGTCAGTGACCCAGATCTATTAATTTATTTATGTAGGTGTTCTTTACTTTGACATTTGTCTATTCTCGAATAAAGTCTAACATAGCTGCTTTCTGACAATATCTACATTATTGTCCAGGCGGGAGGTTGATATTGTCTGATGAATCGGCTATCTACTACTGTCATTATATCAACCTTTAAAAATCCAGTATCGGTCGACCTCTACTTCAAATCAAAAGTCATACAGTGGGTATGCTACTTACTCTGTGACACTCTGACCAGCTCTGCCACGTTCCACACCCCTGAGGTGACAAAGCAGTCCTGGAAACTCAGGTGCCCTGTATAGAAAATGATGTAATCAGGACATAACACAAAAACACAAAAAAGTTTTTTAAAAAAAAGTCTCTCATCAGATATTCATAGAATTGTGATTAAAAAAAAACAAAAAAACAAAAGAGGAAGAAACCCTGAAAATCAAATCCCTCTGAGAGGGCGACCATCTGCAACTATGTTTGTGGATCAACATCTGTGTGAGTGTGTTTGCTAATTGGATCTATAATTGGAATATGTTAAGACTGATAAGCATGATGGAATCAGTTTTTGTATGCTGATTTGACAGTGTTTGGACATGGATGTGTGTGTGTGCTCACCATTGGGCGGTGGTTTGATGTCTGTGTCCCCCTGTTGGCTGGAGCTGTCTGATTGTCCGGATTCTGCACAGAGAAGGAGAAAGGCAGGAGAGAGGAGAGAAAGATAAATAGTTAGGATGTGATGTGTGTGCTAAAAACAAAGTAATGAAAAACATACTGGTAAGTGTACAATGTCTCTGTGAATCATAGCTCTATCTTTGTGCTGCCAAGACTGTGATATTTGAGGTGTGAGAGGGAATAAGAGACACTTACAGTATGTGCTGGTGTATGGTATACATCTTGTGAGTATATATGTGTGTGAATTCACACATTTTTGTGTGACAGCCTTGTATCTAAGAATGTTCTCTCCCGTCTCCCTCTGTCCCTCCTGACTTAAGGTGCCGTGATTTACAGTGTACTGCTATGCCATTTAGTATCTAACCACGCAATCATATCCCCCGTCCTAATCCTATTTAATACCTTCTTGCTGGTAGGGATTTAGTCCGCGTAAACAGAGCACCTTACGCATATACACACACTCGCATCTGAACACACACCCACACAACTACACTCTTTCTCAATCTGTTTCCCTCTCTAATTTTTGTTTCATACTTTAATACATGTTGTAATCCCTCCATGGACACACACAAACATATAAAACACACACACAGACCAAAAAGGCTGACCATGCTAGTCTGGCTGCCCAGAGGGATTTGAGGCGGAGTATGTTAAAGTTCAGGCAAAACTCTTCCCATTTGGATTGAATGACAGTAGAGAAACACATTCAAACGTACAAACACACCTGTTATGACTGGTCTATGAAAGCATGTTGGGCTTCATGCGCATGAGCAGACACAAACATGCCAAGTCTTGGCAACAAATTAGAAGTGAAAGTACAGGCTGAAAGATGAGATTTTGTAACATTATTCTTGAGAAAGGTTGGGCTAAAGACGAAGCATTCTGGTCCAGTCACATGTGTGCATTTAAAAATTTATGAATACACAAGACAGGCTGGACAACTGTATGCATTTCCTCAATCTTTGTGACCACATGTCTTAGTTGGAGACTGAGCTCCATATCCAGGACTGGTGTGGTTTTCGGGGGCTGCTATTGGCCATCCAATCAGGCCTCTGCTAGGCTGCAGCTAGCTAGCAAGCTAGCTAAAGGAGGTGTTTATCTGCAGGCTGTAGGTGATAACAGAGCACACAGTCTCCTGCCAGCAGCACTTGCCTTGCAGCCACACTAAGCCACAGATTACTGAGCAGAAACAATAACAGACCTGTCTCGCTGCCTACGAAGCACTGCTTATCCACAGAGAAAGGGGCGAGACAGACGAGAGCGAGAATGAAAGCAAGAAAGAGCACAGCAATGAAAGAGACCTTCTTTTTCCCCTCTCTTCTCATGCAGAATCTCTCGCTCTTCTCTGTCTCTCACTGGCTGGGTGTAATCCTGGCAGCCATCTTAGAGCTTGGCAGCCATCTTAGCATTGGCGGTAGCGCCACATTCCAGCTAACTGACGGCACTCACTCCAAACATACGAGGCTGCGCCCCCGCCGTGCACGCACCCAGGCACATTCAAACACACACACTCATTCGTGGACAAACATTGAGGTACACACTCAGAGTAAACATATATGATGGCCAATGAAAGCTGTTGAGAAAACAACCTGACTTCACTGGACTTTATACCGTTGTGTAGTATTTCACCACAGGGCTCTACAATATTGTAAACACTCTATTTCTCACACCACACATGCACTGGTAGGATACAGAGACACCTTACAGCATGTACAGTAGACTGATAGTCTGATGTGGAAGTTCGGCCTAGGGAGTGTTTTTGTGGTACCACGAAGCTGCACAAAACTTCAAGAGAACGTAACATCACAGACTTGGACTGCAGTCTGACGTACAAATGCCACAAAGGAATTTTTCATCTTCATTTGATAGATAGTGGAGACAGAGAGAGAGAGATGACATGTGGCGAAGGGCCCAGGCTGGATTTGAACCCGGGCTGCTGCCGTATGTGGTACATGCTCTACCAGGTGAGCTACTGGAGTTTAGAAGCCTCGAAAGTGACTTCATCAAAACCTGCTTCCTATTCTTTAAGGCAGCATATTTGTTTTGCTGTAGAGGTAGGTCGTTCGCTTTAAATATCCAATTTTCAATATCAGCAATGACAGTATAATTTTCATATCTCCCTATAGGCCACAGAATCACTTGATTGCACTTTGAATATATTCTACTGACAGAGGCAAAACAGCTTCACAAGTGCTTTGAAGTAATTTACGTACTTTTTTTAATTAAAGCTTGATTCAGTTCAGATTTTTTTTTCTAGCACAGCATGTAAAGCATATTCCCCCCAAAACAACACAAGGATCTTTAGTTAAGGACTTCTTACGTTACCTACAGCCAAGATACCTCCGAGAAATTTCCCTCTGTCTGACACCATGGAGCACCTCAGAAGTGACAACACAGAAGCTACAGGTATCATACTTCAATATTTTGGAGACCTTTCTTTACAATACCAAAATATTGCATAGTTGGGATATTCATTGCATAGTCATATCCATTTTAAGGAACAGAGAACAATTGTTTTCCAATGTGGACATATCACATTTTGGAAAAACCCTGCATGTAGAAATCTGCCCTTAGTGCTCCTCTAATCCACTATTGTTGGTCTGTCATGACCCTAGCATATTCTGCTGTTTCAGAGGTGTGAAAAACCAAGGGTGAAAACTGAGGCTTGTTGTAGATACGACACTGTGAGGCAGATATGTGCAGCAGCAGGGACACCGATAGCTGTCGGGAACATCACCCTCAGCCTTCAACAAGCCAAAACGCATCACCTCTCAGAGCACACAAAACACAACACCGTTGTTACTGCAGATACTGAGTCATGTTTTGTTTTTTAATTCTGTTTAATTCAATAGAGCTGATGGTAAGATTATTTGGTGTGAGTCTTGTCCACATGTCAATCACTAGAAATTGTAATACTAGTATTAATAATGTATGTATCATCCAAACACTTTCCCAGTTTGCCTTAGAAGACTTTTATTGGGGACAGTTCTGGCTCCTGTTTTCTAAGCATCAGCAAACTAAAAATGTGCCAAAACCTATCACTCCTTCGAAATCAGTGCTACTGTTGAGTTCGGCAGAGAGAAGTCAGACGGACAGGGGGAGATGGAGGTAAGACACAGGAGAGGTCTGGTGACTGGTTATCACCGCTTTGCCAGCTGCAGCCCCCTCTCCTCCTCCCCAACATCGCATCCCCCAGCCTCCGACCCGCACATCCAGCCCCTTATCTTCCGAACGCAGCGCCCCAAAGCCCTCTCTTCAGCAACCCCAATCATAGTCCTACAGCCCCCCGGATGCCCCTCCACCTCCAACCTCCAACCAGCAACCCCAAACGCAACCCTAACCTCAAACCTTTCAGTCTCTTTAGGCAGTGAATAAAAAAAAAACCCACTGCATTATGTGACCTGATAATACACACTTAAAAACAATAATGAAATGGACACTGCATGGTCGACCATAAGTTCATGTAACAGATGGGGCAAATGGATGCCACTGTAATCTTTACATGGACATTAAGCAATTTCTGTCACTACGGGATCTCTCAATCAAAACAATAATAAAATAAGTAATTTGATGATGTCACGAAGTACTGTGGGATCATGGGAGTTGTAGTTTTCACCACAATTGACAAGTGACTCAGGCAGAAATCATGTTTTTGTATTAAAATGTTATTCTCATTACATAAAGTGACATATATTCACATTATAACAATTCATTTTAATGAAACAGCTGCAAGTAGCATCAGTAATGATATGATGTAACTGACAATCGACCAAATGACGTAGTCTGTTGACAGATTTCTCATCATTTGAACATTGTGACAAAATTTGATATAATTTAAGTACAAGTCGGCTAAATGTATAACATAAGCCTAGTTGTTTTTTGATATTTTAATGCAGACATGTTGCAACATGTTATACCTTTAATCGAGTAGAGAATCTAATTCAAATCAATTGCTATGATACAAATATTAATCTTAAACTAAATGTTTTGCTGTGTACCAGTTTTTTCCACCTAACTTTTCCATTTTTGAAACAGAAAAAATATCTGGCAAATGTGGTATAAATTCTCAGATAAGTAAGCAAGTAAAAGTAAGCAACAAATTGTCTTCAAACGCTGTAGTCCAAAAAAAATCTGAACAATCATATTAACACTCAGCACAGCTAAACGTTGTACTAATGCACTGTAAAAAAAAAAAAAAGTAAGTGGCTGCTGAAAAAGTCAAACATTCAGTTGGACAAAAAGATGGGAGTATTTTGCAGGACTTGGCAAACCAAACCTATGTGTATATTGGACCAAACAAATGTGTGTGGAAAGCAAATGTTTGCCATCACATTAGTCCTTTTGCACTAGATTAAGTTGACATATTAAAGCTGTCTGTGTTGAGTTTGTTTTAGTGATTCTTAGTAGCTCTTTGTAGCTGCATTTTAATGCTGCTGTCACTGCTAACTAATTTCAGGGCAAATCTCATAACACATAAAACCCCAGTTGCATTTTCTTCATGACATACCTTACCACACACTGTGGTCTCTCTCTCTCACACAATCTATGCATTTATCACTGTGTGGCTTTACTCTTGCCATCTCTCTGACATCCAGGACATATTTCTGTGGGTTTTTTGCATCACTTCCATCTATATCATTGTTTTTGTCTTATATGATATTCTCATCTGGCTTTCTAAGCACCTACATATCTGTATTCTACTTACACTCCACTAATAATTCACAAGCCTTACCTCAGTTTTTCATTCCCATTCAGACTCCTCACCACTACACACTTTCCCCTTTTGCTGCACTGTTCGTCTCCAGAATCCAAAAGGACAAACTGGTGGATTGCTTTTGTTAGTAAAAACACCCCATCCCAACAAACCATCCGTCCCACAGTTGTGGATTAGGCCTTGGCTCAGTGACCTGGTGGACTGTGCTATTGACCGACTGGTGTGCGGGGTCAGACAAAGATGTCTGTCTTAGCAGATTGCTAGCAGAACAAGAGAACCAAAAGAGCCCATATCAAAAACACATTTAAACATTTAAATGTTCTTATATGATATTTTATTGGCACTGAGCATGCAAAAAGTCAAAACTTAAAATGCACAATTTATGCCTTCACAAATGTGGAAATGAGCAAACTGATGACTGTAAAAAGGGTCATAAGTCAAGGTCAACTGGTCAACTGTGCGTCTGTGCGGTACAGACATGCATGCTCTTAACGTAAACCAACAAGTGAATTCATGTAATGTGTAACCACATCAAACCGGTGTGTGTCCCTATGTGCATGCATGTATATGTGTAACAACATGTATGTGCACACGCAGACTGTTGGTTCACAGTGATTCCCCTCCTTGTTGGAACAAATGTCAACTCTGCTCTCCCCCTCCTTCTCCTCCTTCCCCTCTCCTCTCTTCTCCTCCCCAAAACACAGGATAACGCGGTACAGCCTCCCAATTGGGTTTCGCTTAAGAGGTTTATCGGTATGTTGCTAAACATTCTGACCTTTTTTTAATCCTTAATGCGCTTAAAATGTTCCAAACCCTCCTAATCCCCCTGGCTATCCCACACAGATGTTCACTCAGCTCTTTTATTGGACGTTATTTTATTATTATTTTTTTTCTTTTTATTTATATATATTTTTCTTTTTTTTTTAATCATTTAAGTCTGTGGTATATGAGGGAATATTTCTGTTCATGTTAAGAAGTCTTTATCACTGCTGCTGTTTAGTGTGCATGTGTGTGTGTGTAAATGCTTTTGTCCTAAAAGTGTTAACCAGATTCCCATGTGGTGAACTGAAAGTGTGAACATGACCTTTTGAAAATGTCTGAAATCTGTTTGAAGCAAAACTTACAAGTTACTTTGAAGTGAACATGAGTCAAAGGAGAGTAAAATGTGTGGGGAATGTTATAATCTATGGCAAAAATGAGATAATACTGTATGTATATATAACAAACACTATTTGAATAGTATATACACTATGTTTGTACAGATCTGTGTATATATAAAAGTATGTATGAGCTTTATGTATGTATGCCTGCACAAATGAATGCATGTACGTATATATGTATGCATGTGCATCTGTGTGTATTTGTGTTTGTGTCCCTGTATCACTGTGCCACTGTGCCAGGCAGGCAGGCTGTGTGGCGAGGTGGCAGAGTAGGGCTCTGTATGTGTGTTTGTGTGTTTGTGCGTGTGTGTGTGGAGCAGGTGTGCCTGGCCGCCCTGCGCAGCTTGCTACCCATCTGTGCTCCCGTCTGTGTGCCGCCTGCGCCCACGCTCTGCCAACAGCACCACACCACGGCAAGAAGACCCAGGAGAGAGGGATGCTGAGAGACGAGGGGAGGGATAGAAAGAAAGAGAGAGATGGAGGGGGGAGCAGGAGGAGAGAGGAGCGAGGGGGAAGGATGGAGGGAGAGGCGAAGAGAGGAGGGAGAGGGGATTACAAGACTTGGAGAATGGGAAAAGGAGCAAATGAAAGAGGGAGAAGGAAGGGGAGGGGGGGTTGTGGGTCTAGAGAGTATGTATGAACTCGTAGGGAATGGGTGGAGTGGGAGATAGTGAGACGATGGGGTGCTTAGTAAGGTTTGGGGGTGGGGTGGGGGGTATCTGGCTTGCTGGATGCTCATACACCCCCCCCCTTCTTCATCTCCCCGAGCCCTTACTGTTGTTCCTCCCTCTCTCCATTCATCCTCTTATCCTCACCCCACCATCACCTCTTGGCTCAATCATTGCAGATTACTGTGGACCTGTGTGACACAGCTACACAATTTTCTGTAATGTTTCTCCATCTTTGGTTTGGGACCCAACAGTGGGTTACATGGGCCTCCTAAAAACGGGTCCCTAACTGTTTCTTTACACATGCTTCATCCAAGGATACAGGTTTTGTAAAGTCGCCTGGGTATTCCCAAGCTGCTACAGTATAAGAAGGCTAATTATTATGGTGTGATCAGACCAAATGCCTCGGGTTACTCATGTGAACACTGGAGTGTTTTTTGGAGGATTCCACAACCTACGCATATTCACCCTTAACAGCCTATATGTTGTACAAACCAATAGCTGGAATCAATTATCAGATGCATATTTTCAAAACTTACCAGGTAGTTCTATGGTTTCATTCACTTTCCTTTCTGTACATCAGAGAAGCTGAAAAGCCATACAGGTCTGAGTGCCCATAGACAGCGACAATAAGTGTATCCTCCATTTCTGATTCATGGTGATGCCAGGAGACTCTCAATGCTAATAGGCATCACGCATTTTTTTTCCCCAAGTTGAAACATTTTCAACTCACGACTCACAGACATTCGGAGCAAGTTCACATTTATTCACAATGACTTTGTATGTAATCACGTCACGCAATACATTTGCTTCACTTTAGCCTGAACACACTGTTGGCTGTAGGCACAGAAGTAGTATCCCCCAAACGAAGTAGATTATATGAAATTAGCCTAACCATTGTTGTATACAAAATCAATTTTGGGAAATTCCAAAAGTAAGAGCACAAGCCACAAGTAATTCACCTCCATCAAGTTTCAAACCTTAATAAGAGTATGTGATGACATGTGTACTCAAATGTGGTCCAGATTTTTGTTGAAGTGATGAATGCACTTATTCTACAAAACAGTATCATGGACAAGCATCCACTCATTTAACTAAGCCAAATGCTGACTCATGAGGATGTTTATGTCTGCCCATGAGAGTCTTGAACACTTTTACAGGATGTATGGATCTACTTAGCTCATTTTATTTATTTTATTGTTGCCTCCATTGGTTTTGCTATTAGGTTTTACATCCATCACTGTGAATCATTAGTGTTGTTGAAACAAGATGTTGTCATTTCTCTGAATTGCCGCGTTTGACTTTTTCTAATATACAGTATGCAACAAACCCACATGGCCAAACACTTCTACTTTTGTCTCATCTGACCAGAGAGCATTTTTGAAAAAGGTAAGATCTTTGTCGCAGTGCTCATTTGCAAACTTTAGTCTTGCTTTTTTATGACAGTTTTGGAGTAGTGGCTTCCTCCTCTGGGAACAGCCTTTTTGAGTTATGAACTGATGATACAGCACTCTATTTTTATACCAGGTACAAGTTGCTTTGGAACCTGTCGCATCTCTGGGAGTCAGTATGTGTCTCCTTCCTAATGATTCAATGCCTGTGTCACCCTGTAGTGTTTATATATCTGTACTATTATTTGTACTGATGAATGTTTGTAAATGTATTCCAAGGTGAAACCAGAACTTAAGGAAGTCTAGAATATAGTCTAGAATTTTCTACAGTCTTGTCTTAAAATGTTCCCATGATGACAAGCAAAAGGATACTGGGTCTGAAGTGTCTCTATTTTTGTGGCCCTAAAATAGAGCCACGGGTACGCCCCCAATTGACTCCAAATCTGACATTTCTTAAGTCATGACATCAATATCCATAAGCTTCCGGGCTGTTTAAAGATACATTGAACTTGGTGGATGGAAACATTCCACCCTCTGACAATGTGATAAAATAAAAGATTTTTTCATCAAATTGAAGAAGGTAGGCCAACTGAACTAACAGAGGGGATAAATATTGAAATGAATGTACAGAATTGTGGAAAAAAAAAAGAGTTTCAGTGCATTTAGTCAAGACAAACTGTGTAAACTTCTGACCTCAGCTGTAGGTTGTATTGTATTACCAACAAATCAAAGCAAAAGAAGGAGGAACATTATATAAGACGTACTGTATTTTTCCTGTTGTTCAACATTTCACTGGGAGACAGGACATTGAGTTGTTACTATCTCATTTGGTTACTGTGATCATGGCTACGCAATGCAGTCACAGAAGCCTCCAACAGAACTCTGATTCATAATTAATACGAATAGTTGATTGTAAATTCGATTCTGTGCTTTGGAGTCATGCTGACAGCTATTTTTTTTGGGGCAGCTGCTCAAAGTCCTGAAGGACCACAAGGGCTCAAGGAGCGAGAATCCAACTTAAACAGACCCAGCAAGACACACAATCTGAAACATTCACACTAATGTGCACATACAATTATATGAGCTTACTTCCAGTTGACACATGTCAGACACAGAACATACACAAGACTCTAATATGGAGAGTGACTGATTTGGTTAATTGAATTGCAATCAATACAATTCTTTCAATATTGGCAAAAATTACCATACCTTATACTTTTATGTAATTATGTGATAATAAATGTTAGTAAATGTGCATCTACGTTTGCACTCAGTCTGTGTGTATACATTGTATATCAATATTTGTATTTTCATGTACATCTATGGTGCATTAATTGGCAGAAACTTGCGTTTGCTCTGTGTGTGTGTGGCTGAGGCTGAGGCTGGGGGCCCCCAGCACGGTTCACGACCCAGCCTAACAGAGTGTGAACGTCCCCCTGCCGAGCTGATACTGATATAACTGTCCTGTAAGTGGTGTTGACATCAGCATTATTACCCTGTCAACCTCCATCTCTACTCAGCTTAAAGGAGTCAACTGGGGTGGGGGCCCTAGTGTGTTAAGGGCCAGTGTCTCTGCATAGTCCTGCTCCAGCCCAAATAAATACAGCTGCACAAAGGCCGGAAAGGGAAAGAGAAAGGGAACACAGGGGAGGGAGAAGGAAGGAGGAAAAAGGGCGGGGAGGGGAGGGGGGGGACGACGACGACAGTGGGGGTACACTTACTCTTGCTGCTACCTCCTCAGCTCTCACAAGATGCAAACATCAGAGAAGCACACACACACAGACTCAAGAAGTAGCTGCAATAGGGGGTTATCACCACCAGGTGGCATTTTCTGGCACATGGGAAGCATGGTGAAATGCAAATAAAGCAACAAGGCCTTGGGCCAGGCGTCTCAGCTAGCTCAGACTTCATTCTCCAGGCTGTGGAGAGAAGCAGGCCAGGAACGGAGAGAAAGGGAGACAAAGAGATGAAAAGGCAGAGAGATGTGACGTGAATAAAATCAAAGTGAAATACGGAGCTGTGAATATTATTGAGATGTGAGTAGGAGCTTATCCCTCCTGCATTTTGCCCTTAGATAGCAAGATCCAAAACATAGCGTGCACACTGTCATGTTCAGAGAAAGTGTTTCAAATCAAACTGCCTTACATCAGGAGCTGAGCAGTACAGGACAAAGAGGCGGTAAATGAAGGGCGAACCCACCAGAAAGTTCAGAGAGAACCGAGGGAATGTACTGTACAACACATCGGGGTCAGAACATGACAAACATAGATGAGTACGGTGGCAGAATGCATATTTGAGGCAGGAGATACAATGAAAGAATGAGGCAATCTGCAGAAAAAGAGAGCAGATGAAACCAAATATAAGGAAGTCTAGAAGAATGAATGCATGGAGCAAATTGAGAATAAGACAAGACAAAACAGTAGTATGATAGTGTTTAGACATGGGGAATGTAACCAATACAATGCAGAGCTCTTGAGTCCAGCTTTGCAAAAAGAAAGCTTCAAATGTAGCAGAGAAAGTACAGTACAGAGCACAGGCTTTTTTCTTCCCTCAGTCCCTCTTCCTGCTGGCCCAGATACACACTGTGGGTCTTTGTGCTGAGGCTGTTACACACACTTCCTGTCTGGCCAGCAGAGGGGTGCTTTAAGGTAAGCCTCTCCCATGTTTTAGCACTGGAACTGTCCTTAGTTTTCCTGCAATATACTTCATATCTTCTCTTTATCTATTCTTCTATATCTGGTTCTTTGACATCATTCATTTTGCTTTTTAAAAATCTTGAACCACCTGTTCTCGGCCCACTTCCTTCCGTTTTCAACATTATTTTTGTGTTTTGTTTTTTTTCCCTTTTTTCTGGCTTCTTCCACTGGTCCTCTTTCCTCACATTCATCTTTAACGCTCTTCGCTCATTTCTTTACAAGACACATAAAAGAAAGTAAATTTACACTAATAGAAGGCTGGTGCACTTGCTTGGCCAAGGACACATTGATAAGAGTGAGAAAACATCCTCAACACACACATACACACATTCAGTGCATGCATACACACACACACACACCAACAAAGTGATACTGAGCAAGGTTGCCAACTCCTCCAAAAGCACCACTGAGATAACAGTGATAACAAACATTCTTCCTGCAGCCAAGTCTTTTCCTCCCGAGGAACACTTCAATGAAAATTTGGAGCAAATGTGCCACTTTATGAACATAACAATACGTCAATAAGTCAGTCGAATGAATGCACTGCACTGTAAAGCAAGAGACCCAATTACAGAGGAACTCTTAAGCTCTGTGCTCTTGAGAAATGATGAAAGTACAAAAGAGAGTCCATCAGATTTAGTGCATTTGAAAATAATGATCATTCTGCTGGGAATACGAATCATAATGAAAATTATTTTATGTTTGAAAAAAAAAACATTTTAATATGATATGAATAAAGTTATATATTTAAAAAATTGCACTGTGCATAAAACGCCAAAATTCAATAAAGTGTAAACACAAACATTATTCATAAGTGTGCTGCTGTTGTGTTGTGGTTATTGAATTTTACAGTGCCATAGGCAGATATAGGCAATAAGTATTGAATACGGTAGCTCCCTGCTGGGTCATACACATACAGCTCAGCACTCAGTGGGCTGGACTCTGACACAATATGTGTCTCACTGGGAAGTATGAACAATCCAAGTGACTTAATTCTGTCACTTCATGCCAAAAGGACAGAGGGAGGGTGGAAGACAGAAAGTAAGAGGGCTGTGGGAGTTAGGTGTGTGGGGGGGTGAACATAAGAAGAAGAAAAGAAGGAGCAGGGATGTTAGCGGGAAAAGAGGAAAGGAGCTTTTTGCCAGAAGAGGAGAAAAGTGAAAACAGTATGGGATGTAAAGGCGGGATGTGTATATTATACCGTATGCATAAAGCTACAGGAGATCGAACTTGATCAAAGAGGTCACGCTGTCACGTTGACAACTCCACATACAAACACACACACACACACACACACACAGAAGAGAGCGGAAGGACACGGAACTGGTGCTGCCAAGCGGTGGTCACCTTTGACCTTTTGGCACCAAAGTTGGAGATGATGCCAGCCAGACAGCTCAACGCAGGAAGTAGAGCAAACAGTGTATTTGAGTGTGCTTGTGTGTGTATGTGTGTGTTTGTGAGTACACAGGGGTGTGGACATGCACTGGCCAATCAGCGCTGTGAAGTCAGATCGTATGAGCCAATGAAAGCAAAGTTTGACGAGGCTTACGAGGGTTGATGTTCACCCATTTTGTGCCATGTCAATATGCATGTGTGGTGGTGTTTTTGTGCGTTATTTTGTTTATGTGTATGTGAGCATTGCTATGCAGAGTCATGACTATAGAGGAGAGGAGAGGAGAGGAGAGGAGAGGCAGGGAAATGGTACAAGAGACAGACTGTGAACTTGTGACCTTGTGCCACTGAGCTGCTGCCTTATCAAGTTGGGCTCATGGTGCACACTTCAAACACCAAAGTACAATCTATTGGACCAAAAGACATGACATACTGCTCTGTAAAGGTCACACACTTACTCATAAACACACACACATACCCGCATCTCTTGAGGCAGTCTTTGTCCATTGTGCGGCCTGGTGAGGGCAGATGGAGAGAGTGGCGAGGGGCGAATAGTGAGGTCATGTGAGGGAGCTGGAGCCAGGCGCGACGGCTAGCCTGAGGTCAACCCGGTAGTCAGTGTCACTGACGGGTGACCCTGTGAGGATGTGTTGTGTGTCTTTAAATGAGATGTTTGATGCTGCTAAAAGCCAGGAGCACTGATGGAAACTGGTTAATATGTGTGCGCATGGATAAAATAAAACTGATTGATTCAGGGTTTTGGTGCTGTGACCCATGAATGAGCAACTTGTTTGAGGACAAGCATTAAATATGGGGTTAAATACAAGCTTTCTGCAGGTTTTGACTACTTTGACTACTAGTTTTGAATACTTTCCATGTATTTCTATACCTTAAAAGGGATTTTTTAAAACATTTTTTGCACAAGGTGCAGTAGGCTGCAAATGTGTTATTTTCAATAGGCTCCAAACACTAAATGCACTCTTCTTGAGCTAGATCCCACTGAATTTGCATTTGTTTGTATTAGATAAACGTAACATTAACAGAAACAATTTCAATTTATTACTTCTAGCAGTAGCCATTTTTATGAGACACACGATATTTTGACACACTTGATGGGTGTGCTCTAATAAATTCTGACCAGGAGGCACAGCATTAGTGCATATTGGTTTCCTTTTGTACTTTTGCTTCAATGTGCTCAATACAATGTGTTCCCACAACACACATCTGAAAGTAAGGTTTAAGTTAATGTTACTTACAATAGCATGCAAACCTACAAAGTAACAATAACTTCATAATCCAATCAATTTTTCAAATCTGTCAAAATCATATTTAAGATTAAGATCCAGTTTATTGGATTTTAGATTTTAGGACTTTTAATGTTAACTCAATTGTAGTAGCTCTGTGGGAAAGACAAAAACAATGCACAAACAATGTCAACAAGCTACTCCAACATATGGCAGTGATGGTAACCTTCACAGTTAGGACAGCTCTGAACAGCTTTGAGTCCATAAAAACAAGAGATGGCACCAATACAGACAAGCAGATAAACCAATCAGGGTGTAGATGAATGGTAAAGCAGACCACCATCTGTTTGGTGGTATAGGCAGTCACCAGGGAGCCACATCACTGCTACACATGGAGTAAGTGTTTATGTGCAGTATGTGTGAGATAGGGTGAATTTAAGTGATTAGGTTAAGTGGCATAAGACCAACACAGATGAAGCACACCCAGATGTATGTTTATCATTGGTCAAAATATAAAGTATGTGAACCCACACATGTTATTGGCATGTTGTTGGCATAACTCTTTGCCACTGCTCTCTTGCTCTCATTCCACAGAAAAGAGCATTCAGTCTGGGCAAAAGACAGCAGGCGACTCCAAGGCTTCTGCCAGACAACAGGGCTCTACAGTCTTTTTAGAGTTTGGATCACAGACAAAGCATGTGTATACTCACAGAGTGCAAGAAACTAAAACACCACACATTGAACATTTGTATATGTATGTGTAAGTCTCTGTCCTTATTTGTCAGCCTTCTCCCCTATCACTTTGCTCAATTCACCTCTCTCCAGTGAGAGAACAGTAGGCATCCATCTATCTATTGATCACTCTGTTTATGGGCTTGTGAGAATATGTTTACATAAGGATCACATCCCCCCACCATCTCTCAGCGCTTAGCCTGTAAGCCCATCCCGCTTAACGTCTCCTCACTAATTCTAAATCTAATTCACCTCCTTACCA
This sequence comes from Coranthus polyacanthus, assembly GCA_037367275.1. Lineage (NCBI taxonomy): Eukaryota > Metazoa > Chordata > Actinopteri > Kurtiformes > Apogonidae > Coranthus > Coranthus polyacanthus. The sequence goes on from JAPQRN010000001.1 coordinate 7,642,943, forward strand.
CAATCACCCCACACATCATCCCTGTACTCAGCCCTGCAAATCTACACACACACACACACACACACACACACAATATCTGATTGGCCACATGGCAACTGGACCATGGCATCTGACTGTGCAGTATAGTTAATCCATAATAACAGTGCTTTGCTTAGGCCTATGGCCCTAATCAATTCAATTTAGTGTCATCCTACATCCAAAGCCTGACAAAACAGAAGCAAAGCCTCCATAAAAACACACCTGATACTCATTTTAGAGCTTGACTAATACACAGAAAACAAATATAAATGAAACATTAATGCCACCGTTTATTATTCTCTTCATCAAATGAGCAAATTTCAGTCGACAGACATGTGAGCTTTCATCCACACTTTAGAGACCTATAAAAAAAGGGAGGAAATGTTTGCGCACATGTGTGTGTGTAGAGGTTGTGTGAGCAGACCTGATCCCCTGTAATCTATCCAGTGATGTAATGCCTGGTGCAGCCACCATAATATGTTACATAACCTCATAACAGGCTTACGTACCCTAAGGTTCACAGGGTTCATCCTGAGCATGAATGGATGCATTGTCCAAACCACATGACCAAATAATCAAGCTACAATTTGATAATCAATAATATGCTTTTCCACTGAAACCAACAAGGAGCAAGTGATTTTCCCATTACTGAAGCTATTAAAGAAATCCCACTTTACACGGCTGAATATTTTAATTATGTAAAAATCAAGTGCCTGAGTATTTTCACAGTGTCAAGAGTCATCATGCAGCTCCACTCAAAAGAGGACCAATTTTAAAAACGTAGCTTTACTAAGGTCGAGTAGATGCAAAGCAGCAGCACTTACACAAATGGTTACATGCGGCCCCCAAAATGGCTATAGTGAAATCAGCATTAACATATCCACTCACAGCATACCTCCTCGGCCCCCAACTGTTCTGAGCTCAGAGGGAAAAGCTTTTGATTTGGTTGTGACTGGCAGCTCATGTAAACACTGCATCAGCTAGTGAGCGATTGTGGAGACTGGGAGAGAGTTGAACGCCTGCCAAAAGCTGCAAAGCCAAGTTTGGCCCTATAGCACACTGTGTGTATGTGTGTGTGTGTGCGTGGTGAAAAGAGGGTTTGTATGTGCAGGCATGAGTGTGTGTGTACATACAGTATGTAAGCACATGTGTGTCTGTGTTTAACCCATTTACGTAACAGACAGGGTCCCTGGGTTCAAGCAAATTTAAAGACTGAGCAAGCAAGCAAGAAAGGCAAGAGAAAAAGAAGTAGGGGAAGGAGCTATACAGGGAGGGTGAAAGAGGGGGGCAAGGCAAGCAAGTTCTGCCAAAATTACAAAAAAAGTAGGGATGAGGTGGGTCAAGGATTGCAAGGAAAGACAGCAAGAAGGCAGGAAGGAAAATGTAGGAGTGCAGACTTCAGGGTGGATAAAGAAGCATAAGAAAGAGAGAAAAAGAAAGCCTTACAATTTCACGGTCTCCCTTGCCCTCACTCAAAATTAGAAGCACAAAGCAACAGGGACCTGACAAAAGGATTTTGACTGAGGAAGTTTGACGGTGTAGAGGCTGAATAGACTTTCAAGGCCAGACACTGGTCTGCTTGGACGACACTCGGTAAAGAGATTAGGACACTAAGATGTTGCCCTTGACAGAGAGGAGGGGAGAGAGACAGACAGAGAGAGATTGTGAGAAAGTGTCAGGAGAATGAAGAGACATGGAAGAAAGAAAGGAAGCCAGGGACAGAGAAAAGGGAAAGAAGAGACAAAAAGCATGAAAGTGAGAGAGGGAGAAACAAGATAGAAGGAGAGTGGAAGAGATAGAGAAAGAGAAAGAGAAAGAGAAAGAGAAAGAGAGAAAAAGAGGAAAGCATGCAGGCTTGTTTCTGGTGGGACTCCAAGAGCCAGCATCTGTTTGGCTAGGGCTCAGAAAAGTCTAGTGTTTCACCCTGCAGCGCCCGGGGGAATGCTATTCCAGGCTGCATGGGCTTCTATGAAAAACAGCTTTATGTGGAAAAGGGGAGATGGAGGGAACCGGAGAAAGAGAGGCAACAAGGGAAGGAAGGAGGGAGGCAAGGAGAAGCAAAGAGGAGAGCAAGAAGAGAGAATGTGGGGAGAATGGGGAGAAGAAGGGGGTGACATAAGAGAGATGAAATTATAGAGAGTGGAGTCTGAGTGAGAGGAAGAAGATGAATGACAAATGCAGTGCTTTATGGCATAGTCAGTGACAAAAAGTGGAAAGCACAAGAATAAAAGGCACCGGGAGGAAATGAGGAGCACGCAGTTGTCTGTCAGTTTCACCTGTTCAATCCTTATTCAAAACTCAGAAAAAGAAAAAAAATAGCAGGGACGAGGGGGTAATGAGGCAAACACAAAAAACACACACACACACACAAACACACGCACAGGATTTTTTGTCCCTCCTCTGCATCTGGGCTGGTCCAGCTGTGTTGTGGCTCTCAGCCCCGGGCCTCCTCACCTGTCAGTCAGACGGCTGAAACCCCCCAAGGGACAACAAACAGCTGGCAGACAGGTGCCGCTGCCGTCCACCTCCTATAATAGCACCTGTGTGTGGTGTGTGTGTGTGTGTGGAAGAGCTGGGGGGGGTGGGATATCTATGAATATATGTTTGCACATGTGTGTCCTGATAACTGGGTATCTGTCAGAGTTTACACAGTACAGATACACGGAACAAACACAGCAGATATAAGATTGCTTTTTTTTTTAGAGAGACATATAGGCAGTTCATCTGTATCTGGTTGCAAAATCTAAACCGCGCTGCTCCTCAAAAGATATGATGTATGATGTCGGTAGAGTGTGTGCGTTGGGGAGTAGAGAGAGAGAGAGAGAGAGAGAGAGAGAGAGAGAGAGAGAGAGAGAGAGAGAGAGAGAGAGAGAGAGAGAG
>JAPQRN010000001.1:7655109-7665365 GCA_037367275.1 Coranthus polyacanthus
GGGAGGAAGGAAGGGAGGGAGGAGGAGCGTTTCCTGGAGAGACGGGGCAGACAGGATATGCAGAAGGAGAAGGAGGAGGGGAAACAGAGGGGTGGCTTGTTCCAAGCAGAGGTTGTGGCTCTGTACACGTTAGTGTCAAACAGAGGGGGACAAAACACCGGCCGGTGACTTCCTGACATACAACACACTGGAGAGGGGCACACGCACTATAGAGCGCTAACCCAAACATGTGCATATATGTACGCGTGTATAGGGACAAACACTGTACATCTATACTTTTTTCAGTTCCAATCCAATTCCAATACCTGAATTGAGAGATCTGCCAATATCATCATTATTATTATGATCATTATTAGTGGTGGTGCACCGAGTGTGAAATTCTGGGCTGATACCAGTACAGATGTTTAAAATAACAATTTGCCCAATAGCCAGTGCTAACACCTATGTTATTTTCTGTTTGTTTGCTTTGTTTTCATTGTTAGTTTTTCACCCTTTTGTGCCAGGGAAACAAAGAATCTTCATTATAAAAACTAACAGAACCATTTTAAAAGTCCTTAAGGCCTTAATCACAATATCTGCAAATGAGCTGGCATCTTATTTGCCCATGTCTGTTAACAAGGCCAATATCTGCCAATACTGATCCTCAGGCGATATATCTGTGCATCCCTAATTATTAGTATTGTTTATAGTATTACATGAGGCGATATTAAACCATTCTCATTAAAAGAGCCAAAAATATACAAATATGTATGGAATTTAAATGTATTCCAAAGCAATTTATCTTTACTGAGCAACTGAGTCAGCCAACAGTCGAGATGAGGGACATAAGACATATAGTTGAAATCGTAGAACTGTTGAATTACTAATCTATTAATTCATTTGTGCGACATTTTGGCTGTGGGCTTTAAATTGCATTATTGTATATTTATAGTTCATAAAAGCACCAATCAATGGAATCTGGATCGGTACGAGGAACGGTGACATCAGCCGATATCCGATGACTGAATTACGTCAGTATTGGATCACATCAGTCCTAACTCTGAAAACAAATGCAAATTTGCAGACGTGCAATTACATGCACATCTTCAATCTTCATTGCAGATGACAGTTTGGATTCAGGTAATAAAATACAGTTTCTGTCTAGCAACTTCTATGGAGACAAACCCTGGAGGACTCTAGTTTATCCAGTATGTAAGAGGATCCGTCTCTTTCTCCTTCTCAGTCTTTTTTTTTTGTGGACTGCTTTCCTCCAGTCTGCTGCCTCTTCTATCTTTCTGTCTGCTCCCTTTCCTTCTCCCTCTCTTTTCGTCTCTCTCTCTCTTTCCCTTGGCACAGTCTGGCTTGTCAGGCCTGTAATAGAGCTACTATTGTTTGATCAGGGAAGCAACAGGAACTGTACCCTGTTAACCCAGCTCTGCCAGTATTTGCGTGCATGTATACATTTCAGGAAGGTGCACTCCTTTGTGTATGTATAATGTATGGCTACTTGCAGCGTGTGTGTGTGTGTCTGATAACAGCAGACATATCTCTCCAGCCTGTCTGTGGGTCTTCTGTTTGAAGTGTAAGCAGGCGTGACATCAGGCTTTGTGATGAACAAGTGCCTCTCTCCACTGCTCCTTATGATTACAAACTTCCCCCATGTACCCTTAAAGGATTTAACCTCTTAACATGACCTCTGCCTTTTTTTAAACACATGCATGCTCACACACATGGACTTACTCAAACGTATCCACACTGTAACATTTCAGTTTCACACATGCTTCCCTTACCCCCCCCCCCCTTAAACATACAGACACCCTTCCCGATAGCCCTTACTGTAACATTCTCTTTCCTTCCTTTCTATGCTGTTAATACCCCCATCCCAAATCTCCAAATGCCCCATCTCAAGTTGCAGGACCTGTCTCTCATGTCTGTGTGTGTGTGAATGCACACGTGTGATGCTCCATTAACTCTAGTGGTGACAGGCCTTTGATGCCGCCACCACTCCTTAATCCCACTGAGGGAGGGAGACAGAGGGAGACAGAGGGAGATGGAGAGAGCAGTGGGGGAGGAAAGGTTTGAACTTGACCTGTACCAGGTCTGGTTCAAGTTCTGGATCAAGATCAAGTTCAGCTTGATAAGACTGAAGTTTACATTCTTGTTGTGGGATAAACACTTTTTTTTGGACGATTTGGTCAAAAAAGTCATATTGTGATGATTGTGGGCAATACTACCATTTGGATTTGAGTCTACTTGCTTCATTATAAAAGGAAAATTGCACAGATAACTCACCTAGAAATCTCAAACATACAAACCTCATTAAAACATAATTTACTTCTGACTATGTATAGTTGAACATGTGTAAAAAATGTTTTTTCAATTCAATTTACACTAATAGAATAGAATTTTTGTAGTGTCATATGTACTGTGATAGATTGATTATGTTGTTCCGTTAAAGTTGTTTCATCCTGTTGAAGAAACAATGGCAGAAAAAGGATTCGTCTGAAGACAGCAAAAAAATAAAATGGCATGCTATCTTCACTGTGTGCACACAATGGTAGAGAAAAGAGTTGGCAGCAATACCAAAACTACACATGTGAGTTATTGTTTTATATATGAACATCTGTGGTGTGTTTTATTAATCCTGTCACTTACCTCAACAGCCTAAAAGAAGAATGAAAAATTGAATGGCTATAATAAGTCAGTGCTCCCGTGGATGCTATTCTTCCTTCTTTCCATCATATAGCAGTAAATAAGGACTTGATGTCTTCATCAAAGAGTAATAAGTATTGGCATTTAATGAGTTTGAGACAGATTGTAAATGTCTAGTTGGGACAAGGATAAAGATCGGGAAGCTGGGTGTGGTGGAATCATTATCGTAACACTGAAAACTTCCAAAAAGCCGCTCTGCTAGCTCTGCACTGTGAGTAGACAGCTTTGACATGTGTTTACCATTTTGCCATCACACAGGGGAAGATTTACGACAATCCCCTCAACTTCTAATCAGAAGGGTATTTTTTGTTCTTCTTCTTTTTTAATGTCTATCTTCTGTGAGAAAAGGGGTTGCTTCATTCTGCCAGGTGGCGTGTGTATTTGTGCATATGTTTTTGTGTGCGAGAGTGCATACACATGACTAATGAGGTATTTGGCAATCGGAGAGCAGGTTTAATAATAACTGATATATCCCTGGATGCTTTCAGACCCTGTTCCAGCTGGGAGCGGTCTGTGATGCCTCCAGACCCCGATGTGAAGGAGAAAAGATGAGAGAGAAATAGAGGTTAGGACGAATGATGAAGAGCGACGGACGGAGAATGAAGAACGTGCAAGATGAAGAAAAAGGGAGGGAAGGTGTGAGCTGACATCTGCCTGGCATCCTTTCACCTTGCATGCTCTTTGACCATTCACTCCCCCCCAGCCCCCTCCCTCCCCCGTCTTTCATAAAGTAGGAGGAAAAATGACATCGCTCATCTGACAAAGGCAAACATCCAAACCACACAAATCCCCTCTGACACCCCTGTCTGACACTTCTTCACTTCTCCCAGGCACTGAGTATGTGTGCATGTGTGCGCACTATATTCTGAGAGTGTATTTTTTTCACAGGCCTCTGGTCTCACACAGAGAGACGTTGAGATGAACCCAGCGCCTCTGCCAGGTTTCTACTCACTGAGAGATATTGAGGCGTCTCACACTCTCTGGCTGGCTGGCTCTGGTTCTGTGTGTGTCTGTGTGTGTGAGAGAGTGAGTGTGTATCCGCTGGCTAGGGATGCCTGGATACGCCTGACTCTCACACACAACTGAGAGAACAGTATAGAACATTACACACATTGGCACGTCCTTGTGTACTTTGCAGACACACATACACATGGAGCAAAAGAGAGAACCATAACAGCATGGGCTCCAACAGTGCCTCTTTGACAGATTTAAGTAAATAGCAGCAAACAAGCGATTATTTTTGGCAGACCAGGCAGTGGCCCATTCCAAGAACTAGGGGAGGTCCAGTGGGAATGGAGGGAGATGAAATCACATAAACAGATGTGATTAAAGTCAATATCATATGTGTCATTACTCATTCAGAGGATATACTCCTTCACTCGTCCACACTTATACAAAAACATGCAAACACAAATGCTCTGCTCTCGACTCCGTGCTGCTTCACTACTATTTTGTCTCCTTCTTCTTCTTCTACTGCTACTCATAGTGCTTTTCCACCACATGGCGCCTTCTCAAGTCGACTCAACTCTATTTCCCTTCTTTGGTTTTCCACTGGGTAAAAGTTGTGGACATTACCTCCTTCGAGTTTCTAAGCGAACAGAGGTGATAACAAAAGGGGACATGAAAACAATGCTGACTGCGGATTGGTCACTCAGAATCGCCTTATTTAACTTTAACTGCGTCCGCACTGAACAAACCTGACATTTTTAAATATCCAAGCTACTCTACTCTACTCTACTTACTGTAACCCAAATTCTTCTCAAGGGTACCGAGGATTAAGAACAGCATCCCTTCGATATCCTTCAGTTGTCCTGTCCTGCGTCACATGGAAGATAACAAAATGGTTTCATGTGCTGTCGCTATGACAACCAGCTACATTGAGGGGGTACTATATCTGCAATGGAAAACAAACTACCTGGTACCAAAACTGAGTAGGGTAGAGTACCTCCAGTACCATGAGTCAGAAAAGCAAAATTAATATTATTCATATCTAACCCTGAGACTATCAAACTGAAACAACAACAGTTCTGTTGCTCAGCACACAAGGTTTAAACATCTGCGACATGCACAGAGAGCAGGACGGCCATAATGCACTGCAGTCGCCATGTGTGTGAGTGGGTGTCGTACTCATACATATGGTTCATGCATAGCAGCTAACCGCTTGGGAATTCATCATGTTCATATTAGATTTTTTTTTTGGTTTCAAATATGAAAGAGTATAGAAGGGCAGCAGGATCAGTGTGGGATCTGCAGCTGACATAGTCAAGTTGACCCACTATACCCACTATAAGTGGATTTGTAATCCCTGAGTGGATTTAAACTGTGTTTACTGTCATGGCCCTTGTGTGTGCATGCATGCTTATTTGAGTGAGTCTGCACAGCTGCATCTGTTTCTCTCAGTCACTAGTGCTTTTGTCCATATTGTTTTTTGATCATACACCACTAATCACATTACAAACCTAAGCACAGTGCCTTTCTTATGAATGTAATGCAATTATCGGTGACTTACAATGAGTACAATTAATTCTCTGTTGTAGCTTGAGATGGGGAAGTCTGCTTTAACAGCACAGTGTAACACAAAAACATCCACACATAAGCTAAACACACACATACACAATCATAGGGTGATTCTGGCTGTACCCTGGGGAGGCTAAGCAGCTTTGGGACTGAGCGGAGCTCTGATAGTGTCGCCAGTCGATTAATCGGCCATTACCAACACAAGCCAGGCCAGATAGACTAATGCTAATATGTCTCTGCCACATACGCACGGGTTAGTAAGGGAGTGTAGGGTCAGAGGGAGATCAGATCAGTGCTGGGGCTGAAAGTGGCATGGCCTTACTGTTTGGTTGAGGCAAAAGTCAACTTAGGTAAATCAAAGTTAATTCGAATTAAGTACGGAGGAATTGGAGTTTAACGATGGGTGCAGATGGAGCTGCAGGTGACAGACTTGGATGTAATGTATTGGGGCAAAGGGTTAGACTGTGTACATAGGTTCAATGGATCTGTTGCTTTTGTTTTGCTCAAGCTGTTGAACACTGAGGCCAATTCTCACAACCCGAGGAACAGTGATGAGGACACAACTAACAACGGCAACAAACTTAATTTATACTTGCTTGTCTTGTTTAATAACGTGGGCAAAACCAAAAGTAAAACTAGGGTGATTTCACAGCTCACTCAGGAAAAGGCTAAATATTTCCATAAGCACTTAGCTACCACAGAAGCCAAAGTTTAAAGATCAAGGTGCTGTGAGAGAAATTATATAGGATTTGCCACCACAGACCACCTTCTAGATTTACACGGGATGACGTCAATGAGCTTAAATCTAGGGAAAATCATACCATGTTTGTTTACTGAAATGCTCACTAAGGCAAGTAAAGTCAAGACAGGACTGCAGGAAAAAAAACAGGTAGAGAAGTAAAAATAGGTAAAAATACAGTCTAATTCTGTAGAAGGTGCTTCTAGGCTTGTGCAGGAGGACATAATCTAATTAGTTCTATTAAAACTATTTAAGGACCTAAATGTGAAATTACTGAGTCTGCGTGGAGATGGTAGGAAAAAAAAGTAGAGGCTGAAAGAAATTTATATAGCAACGGTTGTTTTTGGGTCTGCAGCAATAGTTGAGTAGTTGAGTTAAAAGGTCAAAAAAGCAGATGAGTACTGCTTTTCAGGTAAACTGAACTTGATGAAGAATCACATTTAGATGTCTTCACAAGAATAAGAAGTTTATCATTGAGTATTGACTTGCATCAGATCAAAAGACTGGAGTAAGTTCAATTTTTGACAAGATCTCAAGCCACCTGGAAATTTAGTTTTCTTTAAATATTTAAACCTGGGTTAGCTCGGTCAGAGCTGTAAAAGACGACTGGAGAAAATGGCCAGAGATGAGCTGCGGTGGTGGTTGGCAGCAGCAATGCCAGTGCCACCCAAACAGAGCCCTCAGGGAAAACATTTACTGGCCCCTCACTAACACCTCTACTTGTGTGACAGAGAGGGGGAGGCAGAAATATGTGTGTATGTTTGTATGTGTGTGTCAGAGTCAAAGAGACTGAGGCTGAACATTTATTGGCCCCCTGCTGCCACCTCTGGGGAGGAGCCGTCCAAGTGCTGAGTGACACACGCAGCTTAGTGTCTTAATGGAGGGAGAGGAGGGCCAGCCAAACCACAGCCTCTAGACTGGGATCTCACAGCCTGTAATTATGGAGAGATGTTAAAGTCACTGTGTGCGTGTGTGTGTGTTTGTGTGTGAAAGAGAAACAGATAGACAGGGAGATGATGTGCAACATCCTTCTCGCTACAACAATGGCATCCGAGGTTTGTGTGTGTGTGTCAGCGGACATCTGTGCCTGTTATGTGTGATTATGTGAATATATGATTTGTGTACAGAGGTGTGTAATCGTGTGTCTCCTGCTGCTCCAGCTGTGGTTGTACTCACACACACGCTCACACAAAAAAAAGAAGAAATGAAAGTTGTTGGGAACTAGAGCTGCGTTCAATTAGGGTAACCACATATTTACAAACAGTGGGGGGAAAAGCTGCCTCTCTGTGACTCATCAGCCAAGCGGCACACTTGCACTTTTGACTCCAGGCCTGCCTCTCCCAACTGCACAGCTAAGAGCGAGGGAGGGATGGATGCAGGGAGAGACGGAGGGAGGGAGATGACAGGGTGTGGACAGAATGAAAAACACACACACACACATGCATGCTGGCTGTACATGTGTGAGCAACCACATAAACAAATACATATGTGTGCATACAAACACTTACGCAAATTAAATGAGCTCATTTAAACTCCTGTGGTGTGAACAAAAGCACACAGAACCGCCCTACTTTTAGAAAGTGACAGAAAATAAATCCTCATTGGAAAAAAGTTGCTATTTTAGATTTTTGACAATGAATATTTAAAAAAAATGTAGATGTTAAAATAGATTTTGACTGCACTTAGCGCACTAATTTCATGAGATATGTCTTTCCAGTTTTGCGCAATTTGCCTCTACTGTCTGGTAGCATTATTATATTGAAGAATCCAACAAGAATCCAATCCAACAATAAAGCTGTTTTTACCAATGTGTGTTTACAGATTTTTAGCTTAGCTAAAAAGGTAGAATTTCCTGGGTCTAAAAATACTTTTAAAGTGTATGAAGGTCTGAATAGTTAATACATTTAAAGATCATTATTGTAAAGGTCTACATTATGTCACACATACTGTCCATGACCTGATCTTACCAGTAGACGATATGACAGCAGCTTTTCACTACAGGTCTGTCGCCTGAACCTCCTGGCTATTTCTCGTCTGGATATATATTTGTCTTTCTTTTCATACATAATATCCCCGTTCTTTGTGCATACACAATGTGTGACCATGTTGCACAGATGTATCCCTTCCTGTGCCTGAAGGGCTAAACCTGCTAATGTGCATGTGGCAAACATGAGAGCACATCAAAGTACAGGGACCAGCACAGCAAAACCCTGGCCTTGTTTTTTTCTCTTTGGCTGTCAGCGCCTTGAGAGAGAGCAAACTGAGGCACAAGGCCCTAAGTGTGAGCACTGTTTGTCTTGACTTGACCTTGGTGTGTGTGTGTGTGTGTGTGTGTGTGTGTGTGTGCACGAGCACATGTGTGCATGCATCTGTGTGGTGAACCACATCAAAGAACGACGGAGTGGCTCAGTTGTTATGACCTCTGACCCTGGCATGCTCCGAGACAGAGGGAGGTTGGTGGAGGAGGAGTAAAAGACACAGTTAAACATACACACACAGGCGCACACACACACACACATAGGGAAAAGGGTGGGATACACAGTGTAGCCTCTAAATTTACAACAGCTAAAAAAACAAGCACGGATAGAGACATAGCAATTTGTCTTGTTAACTTTTATAGGGACCTGTGAGCCGGCACACACAAGTAAATCATTGGGACACATGAACTGTATGCGCACACACACACACACACACACACACACACACACACACACACATAAAATGGTCACACAGACATTCTGGTCTCTTTTCTCTGTGCTTCTTCTTCTGTGGTGCAGCCTGTCCTATATTCTGTTAAATCTGTCTGGTCTGAATGTCTGTATTGCAGCCTCTCATTGATTCAATCATTCGCAAATGTTCAGAATGATTCTCGTTTGACTTTGGTATTAACATGGAGGACAAATGGAAGAGTTTCTTGGCCCTGGAATGAGCACTTTATCTGTCTCTCCTTTCATCATTTCTACTTGAAGTGAATTCTTCAAAGGTGATCTCTTCTCTACATCTTTGCTACTTTTATTTTTAGCCGACGGCGGATATAACCTAAGTCCTTGACAAAAGATCAAACACCGGTTTAGCATGTGTGTGCATGGCGTATGAGTCAGTGGATCAGTGTATGTGTGAGTGTGTTTTAACATGTTTGTCCAACCTGCAGTAAATGAGTCATTCAGTGTGTGTGTGTAACTGTACGTGCGTGTGTCGATATGTGTGTATTTTCTTTACGTGTGTGTGTCACAGCTGCAATAACTTACAGCTCTATGCATTTCAGCTATGCTGTCACGGTCCATTATAATGTTCCTTCTACACACACGCATACACACACCGACTAATGAAAACATTTCTGAATAACGCTCATTTGAGAGCAAAATTATCCCAGTTGAGTAATCATGGCTGTAGAACACTGCAGTTAAAAGATACCTAAACTTGGTCTTGTGATCACCGCGGTTCTGCACCGTCAGCTAGAGTTACAAAAAATTATATCGTCTGCAGGTGCTGACAGCGTGGATGTTTCTACATGTGCATGGTGTGTGTGAACTGTGCTCTTTCTCTGCGGTCTCTGCCATCTGTGTGTGCACTATGCCTTCTTTGTCACTGTACATATGCTCATGCACATACATGATGGCATGTTTGTGTGTCTTTGTGTGTGTGTATAAAGCAGTCCTTGACAGCCATTGGGGGCGGCGGTGGCGCGGCCGGTGTGTTTGCTTTGGCAGCGATTCAGCATTCCACATTCCTCTGTGATATTCAGTACTGTGACCTCAGGAAACCCGCCCTGCAGAGACGCTCTCTCTCTCTCTTTCCTTCTCTCTTTTCAGCCCTTTTTCTTTCTCTCTTTCTTTCTTTCTTACTTTCTTGCCACCTCCCCACGTCTCTCCGCTTTTCTTTCTCTTCCTAGCTCTTTATCTTTCTCTCCACACTCTTTATATATCTAATCTTGAGAAATCATCTGTCACTCTTCCCCCCTACTCTTGGTTTATTTTCCCTCCCTTTTTTTTGACAGAGGTCCCTTGACGAGGCACCTTTCTCAGTGCTCCAAGTTTGAACACACATCTTGCACTTGTCACTGTAAATTCACAACACTTCACACTGTCCCGGTCACTCAATGTATCACTCAGATGCATATTTCTCCTTTATTAGGAACTCCTTCTGCATGCACAGTACAGCCAGAGGCCAGAAGGAGTTGTTACCTCTTCTCCCAAGCTTTTTTCCTTCTCTCTAATTACCAAGGTTTTCCACCCTGCCACTGAAAACTAATATATATAGACTAATATATATACTAATATATATATATATATATATATATATATATATA
>JAPQRN010000001.1:7688486-7700909 GCA_037367275.1 Coranthus polyacanthus
CACACACACACACACACACACACAAAGAGAGATGATGAAGGTTACAACGTGTTCGAACGTGTCCTGAGTGGAATTCAACTTTGACATCTGCTCTGGAAAATCACATATTGACGAGTACTGTCGTGATGAAGGGAAAGACTGTGAGATCTGAACTGTTCTGTACTCTGTGTGTGTGTGTGTGTGTTTAGGCCACTCTAAATGGTTTGGCATAATTTCGGGTTAAGATTCTCGAGCTAGTTGTGCTTGGCATATAAATCAAATATTTTTTTAAAGCTTGCCGCGCTGTTCCAAACTTTCCAAACTTCACAAACAAACAGGGATGTCTGATTGTCGCCGCGCGGGCATTGTGTAATCTAGCCCAAAGCGTTCAAGTTCAAATAAAAATGAGAAAATGTACGGGTTTTCCATGTTTTCTCTGCATGCAGGAAAAGTAAGGTGTGCACAGAGCGGGCCTGTCTGGTGAGTAACACCCTCCCATTATGAGGTTGGTTAGCAACCTCACAAGCCTCAGGGATTAAAAAAAAAAAAAATTAAGAACATGCAAACTACTCGATCCCTGGAAACTCTCGAGAAACAAAAAAATGAGTGTCTTTTTTTCGTCTTCTTTTTTCATTCACTTATTCTGACACAAGCCCACACACACGGCCACATTATTCCTCTTAAAAAATTTCCTCCTTAATTTCTCATCACTGCCAGTCCTTCAATTTCCATCCAGCGAAAACCTATTCATCCATTCTTCTCCCTGGAAGAGGAAGAAACTTTCCCTCCTTTTTCCTCTCTTTCTCCCATCGGCACAGATTGATGTTAAACGTGTGTCTGCGCATCGTTTGTAATTATGCCTGTTTACACACTGAAGCATTACTATGTGTGAAAGTCTGGAAGCCATTTGCGGCATGAGGCTGAGAGGGAAAGACAGAGCGAGTGAGCTTTAAACAGCTCCAGAGACACAAGGACTGATAGCAAGCCGGGGCTTCTGACATGACTGCAGACCTGGGTAATATTATACTCAAATATGCTTTCACGTTTGTCTGGGCAGACTGTTTCAGCCTCAACTGTAAGCACATCAAAGATAAGATCAAGGGCTCTCTATGAGTATCCAAAATTTATTCAGCCAGCATTTACTTGAGGTTTGTGTGGTTTCTCTATATGACTCAGGTCCATCTGCATATATTTCACTTTTTACAGTTAATTATAAACATGTTTCTAACTGTAATTCTTCAAGCAGTTATAGTCCAAACTTTTATTTAAGAAATATTTAGAGAAATAAATTCAATTTGGACGACAGAAAAAATACATTTTATAATCATATTTGTTAAATATATTTGGGGTTTTTAGGCTTAGATTTGATAGAAAAAAATTAAACTTAAGCCCTTCATACACCAAAATGTATTGTGGGAACTGAAAAGAGGGCTGTGTGAAACGTTATACATTTGCTTTTTATAATTCAAAACTGACTGTTAATCTTGATAACAGTGCCGTCAATTACAAAGAATGTTTCTTTTAAGGATGATGTTATCATAGTATAAATAAAACTGGGCAAAATTATAGATTTCAAACTAAATTAGGAGATTCTGGCACTGCATGTAAAAAACAACGATTTAACAAAAACCATTTCAACATGTGGCTGAAACTAGATGAGGTGGTATACGGTTACATGCAGGCATACGTTAATTGAATACATATAGACTACAGCGTGCGCTGTACGAGTGTTTACATTACCACGGTTTACGTATCGTCACCGTGGTGAATACACATGCATAAACTGACTCAAACACACACACACGCAATGTTGGTGTGGCATTTTCCGACAGGACGTTGCAGTAAAACTGAGAGTACAGCATTTCCCCTCGACAAGGGCGGCCATTCCTGATAAGGTCAAGTAGGCAGTGTGATACTTGGAGTGTGCGAGGGGTGTTAGGGTAGCGTCTGTGCCCAGGGTGATGGCAGAGTGTGGCAGCTGTCTATTCCGGCTAAACAGGGAAATATAGCGTCTGTCTCGCACTCTCTATATCACTCCTAACCAAAGTGCGCGCTGCACACACCTACAGTGTTCCAGTCGACACATGCCAGCAGCACACACTGACTACCGTGCCCTGCCTACAGCTGCAGCGAGGGCTTTGAACCTCATGGTTAGCAAATACAGCAGGAATCAAGCAGATAATGAAACCCGATATCCCCTCCCCTCTATGCCCTGCTCTAACAGCAGCCAAGGCCTGCTTCTCCTCACACAAGAGATGCACTATTGAGAGACTTTCCCTCTCACTCTTTCTCTCCCCCTCATTCTTTTATTCCTGCCTGGTCCTCGTTCTGCCAGTCGGCAAGGCGAGATGCCAACCTCTCCCCAAAGCCGGGCAGAGTGCCCTCACCCTTTATGCAAATGCTTCACCACTAGCCTGACTCACACATTCACTCTGTGCCCCCCACCACCAAAAAAAAAAAAAAAAAAAAAAAAAAAAACTCCTCCGTGCCGTAGTTATTTCTTTCACTTCTTACTCTGCAATCTTTCTCTCTCCCCTTTCCTGTATTCCATGTTGTTGCAGCTTTCATGCCATCCCTCCCTCTGCTTTCTGCTGCTCTACTCTCTCTCAGTTTTAGCGATCGCCTGTGCTGTCTCTATTGCAATCCATCTTCAAGCATCTCTCCCCCACACTCCTTTCAGTGTGGAAATCCTTTTCCCCCTTAATTTCTCGCGCTGCTTCTCTCTCACACAACTTGACTCACCCAGATTCAAACTTGTACACTCATTCCTCAGCCGGTGCCAGACAGGCAAGTGCAGGAACTCCCTTTACCCCCCCTTCTCTCTCTCTCTCTCTCTCTCTTTCTTCTTCTATCTCTATCTCTCTTAGTCTCTTTCTCTCTTTCACACACAGCTACTGATTCCACAACTCATTCCCTTCTCCTTCCCTTAAAGGGAAAGAAGGAGCCCTCTTTAAATTGAACCTTAACTTTATCTGCTGCAGTTTGTATAACCATTAGATCATCTGTCTGTATTTAGAATTAAATGTGTAATTTACAAGAAGCCAGTTGGCAGGATTTTCCTCACCTCCACTGCAAATTTATCCCTTATTTTTGTGTGATTGATTGCTTCCTTGTTTGCTGAACACGGAAGTAAAATTGCTCAGACACTCTCTGCGCACAAGAGGAGATGCAGTGGTTTAAGACACGTATTTACTCATTTTAAGAACGGAATTTTGAAAAATTATTTTAATGATGCAATGCAAATTCTCCTATAGAAAACCTGACTAATTCTACTTTCGACTTTCGAATTCTAATTCGACTAATCTCTGTGAATGAAGAATTATTAACTATGAGGCAAAACTCCAGCTGTTTTTATGAAACCCTTAAAAAAAAAAAACATAATTAAAACTCATAACTGCCATGGGTCCTACAAGGGGTTTAAATTTGTAATTTTACAAATACCTCTTTGTCTTTGTGTTGCTTTTAATCGTGCAAATTGTGCATCATATGAACTCCCCGCTGAACTCACATAATCTCTATCTCATGTATCTTGGAGAAAAAATATTTAGCGTCTTAAATTGTAGTGTGAACCTTCCCAGATTTAGCAGGTCTTTAAAAAAAGAACAGAACTTCTTAAGCTGGTGACTAATTTATCATTAAAAATAGAACAGTGCGAATATTTTTGGCAACTTTGTAAATGGAAAGCCAAACATGTTACATTAGCATCCTGCTTCCACATCAGTGAACTCTCTATCAGGAACACTGAAGCTTGCGGATTTAATTCTGCTTATCATGTGAGCTGGAGAATTGCCTGTGCTGGGTTGGCGCTGTGAGGGTTAAATGGTGCCCGCTCCCTGTGGCATGATATGAGCTGGGATTTTGCCTGTGCACTCTGCTTTGTCTACGCAGAGTTGGTTGTGTTAGGGGTTAAGAGTGGGTGGCTGCTCCAAGTGGCTTCCTCTCCGACTCTGATCCCATTAGGGTTAAAAGGTGCCTGTTCCAAATGGCTTCCTGAGAGCTGGGTCTTAATCTCTGCTATGCATGACGGGTTCTTGCAGCAAGTTATGTGTAACTCTGAGCTGGCATTGTGAGGGTTAAAGGTCGCTCTGCCCATTTTGAGTGGCATTCCCTGCAGAGCAAGCGCCATGCCAGGCCGGAAGAAACAGAAGACACACACAAACACATGCAAGGCGAGAAACAAAGAGCCCTCACTACCACACGCACACCCATATACACATTTAGACAAAGAGATAAAAGATAAACACAGTAGCTAAATCATTTTGGAACTTTTGTCCTCTCAAACTAGTGCTTTCTTTTTTTAATGATGAATTCTCAAACAAAACCAGGGGAGGAAAGACAGACACACGATGCAGACGGGCGCCTCTGGGAGAGTATGTGTGCAGTTATCTCCTCTGTGACCACGTTCGCTGACTTCCCCAGCCTAAACTACCACCTCGCTCAGACCTCAGGAGCACCACAGGACCACAAGCAGACAGCCATAAGTACACGTCCTCAGAGGGGACATAAAATGGAGGAAACCCACCTCAATAAAAAGACACTTCACAAACAGGACAAAAAAAGAAAAGATGGCAACGGAATGAAAGAGCTATATCTCTAAATGATCCTTGAGATGTTACGCGTGACATGTATTTCTTCATACTGACAGGAAATGTAAAGATGTGCGTCTGCAAAGCAGCTCTTCGAGTTCAACAAGAATGTTGAACTCATTGAAAGAAGGAAAACAGCAGTATGCTTTACACTGGGTAATGAGTGATTACTTGCTCTCATCTGGTTTACATACAGGGCCTACTTTGCATTGGTCCTTAGTTATCTAGAAATTCTTCAGCCTTGTGCATGGAAATGGAATACAAATAACTATAAAATACTGTATTAGTGTAACAAAATGTGCCCCTGATGACCTCATAATTGAATCAAGCCAAATTCTCTATTTTTTCCCCCGTTTTCTCATTAAAGGAAAAAAAAAAAGCTAGCTTGATTTGATATATAGTTTACTCATACAATAAAACTTTTCAGCTCTGGATTGTACGGTGTTTATCAACTCTCAGTGAAACTGGTCTGGTACGAAATACCAGTCAGTCTCCATTTATAAACATGTGATTGTATGAAAAGATAGTATCACAGAAAAGTGAGCCAGAAGGAGAGAGCTGGACTGCAAACAGCAAGAGCTGCCACGTCAGATGCTGCTGAGGCTTCTTGGCTGTCAGGACTGAAAGAGAAACACACACACACACACACACACAGTGTAGACATACGCGCACATACAAATGTATAATGGCCTGCACATGCACAGATCCGCACACATGTACATGCACAAATATAGACTTGCGTACATGCACGCGCGTGCACAGACACACAGAGAAGGGTTTGCCTTTGCAGAGCTGTTTAGGGAGTTGGAGTCATCAGCCAAGCCTGACACCCCTGCTCAGTGTAGCCATCACCGCTGTCTCTGTGAGTCAACATGGATGGAGCCGCTCCATCGGCAACACACACAGGCCCTAATAATAAACTGAGCAAATCCCTCACTCCAGTTTTCCTGACACACGCCGGAGAGGGCCTGGCCTGGGTCTGATCGTATCCTGTTAGAACTGCCTATGGATTTACACTCACCAGTTAGTCAAACTCTTCAAGCATTTAAACACTTCAAGACTTTGATTCTTAATGTTTTGCTTTCAGAATTTCAGGAAGGTATTTCAGCTATTACTTACCGAAATCTTTTACTTTAAAATGTGTTAACCACATACAAAATATTTAAATATATCCACACAAAAAAAATAAACCAAGACAATAATAGTCTTCTGGATGCCGTTATGAAGGATTACATATAGGGAAATGTTGTGGGTAATATTCAAACTCTGGGCTGCACAAAAAAAATCTAATGCAAAATAGGATTTGGCCTCGTCTTTATTTAGTCTAGCTTTCCAATTCCTAGAGAAATTGCATTATTGAATACAACAACGGCATTGTTTCAGCAAATTTTAGAGGGGCTTTCAGCTTTATATATTTCCAAAGAGGAAATCAAAACGGGGACACCGTTTTTCAATCTGAAGGAGAGAAAAGGCTCTTGTGCAGAAATTTTGATTCTTCAGATAGCTCTTGGCACCAATTGCTTCCTCTAAGTACTGTAATATGGTTATGATACATTAGCATTCCTTCACATCACCAGAGAAACCCAATATGTGTATATCAAGCATTTTAGTCAGTGGAGGAACAGAAAAGAAACACAGAGAGAAAGTAAGAAGGGAGAGGAAGGGGAAGTCAAGACGATGGAGAATCAGGTAAAGGATTAGCATTAAGAGGCGATAGGGAGGAAAAAGTTGCTCGATGAGCAGCATTCCAGCGAACAAAGCCTGGTGAATGGAGAAACAGTTTTAGATACCCTGCGCTGTTCTCAGGAGAGGCAGACAGGGAGTTAGTAAAGTGGCTTTTAAGCTCACCAAATCCAACATATCCCAGATAAGACTGTGGCTCTTCCTGGGGGAATGAAAGAGAGGAGTAGTGGCGGGGGCTGGAAAGAATGAGGTATAATGGAGAAAGAGAGTAGGGAAGTAGAAGATGTAATGAGAGAAAGAGTAGGGGGAGCTCAAGAGCGGAGCTGAAATATGGAGCGAGACACAGATAGAAGAAAGCACGCAAAGATAAGCAAACAAGTGTACAAAAAAGGTTGAGAAACAGACAGAGCAAGACAAAAAAAAAAGGAATAGAGCATAAAAGCAACGGGAGCATATTTTCAGATGTGCACTTTGATGTCGGTTGATCCTGTCTCATAAAGTACAGAGAATGAACCCGGAGACACTCCAGCAGGATTTTATCACCTGCGTGAAAGGCGGCCTGAATACACATGAGCCAACGTCATCGATCTCTGGTCCGCTCTGGCCGTGAAGGAACCTGGACAGGCGTTTTACTTATTCGTGGTTGATAATGGTCTTGTTTTGGATATTGTTTATGCAACAGAGTCATGATGCAGAGGCCCGACTCAGTCACGTGCACAGGGAGGGACAGAGGTTTACATGCATTTTTCTTTTAAAGTTTCCGCTTCTCACTGTTAACCATTTTTGCATTGAAGACAAAAATATATATCTAGCATGTGTAGTAGAACTTTGGATTGTCATCATGTGCTGTTTAAATGAACTGGCCTCGTCTTGCTTTGCTTAGTATGAACCATAAAGTACACGACCGTGCATAAATATTCAGACCTGTATAATGTCTGCTGAAAGTTGCACTAATCTTTACTAAACCCTCCCACCCGTCTCATTTAATTTTTCTCTTTCATGTGAATTTTATTCATTAATAAACCGCGCATACACACGTTGTTAACTGCATGGTACATGCATTCGCATAAAAAGACGGGGGACAGGTGCACACACACAGGCCAGAAAGCAGAAAGTCAACAAACAAGTTTTTAATCATCCCTAGTTTGTTTATTTAGCAGTGGTCAGGTTTTCACAACCGCCCAAACTCCATTTCAAATTCCTTCTTTTAGACTCCAGAGAGAAAATTCAAACAGTATTAATTCCTCTTGCTGGGAAAAGGGACGGCCTTTTCCCGGAGCAATCCATAACATCTGAATATAAAAATAAATACGAAGAGCAGGCGCGCTCTTAACCCCAAACTGAGGAGGGGAAAAAACCTGCCGGGAAGTTTGACGGCAGTGTATGTTTTTCCTCTGTTTCACTAGTGTCTGGGACAACATTTTTCTCCATGTAGTCACTCGCACTATGCTGCTGCCCACCGCCACCTTTTCTCTTCCTCACTGTCTCTCTCGCTTTCACTTTGTACTAATCTCTTTATTGGGCCTCCTCTTTCTGTCTCTGTGTTCTTCTTCTTTATCTTCATCCTCACCCTCTCTCCCTCGTCTCTGCTGGACGCCCCTGTGCCAGTTAACTCACCGCAAGCCAGAGGGAGGACCGCAAGAATGCTTAAATCAGCATAATTAGGCCTGTGTGTACTTTAAACACACACGTTTCCCCCAAGCCTGGACCCCTGCCACCCGTACACCGCTATGTACGCAACCACGGCCCGTCTCTCTGAGTCAATAAACACAAGCTTATCAGCAGTCGGCCTTACATATATTCGTTCAACATACACACAGAAACCAGCAAAACACACGCAAAAATATATATGCAACACATGAGGTGAAAAATGCTGCTGTATTCCTCTCCCGCCTGACTTTATCCTGTCGTATGCAGCTTTCAGCTCCCGGCACAAATTACCACCGCGCCACAGGTTGACCCTTTGCACCGCACCGCTGAGGAAACTAAATGAGTTTAATACGGAGGATCTGTGCTAAAAAGTTGCACATTTTTTCTAAGTTTTCCATAAGCAAGCTAGTAAAATTAAGCATGAGCATACGCTCAAGCAATGGCAGGGATCTCAGCTGAGTGTGCGGTTTTCTTCCACATACATCTGTATGTGTTTTAGGTTGCAGTGGTACATTAACAAACAACTGCCTCCCAGCAAATCCATGGTGCCTGGCTGCATATGGGGATTATCAGTAGTCATTACAGACCATTTAATAATAATCACCACCATCAACAATGAATCAGTCCAAGCATGTGATATTTGAATGAACAATATTACTGGCTGAGTGGATCATATTAGTGCTCATATAACTGATGAGACAGTGTTTTTCATTTCTTCTCACTTAATAGTGTTGAAAGGGACACAATCTTTGTGAGCAGCTTATTTTTTATTCTCTTTATTGAACCCTTGTGGGACAAAGTCCTTGATGTGTGTGTGTGTGTGTGTGTGTGTGTGTGTGTGTGTGTGTGTGTGTGTGTGTGTGTGTGTGTGTGTGTGTGTGTGTGACAGAAATGATACCCATAAACAGAATCAAAACACTCTCAGCAGAGAAGTTCGAAAGTCAGTAACTAAGACTACAATAAAAGCCTCCAATAAAAACATTACATTCTCTCCCTCAGGAGTTCAAACACTTACAGCTCCTGCAGATGGACACTGCAAGGAAGGCTTGTACTTGCACAAACACCAAACAGTCTGAAGCGACGAAATAAAATCTCATGAAATTGAAAATAAGTTGAGGATTGTCAATGTAACAAGCTAGCACAACATGAAAAGCCTAGAGGCTCCAGCCTGCAGCTTTCTACAGTCATTTCCATTCTTAAGATATGCATACACAACAAGTAACTCCAGTAGCACGATCACTTCACTTATGCTACTGGCTTTGGAAGTAAAGTGGCTTCGCCATAGAGTTAATTTGTCATTAAAGCAAAACATGAAGTTAATTTGAATTCCATTTTTAACATCCCCGCCTAAAAACAGATACATTTTGCATGACCTCAGTTTACTCTTCTCTTGGCATGACACTCTGAAAGTGATCAGAACGCCACGCTCACTCTACTTAGAAAAATATTTCTTCAGCAGCATTTGATCAAAGTGGTGTGGTGCTGTTTATATGAGGGCACACACTGAAAACCAGCCACAAAGAAGCCACTCTGTCCCTGCTGTCTGTCTCTCTCCCTCAGTCTGTCTGCGTCACACACACACACACACTCTCTCTTTTCTCTGTTTGTGTGCTCACACAGCTGTGGATCTTGTGCAGGGTTCAACCAAGGTAAAGATATGGTATATTACGCAATGGCTTATAGATTTTTCCACCCTTGGCGAGCTGCCAACCCTCTCAACAGGAGAGAGAGAGAGGGGGATCAGAGAGCAGCACACTTTGTTCCACAAAGTCTGACTCACTAACTGGATTCACTGGCTGCCTCGCTGGGACCGGTCAGTAGTTACACTGAGGAAACAGGGCTGGACCAAAGTGTGTGAGTGTTTTAGTATCAGATACGTTTGTTAGGTCTGTTGGATATTGCAGCCATGTCTCCCTCAGGCAATTTGAACTGCTGCTGCTCAACATTGGTCTGCCTCTGCTACACACACACAAAAAAATAAATGACCTTAGGTAGTCATTCAGCACAGTAGGCTGTTGTGGCTTATATAGTAGGTCCAATGTACCTCAGTCAAGTTTCATTTTAAAGATAAACATACTGACGTGATCCATGATGTAAGGCTTTACATGCAATTAGTTACAGTAGAGGCGGAATTTATTTTGAAAAGGAAATACTTAACTTTTTATACTTTTAAACAAATGTTTTAGGAGCATGACAAGACTTCAGCCTCCAACGTGAAATTGCAGAAATAAATGCCTTTGACGTGAATAATAAAAAAAAAAAAACTCTAACGTGCATGCATGACAGACATTTCATTGGAGGCTATTTCCAAAATGAGACTTGGAATAGTCAGCAAGAGCAGCCCAATCTGTTTTGAATCAGACGCTCGCCTGTCAGGATGATCAATCTGACTGTTTTCTTGATTTACTTACCGAGTACGTGACATGCATATGTTAATGAAACTTGTGCGTTTCTCATATCAGTCTGGTCCATATTCTCCTGCCTGGATTAAGAAGGCAGACATACTGTTCACACACGAGCCATAGAAACGCATTCACTGAGCTGATTTGGCCTAGATCTTGCACAGAGGTTCCCCCTACTCTTTTAATTGGGCCCTTGATGCTCGACATAGGGTGTACTTCCTCTAATTAGCTATATCTATAGCGTATGGGAGGGTGTATGAATGCATGCATGTGTAAAATCCTCTTTTGAGCAACTCCAAACTAACTAAGAGCTTTAATTTCACGCTAGGCTGCATTGTCCCATTCAGTGAGGAGGTTACCCCCACAAAAAAGCCTCTGAGAAAATCAAAAAGAATGAAAAACACACCAATGGGCGACAGAGGAGGGGGATGGAGAAAGACAGAGAGAGGCAGAGACAAACAACAACAACAACAACTGAAGCTCATCCTTGAACAATGCATATCTCTCGCTAACCGTTACTTCTCTTTTAAAGGGAGCTAATTGAAGAGGTGGAGGGGGTGGAGGAAGAGGAGCAAGATGAAGGTGAAGGGGAATCTGGACCGAGCAGCTGCAAAAAGAGTGCAGTTCACAGGCTCTTGTATCTTCTCGTCGCTTGATTCCTCACGGCGGCCTCCAGTTACACATTTCCACTGTCTTATCATCTCATCAGCTGTGCCACTATAGTCTTTTCACTTTAAATTACTGTAAACTGCAAGTTGTTGCACCTTTGACTGTCAAACCTGAGAAAAATAATTAACAGTCTTTGCACTGGGAGGAAATGCAATTATCAGCCAGTCACACATTTATTAAGCTCAAAATTTTAACCCCTGCCAAAAAGATTTATATCAGATAATGAGCGGTGTAAAATCAGGAAATCTGAGGGATGTTCAGTTGTTTTATTCATTTTGGGGTGTTTTCTACTCATAGCCAAAAGCTGGCGAAGGCTCCTCCTAGAGACAGAGATGTTCTCAGTATCAGCACACTGACGTGATTTTGACGGCTGCTCCCCTGCCACACGTTTGTCTATCTGTCTATAACATACGTGAGTGTTGAGTCTGATTTCAGATGAGTGTTGCGTCTATGTGTGTGCATATACATGTGTGTGCCGTATGGCTCGGTTAACACAACTATATCACAGACCAACATAAGACCGCTATAGGGGCCGCCTGCTTCCACTGGCCACAGATCAGCCTAAACCTAATCCACACTAGCAGGCAAAGACAAGGGGGGGGGAGGCTACTTGTATTCATATGGTCACACAGACATTCATATCCCCACACACAGACACACACATGCCCATCCATCCAAGGGACAGCCACCTATTACCCTGTTGTGCCAATTGCCTCAGTTAAGCATGATAAATCCATTTTCTATGGGCGGTCAGGAAGACTGCACAGATAAGGGATAAGCGGAGCACCACAGCACTGCATCCAACCTACCTCCAAGATAGATTTACACACATTCACACAGACACACACGCAGAGGAGGACTGTCCGCAAGATCCCTTAGGATTTAGGGACCTTATGGAAGTTCTTCAATGACAAATCCTCAAAATGCTCTCAACAAAAACTAACATTTTGCGTACGCGCATCCGCCGAACGAATGAAAAAAAACACACGTATCATTTCAAACTACTTAAATGGGATTAATATAAGCCTTTAAAAACCTAAAGGGTCAACATATCCTCCAGACAAGTTAAGTACATTTTCTCTCCGTGTAATCAAATTTTATTCAGATACTGTTTAACTGACATTTCCCACTTTCCTGCACTCCTTCCTCCATCTCATCCCTTCCTCTGTCCCTGCCTACCAGCTCTCACTTTGGGCCAGGCAGTGTAAGGTGGACCTGGTCTGCCTCCAGCAGAAAGGATGAATAAGTAAAAAGAACACAATGTACCCCTGGGTTCTGCCTGCAACCCACTGCCTGCCTGCCATCCTGGCACAGTTGGCAGGGCACTTTTACCCTGCCTACTGTCCACTACAGCAAACCTATTCTCTGCTGGCTGTGCTGAGCCTACTAACTAGCTCAGTATGAGGAGGATTAGTGGTCTGTGTGTGTGTGTGTGTGTGTGTGTGTGTGTGTGT
>JAPQRN010000001.1:7776924-7787404 GCA_037367275.1 Coranthus polyacanthus
ACACACACACACACACACACACACACACACACACACACACACACACACACACACACACACACACACTCTCTCTCTCTGAAACACTTTGCCTGATGAAATCAGCTGCTTGGTTGCCAATTCCTTACTTACTTAATTCTTACTTAAGAATCTACACAAGCAGTAATTTCTTAAAAGCAGTGGGCTGAGAGAGAAAGTGACACAGCATGAGACAGACACGTGACACAAAATCTTTCTCTGATTCATGGCAGGATGTGTAGTAGCAGCCTCTTTCCCTGCAGACAGCTCCAATCATCTCTTTTTTCACCACTGAAAACCCGTCAGAGACTTACTGACAATGACACCGGTAGTCCGAGAACACAGAGTGAGCACCTTTCATTGAGAAAGACGAGAGTCATCCTTTCCTGTATTTCAAGGGGAAATAATAACCCCATAGAGTGAGATGTGGTTTTCGAGGGCTACGTACAGTATGACTCCCTCGGCTGGCATGTGTGAGATTTCTTGGCATGAGGATACTCACGTCATGTCCCTGTGACTAGTAAGGTCAAAGAGCATTAAGGCAGATGTTTCACAGTGAAAAATAAACTCATCTGTTTTCTCACCTGCCCTGCGGAGGATCCCTATCTGGGAGCCAGAGATGGCAATGTAGTCGTTGTCGGAGACCACCCGGATGGTGACTCCTTTGCTATGAAGCGACAGTACAGCCCTGCTCAACTCCATGTTGGAAAAGGCGAAAACACACAAGTCCAAAGATGAAGACGCAGACAGGATGTGGCGGAGAAGACGGGAGAAAGAAGTCTCTACGTCGTGAGGCAGCGGGCAGTAGCAGGGACTGGGAATGCACAAAACAACAGAAAACAATTTGGTGTACTTTATTGGTGTAATTTATTGTCTGAATTGTATTCATAAGATGTCATAAATGTCCTCTATGCTGTCTCTCTGTTATACACTCAACCTCTGTACACATGCGTCTAGAAAGTGAATAAACTAATCTAAACTACAACTGTCTGATGGCTTAAATGATAAAAACGCTGTCAAGTCCAAAGTGTAAGTGTGGAATGTAAGCTGCAGTGAGATCCTATTCTTACTACTATACTAATGTAGAGAAGAGCCTGCTTTTTGTTGAGTAAAATGCAGCAGAGTGAGGATGAGTAAATCGTCTTATTAAATGTAAGCTGTATGTAGGAGTGCATTACATTACTAACTGTAATGTAGGAGTTTTAATTTACGCATTAGTGACCATTATCACAATAAATTTTGAGGCGATACAAAGACGATTATGCATAGCTACTCTACACTCAGTGCAGGAATTATGTTTCACTTACTAAGGTGAGGAAGGGGTGAAGACGTGTTCCACACAGGCCACCTCTGAGGGGAAGAAGAGGACCTCGTTGAGAGGTTTTCTAGGCCTAAGGTGACGGAGAAGCCAGCCAAGCAACTCCACACTGACAGAGAGGACCACCACCCCCATGCCGACCACCTTCACTGTCCACATCACTGACACCTACCACACAGAAATGTTCAAGAACTGCGCGTACGTTTTAGAAGTGGGCTGCAACATTTAAGTCAAATTACACAAACAGCGTATTACTAGAGCTACACGATTTGGTGAAAAAGTCATTCTGTGATTATTGTGGGGAAATAATGCCATTCTGATTTGAGTCTAGTTGTTTGGTTATCAAGGAAAATGCACAGGTTACTCATTGTGCAATTTGCATTTTTTTCCAACTGAAACATACAAACTTAAACTGGCACAAAAAATACAAAAAACTGCAGTGACTTGCCTTTTGCAATTACGACTGCAATTTGATTAATTGTGCAGCTCAGTGTATTACTATACAAAGTGTATTTAGAAACGTAACAATCAGCCTGTGTTTTTTACATACCGTTTAAACCTTCTGGGCAAACTCATGACTGTGTCATCAAGGACGATCTTAATTTGTCATATGATGCTTTTCAGATGGATCGTACAGATCGTGTCATTAAATAAATAGCAGCTCTGTCAAAAATATTCCTACTCAGCTGACATTTATTTTGAATGGCCTGATTATCAGTATAATTGATGTTTTTTGCAGAGTGCATTGCATTATGGGTTGTTTGTAGCATTAATGTTGCTGGGCTAGTGACATTTACTGTGATTCTTTACTGTTTGTTGCACTAAAAATGTTCAGTTAGTCCACTTTAACCTGCAGAGTCTGAGTCACGTGTTGTTTTTGCTGCCGCTGACGAAATGACAACGTCAGACAGTGAAGAATTAGATTAACTCCATGAGCTGCTGGTGCCACTTCTGAACTCTGAATTGCAGTAAGTCTGATTTACACAGACGCTTTGTTGAACCAACAGTGCAAAACACAACATCAGTGTGTAAACACAATTTTGGTTCATTATAAAACTCTAGGGACAAATTAGGCTTCCACAGTCTAGGTAATTGAAGGAAACAGTGCAGCTGTCACAGATGTATGTGCACAGTTAGGGAAATGTGGACTAGGGTTTGCTTCGTCAAGGAGCAAGGAGTTATTTCAGGTTTCTTCTAGTTATTGTCAAAATGTCAGTTTAAATATTGTAAAAAAAAATAAATACATTTGAGCCAAATAACAACAACAAAAAGCCATCACGTCACAGCCTAAGCCAGAAACTTACAAGAAAACTTACAGTCATAGTTTGGCTGTGACTAGCCTACATTTTATAAGAGGTGAGAAAAGTGTGATTCAAACTGAGCATCGTGATTCAACTTCAAAAGATTGTCACATGGTGTTTTGGTCAGATTTATTGTTGAATTTTTGCTCAGTGACACCAAAAAAAAAGTATCAACCAGTGCAGCTTTAAGTAGTTTTTATTTACGAAATATGACTGTGTTTACTTAAATTGATCAGACAATGCCTTCTGAGACGAATGCCCAAGAAATGAATAATGAAGTACATTTTTTTTAGTTTGTCATGAGGTTGATCTCGACCTAACAGTATTCACATACATAATACTTACACATAGACGAGAACTACAGGTGCTTGTTTTGCCCTGGGGACCCCTGGCAGATTAATACGGCCCTGGTCGAGGAACACACATATAATAATTCAGCATTCACTGTGTTTACTGAAATCCAGATCCACAGGTTTAATGGCTGCTCAAAAGAGCTAATTCCACTACACTGGTTAAAGAAGGTAAGCTAATATGACAACGAATAAACACTGCACTTCACTTCGACTTTAAACGTTTTCTTTTGAGCACCTACCAAGCCCTGGGTGAAGAAGACAGACAACAACGCAAAGACCGACTAACTGCGCGGACATGTCGACAAGTGTCAAAGTGTGTAAAGAGTTATCAAATTAACTTCCGCGGCGTGTTAACGAGACCTGCGTTAGCTTCTGTCGCCACCGCGCGGGAACAGCCTGCCGGTTGTATTACGAGCAGCGTCGTCATCGTGACTGACAGGTCGAAGAGCCAATCGCTGGCTAGGAAACCACACACTTCCCTCCAATCATTTAGCGCGAACGCTTACCGGTGCCGGGGGTTCAGAGAGAGCTTTTTTTTTTCCCTCATATCGGCAGCGCGTGTTTTCTACAGCCAAAGGTAAATAATACAAAACTTTTAAAATAGGTTCACGCACAGTCGAGACGTGTTTAATAGCCGCTGCTTGTCGAGCATTGTTTGAAGGCGTTTTCTTACGAGAGCCTTTTTTTTTTTAACTCTTCGTGGTTTGGCTGTTTTGGTTGCACTAGAAAACAACAACAAACATGCTAACGTTAGCCTGCTAATGTGTACGTTGAGCCGCCGCGGGTCGGGGCAGTCCTCTAGCTAAATGTATTTTCTCTTTAACGGTGTTAACTCTTCACACGTGTTAGCCGTGTTAATGATGAAGCTGCTTTGTGTCCTGTCTCTTTCGCACGCAGACGTGACTCGGTGCGTACAATGGGTCGTCGTAAGGCCAAAAGAAAGCCTCCTCCTAAGAAGAAGATGACTGGGGATCTGGATACTCAGTTCACCTGCCCTTTCTGCAATCACGAGAAGTCGTGTGATGTCAAAATGTAATTCCTCGTCGCGACACGTCTTTACTTTACTACAAAACTATTTGAAGTGTGTTTCTTTGACAGCCCGGGGGGGGGGGGGGGAGACTGGTGTTAACTTTTTTAAGCTTCCTTTGTCAACAGGGAGCGGAGCAGAAACACTGGGATAATCTCATGCACAGTCTGCTTGGAGGAGTTCCAGACCCCCATTACCTGTATCCTTATTCATACACGCACTGGCTCATTAATACCTTTCTTTGTCTTCGCACAGCAACAAAACGCTAATGGCAGAACTGCAAAATCAGCCCATGTAACAAATGACACACTCGTTTAATTAGCCTTGAACGTAGAAGTTTATTGCTGATCATGGGGACATTTGTTTTCCAAAATAACCTTGGCTCAAGATTCACTCGTGCTTGTGCAGTTGAGGTCAGAGGTGCGTACATATTGGGTAAATGCATCCCAACTCAGTTTTTCCACAATTCTGAATATTTAATTTCAACATATATTCCCTCTGTTTATTCACTGAGCTCAAGTACTTTATTTTGAACATGTAAAATTTAATTCCATGGCTTTTTTTTTTTAGGGAACAGGCTTTCAGGTTATGATGGTACAACACTCTCATTTCAACATCTTTACCAGTTCCTTGGATGTTGTCCTGGGATGCTTTTGAATCTGACACGCCAAAATCTGTTCATGTCTGGGAGCCGCTACACATCTCCTTCCTGAACAACTCAGTGGCTGTGTTGTCCTGTGGTGTTGTCTGTGGATTTGTGTACAATTGTTTGTACAGCTGAACATTGTACCTTTTCAAATGTGTGAAGTTTTCTCCCGTGGCGAAACCAGACTTGTCCAGAAGCTTTTAAGCTGGTAGTACAGCTTTGTGTATGCAAACGGTTGACCCTTTTAGAATGTGATGCAGTGGCACAACAAGATCAATAACATCTGTGAACAGAGGTGGAACATATGTTGTGAATTTGACAAGTAATTCTCTTGTAAAATTGAATTGTACGGAG
Organism: Coranthus polyacanthus; assembly: GCA_037367275.1. Taxonomy (NCBI): domain Eukaryota; kingdom Metazoa; phylum Chordata; class Actinopteri; order Kurtiformes; family Apogonidae; genus Coranthus; species Coranthus polyacanthus. Next base: position 7,781,939 of record JAPQRN010000001.1, read on the forward strand.
GTCAGTAGAACAGGGGATGTTTTAGAAATGAAGTGGGACTATGCCTTCCTAAAACTGCCTTTTCCAAACTTAGGGTCAGGACCCAAAGTGTGTTGCAGACCCATTTTTATTGGGTCGTCGATTGAGTAAAATACATAACAATGCTTTCATATGTGAAATACTTTTCCTAATTCAAATACAAGAAGAACATTTTTAATACACTGGTCTGTTAAGCTTTCGCAAACCTGACGTGAAAACATTACCAGTCATTGTTTCTACGGTGGAAGAGTCAGTAAAAAGTGTAGATATTATAGTGTCCTGGGAAGACACCAAATTTCACTTTTGGGTCTTGAGCTGAAAGTTTGGGAATCCCTGCTCCAAAACAATAATTCCCTGATCCCCAAAGCAGATAGTTTTCAGTTTTTTCTTTCCCCTCCTTCATTGATTTTCACAATTCAATATAAACTCATAATGTCACACAGCAAAACCTCTTTTATCCTTAACCCATTGCTCCGCAGATCTGTCAGAACCAGTTGACGTGTACAGTGATTGGATAGATGCCTGTGAAGCAGCCAATCAGTAGCCCTCGTGGAGCTGGACGTCTCGCAGGAAGAGGATGAGGATGTAGCTGCGAGTGGGGTTGGGCCCACCGGGATCAAGCTTATTCGAAGACATTTATGAAACTTTTAATATTCACAGGATTCTGAATAGTCACTTGATAATTATGGATATGTGAAGAGAAGCCTCAGTTATGAGGTTTACACGACAGTCTCTTAAGCCCACAGGGAAGTTTTAGAGTCTAATTATGTAATAAAGCTCTTTTCACAGAAAGGGCAAAACTTTTAAGATAAAAGAAGTTGTACTTATGTGTGTAAAGAGATTTATTACATAATTACTTCAAACCTTTGCCAAAGCAGAGCTTTCAGTTTTAAGTTTATTTTGGATGCATCTGAAGGACCTATTGGATTCGGTTTAGACTGTTTTAAAGCAGTGTAAGATTAGAAAAATCTTGATTTGAATTTTCTTTTCATCTGCTGTTGTTATTGCGACTGAACAAATATAATTTTTAAGAGACAGTAATGTAAGACGATGGGCTTTTTAGCATCGTGGTATTTTAATGTGTAATCAATACAAAGTGAAATCTTTTTTTTTTAGTTAAAATGATGAAGAAGAGGACCTTGAGAGTTAAAGTTAACAGAAAATGACAGGTACATGCATTTAAAGTCAGAAACAGTCATTGTATACAGTCATTTCATACCATATAGCAGCATCAGTTCTGAGAGAAAAAACAATGTCAGGTTGGATGCATTTGACTGAATGTAAAATGTCTGTGGTGCAGAACCTCTTTTTGTGATGAATATTAAAACAGTTTAGCTGTGATTGTGTCACACAAACAGGTTTTTACCTCTGGAAATTGAAATCTTTGGGTTTTGCATAAGAATAAAATTGATGTTGACCGTCCTCAACTGAAGCCTGATGTTAGGAGCTCTGTTCAGTCCTAAAAGCCTCCAGCTCACCTCATCCTCATCAAAGCATTAGGTCATTCCACTGGAGAGGAAATGCAAGGTTTATGCTTAGCTGCTAGGTTTGCAAGTTTTGATTTACTTCTAATCTTGTTCAGTTTTTTTTTAATAAACTATATTTTTAGCTTACTGTACATGTTTAAGAAATGGAAGTGTTTGAGAAGTTCAGTGATCTTTCTGAATGAGCAGAGGCCGAGTGTCCTGAGATCAAGCTGTATCTTGAGTGTTTGTTTTTTCCTGTATGCTGCAGCCTATGTGTCAGTGTTGAATATCATAAAAACAAACAGTTTTTTAAACAAGGAGCTTTGGAACCAGTGACTTTGGGAATAAAGGAGCAACAAACGACATTACCATTACGTGTTGGTTGTGTTTTGAACGGAACGCTGAAGTAAGCTGTACTGTGTTTTAATGAACCGTTATAAAGTAAATGAAAGAAATACCGATAAGCTTTTAGTGAATTCTTAGATCTCTGAAATCTTGATTGATCTGTTTTTAATGATTTTAATGCAATAAACAAAAGCTTAAATCTTGTTTGCCGTAAACATCCTGCATAGTTCTGAGCACCACCGACTGGTGGCGACCTCGGAGGAAAGACGTTTTGGAAATGAGATAACCTGACAAGGAAATTGAGATTTAATGAAGGAAGCGCCGTTTTCATATGCACAGAGTCTTTATAGGTCGTGTTATAGATTCGATTGAGGAGTCGAACGGTGTGAACTGTGTGTGATGGTGGGTTTTTATCTGAATCGCTTGTCATCATACACAGGTGTTAACTACACTCAGTTGCCAGTTTAATGCAATCCAGTACAAGAGCTCTGCATTAAATCCTCCCACTGTGAGGGTTTTTTAATTTATGTTAAAGCTGTTACACAGAGGTTTTGGATTTAACTTTATGGTCAATTCGAAGGCTGGAATTTGTTACTCAACTACATTGCTGTTAAACTAAGATGGGCTTCTCATGTTGTGATCATCCCTGATGAAGACATATTATAACTACCATTCTGTATAATGAAGCACACTCCAGAATCATGAAGTTGAACTAACACTAATAAGCTTAACCTGACCATTATAACTTTCACAAAGGGAGAATTTATCACAGGGTTGTGTTAGACTGTATTTATTTTTGCCGGTGTAAAAATAGTGGGTATCATTTTTTACATCCTTTTAGTAATAAACAGGAAGCCCACAGCTAGCGAAGATGGAGATGGACAACCACAAAAAAAAAAAAAAAAAACACATTTTGATAATTACTGCACTTCATCAAATTCCAAGTTGTCAAAATCACTGGAGGTGGTAGTTTAAAACAAAATGTCTCCATGCATAACTTCGGATCCACTTTCCCGTGGCATCTGTGACCGTGACACATTTTTAGGAGTCCAGTATCCATTCATCCCCGCAGAGCGCAGGATGTAGCAGATCACAAATGAAAGAAGACACAGTGTAGCGAGGCTGTGCACCACGCAAAGCTGAGTGATAATAGATGAGATGTGGAGTGCCTGTCTGGGCTCTCCACCCAGGAAGAGTGTGTCCGTGCATGCGCGCACTGCACTGTGTATTGTGTTTGATGATGGACCCCAGCTGGAGAGGTATTGACGACGCCTTATGAAACATGCTGGAGGATGATTACAATGGAGAATGATTATCACTTAGTCTCTCCTCTGTCTCTGCACGTCCCCTCCCACTCCCTCCCCCTCTCTTCTATTTCTCGCTCCTTCTTTCTCCTCTCCCATTCAGCACGCGAGGTCAAGTGTCACTCCGTCTTCGTTGTCAAGGCTGCCAATCACCCACACAGTGAGTGCAAGGCAACTGTTGCCAAGGAAACAGAGCGATTCGGTTGCTAGGCACCTGGAGCTGTGCTCACAATAGTCATTTTGTTGCTTAGAAGCACACACACACATGCATACACAAATACACACAAAACCACAGAAATGGCTTTGCCCATTCAACAAGTTCACACAACGTCAGAGCGAAATTCATATAAATTATAATCACATACTGTGCTAATGAAAAAGAGATTTGCTTACACAGCTTTAGTAAATCATGGAATAGTAAGTGATAAGAGTGTAATTCATCATGTGCAGATTTGCAAACAGATGCTAATATATTGCTGAATTTGCATCGAAATGTTGATTTTCTAATTTATAATACTTAGCAATAATGTTAATGTACCAAAATGTGTAATTCAAGGTGTTTTTTTTTTTTTACAACACATTTGCTACCTGATTAATCAGCATGCCCTGACGTTCAAGAAATCTTCAGACCCACCCCTAAAATTGATCAATAAAAGACATAAACATCCATCATTCTGACTAAAAATAGTTACCCCCAAAATCAATCAATCCCTTATTTCCCCACTGGCACATGGACCCAGTGAACCAAGCTGCGATGTGTTTGTATTTATACATAAGAGGACTGATGTGTATGCTTGTTTTCAGAAAACCATCAGTCCCTTATTTCCCTACTGGCATGTAGATCATGTGAACCTCCATGCAGTTTATATACTTGTGCGTGTGTGTGAGTCTGAGTCTCCATCATGACAGCCAGTCAGCTGAGCTGAATGCTGAAATGTCAGCCACGGGTGCAAGCCTTGACATGTCCTCATGTGTTACTGTCTCCTGTTGCTGCTACAGGCATCAAACTCTCACACATTTTTAGCATGAGCCGGGGAGTCAAAAATAGGAGAGCAAGAGTAGTTGGTAGTGCAGTGGTGAGATGGTTATGCACATTTATAATACACCATCCCGTGGCATCTCAGTTGTTCACGTCCGAGGATCCACAAAAAAAAAATGAACCGTGGGACAAATTTTGCAAATATATGACTCCTGTCGGTATGAGGAAATTGTGTGAAGGGCTGTGAAAGACACTCATCAACTGATAAGATTATAGGCTCACTTGTCTGCACAAGTGACTGACAAGGGTATGTAATCAAGAAGGCTTGGTATTAACGTCTGCGTCTGAAGACTTTTGTGTTAAGCCCCCTGAACTAATGCCCAGGGTTTAGCTTGGTAGCATGGTGGAAGTTTTCCCAACCAGTGCCTCTGCAGGAGAGGCCAGCAGCACAAAGTCATTTCCACCACAGATGTAAGGAGTGACGATAAAATCCTTTTCAGCGGCTGGATTTGATTTGGGCACCTGGCTAGCCATGATTGCATTATATTTCTTTCTGACAGAGCTTAATACACCTTAAATTATTAGTGGGTGCTTAATTAAAAAAAAAAAAAAAAAAAAAAAAAAACACCTAATACATTTATACGTGCATGTGTCTGATTGGTCTCTATGTCGTTGTACTGTTCTACACAGAGTCCCAGTTTAAGTCCAGTTTAGATGATAAAGCTTCCACTCGACTACGCGTATTCTCAAGCAATAACATCCACATCTGTATTATCAACCCAAGAATACCCGTGGTCGAGACTGGAGCAAAGAGGCCCACCTCCTCCCCTTCATCTCCATCTCCTCTCTCCTCTCAGCTCTGGAGCTCATTCTCTCCTTTTCTGTGAATATCCTTTCAGCTCTTGCACTCTGAAGAAGATTGCAGTGTGGAAGGAGGAGGTCTGTGCAGGCAAATCTTTAAGGATAGCACCTAGAATAAGAAAGAGACAAGAAATCATATTTATCCTTGGATAACAATGCAGCAGCGTTGCTTGCACAAATTTCACACATGCTTCAAGTCACGTCTCGAACACATTGTTGGACTAATTGCCTGATTGTAAGCTTTAAGCAACAGCTACACACACCCCCGCACACAAAACAGCCTGCTATGCATCCTTACCTGAACTGCACCAAGTAAACAGATTACACTGCCAACAGCTAGTCCCTTTGCTCTCCCTGGTATCAAGCAACCATTTAGCCAAGTGCTGAGGGAGAGGGCAGGCTCACCAATTATCAAATAGGTGTCAGTGTATGTTACACTGCACTGAGGGGAGAGACTGATTACCAAACAGATGTTCAGCCTTCACCTCCGCCC
>JAPQRN010000001.1:7807366-7821190 GCA_037367275.1 Coranthus polyacanthus
ACATCAAAGAGATCAATACCTCTACATCACAGTACACAATCTAACACCCTCAGTACGACCCGTTGAAGACCCGAGGTCGACCAGAGGATCTCAAAAGACAACACAACACAAGGGTTAAAGAAAGTTACCCCATTTCGACAGCTGATGAGTATATAGTCAGGTTGCACGTGACTCTTACTCTTCTTCTTTGGTGCTTTTCACTCAGCTGTTCAGCAGCGCGGAGCCATGGGTTTCTTGATGACTCCCGGAAGGCACAATCACAACAAGGCAATTCAATTCATATGACATGTAGGAGCAGAGAGACGTGGATATCTGCTAGCCTTTGTGAATAATATATAAGCTTCTGCTGTTGGAAATGACACGTCAAAACATGCATTTCAGAGTTTACATTTGAATGAATTATTCATTCTTACAGCAGTACTGTTCACTGCTCAACACTACTTGTGAAAAATGCCTTCAGATAATGACCCTGAGTGATGTGGTTACTTTCCTCTGTCATGTTCTGCCTCTTCCTGTGATGGAGGGTAAAGTCCACGTTGTTCTTTAGGGAACATGGTGCATTACTGCATTACTTTCTGCTCATTTTATTTTTTTTTTCACCAGCAGGGCTCCCATGTTAATGTGTTCACATTAACATCAAATAGTACTAGTGAGTTGTAAATCATATGTGTATTCAAATGTATCTGTCAATACTAATCCCCTTTCATACTGATCTGAAAGGTGTACTTCCAGCTGCTTCGCCGAGCATCCACTTTAATCACAATAAAAGGTCTGTAATAGTCGAAAACATAAAAAGGATCGGCAGGACCAGGCTTTGGAGTGACCTTGGCTCTCTCCAGCCTTTTCTATTTAGAATTTTTTTCTTTTTTCTGAACAGTAATCAAAAGTCCCGCAAAGTATGACTACAATAAAATCAATCTCTTGATCTTTTACTAAGTGCTTGTACAAGGCTTGCGGTTGTGGCAGCTCTGCGGTTCATATAAGATGAGAGTGGACAGTTTCCTGCACCTGAAGCTCTCACAGATTTCAACTTGTAATGCCACGAATTAACATCAGCGCGGTGTTGGAGAGTAGTGGAATACATATATTAGATTTCTCTATTAGTATCTATTGGACATATTTAGATTACAAAATATGAGTGTATTTAGTTAGAGTTACAATTTAAACTTCTGTACTGCCAGACTTCTGTTAATCAATATTCACTGAAATATCGAGGTTCATCTCTTTGGAACAATCTTTGTCCCCCACGTCAATCAGCATCTACCTTATCTTTATTTAAAAAAAAAAAAAACCCCATCTGAATAGGACTCTAATTAGTGAATATTTATTTATTTCCTTGTATTGCTCAACTTTTTTCTATTTAAGCTTTTATTTATTCAGATAAACTAAAGTAAATTAGCTAATACAGTTACATTCTTAAAATCAACAGATTACTTAAAGGGATTATATTTTTTTAAGTCCGCTTCATTTGCTCTTAAATTCTAAAGGCGTCACTAATTTCCCATAAGCTGCTGATGTAAAACAGCCCGAGGCTTATCAGCGCCGTGGTAGGCTATGCACACAGTATATCTGCCCACGCATGATACAGAGGATGGACTTACAACGGCCAGTCAAGTTGCATGTGCGACTGAGCGGTAAATTTACATGATCTTTTTTTTTTATTTGTTATATCCTTTTCGCCCATTTCATGCTGTGTGCAAACAGAGGTAAAAACGGGCATTTCTGGTGTCAGTTTTTATTTGAAGAGGATTCGTTTCTGGTTTTTTCGCTTCAACTTGATGCTGTTAGAAAAAAAATAAAAAAAACGTCAAGAAAAAGTGGGTCTTCATCCTTCAGCTTTGTGTTTGCATGCATGTGTAAGCATACATCTCAACAGTGAGCGTTAATATACACTCACACCGAGGTTCAACCCACTTTACGGAGCGGCGCCACTTTCACTCACACTGTTACATGCAATAATAATATATACATATATATAACGCACCCTACTTCTCATTTTACATGCCTTCTGTACCGTCTCAGACTGTCATTTCAATTCAAAGCTTCTCCTCAAGTTAAAGCTGTCTACTCACACACTCACATTTAATTGAAGCATTATACAGTACATATGCGATATATTTTGTAACTGACTTTGTTTTGAGGACAAATGAAAATGAGTCAATCTATTTTTTTGTTTTTTTCCTTTCTTTTTTTACATTAAAAACACAACATTCCACAATTTGCTGCTTTCAGGCTGGTGGTGTCATTTTGGTGGATTACTCTGAGTAGATGGGGATTATTACGACGCTAGCAAAAACAAATCTTAAAAAAATGATTTGTTCCTTCGTACAGTAAGTGTTTCCTTCATGCTTATCCAAGAGATCATATTACTTCAAAGAGGCTCTATTTTTTTTAAACTACATAAATCTGCAGTTTAGTGAAGACGCAATTTATCCATTCACTGAATCTCCCAAGGCATCTAATGTAATCTGCTTTACAGATATTTTTAGTTATATTTTTCCATGCTTTAAGTATATGAACTGCCAATGGGTTCAGTGTTGTCTCGGATGATGTGTTTTGGAAAGTCTCAGGAAAAACCTAAAAGTTATAAAGGAAAATCCACTGGTATGAGGTGAAAATCAGTTCAATTAGGTTGGAGCAGACTACTTGACTATGTTCAGGAGGCAATTGGTAGGTTTTTAAACTGTATTTATTTTATCCTAGGATAGTCCGTTGGAATGGTTAATATCCAGACAGATGTCTGAGTGAGGATGAAAAGACAAAGAACAGAGAATGAAATATGTAAAGGCAGAGTATGGGGTACGGTGGAGAAGAGTTCAGAGAGTTTGGAAAATGACATAAAAAAGAAAAGAACATGAGAAACACAAGGCGGGAGGATGAAATACGACTGACTCAGTGACTTCTGCCTCAGACAGAAGCGATCACATGGCCTTCTTTAGTAAGTGCATGTGTGTGCACACAAAGCTGTGTAGAAACTGCTTGTCAGAGACTTTTTCAAGTGCAACCTCTCAACCTCAACCTCTGACAACTATATAGATAAGTCAAAAGGATGCTTTTGAGACTAATGGAGCAAAGTGGAGAGCACATGAAAGTGTGTGTGTGAGAGAGTGATGGCAGAAGCTCTGCAGGTTGAGTTGGTATTAATTGGCTTGTGTTTTTTTTATTTTTTTTATTTCCCACCTATTGTGACAAGGTGGCAGTCAATTTGGGGAGGTTTTTGCTTTTGTGAGATTCGCTCCAAACACTGTCTATGAATATGTGTGTAACTGTGGGAGCTAGTATGCCGTATCGCTAACGACAAAAGCTGACAGCGAGAATCAAAAGGAGAGCGGGAAAAAAAGAGAAGAATAAAAAGGTGATCATAAAACATAAGCACACTTTACAAATATGCAGTCGAGTGAAATGCATTTCCAAGAATATGCAGGACAAAAGAGCAGTCAGGGAGGAATGTAATGACGATTTTTGTTTAGCAGCACTTCTATCATTTTACAGCTCATTCAGAAAAACACTGCGACGAATCCCAAAAAGACAGTAAATCACGAGAGATATATTCAAATTCACTGCGCAAACACATAGAGATGTGAAAGACCCACACAGTCTCATGTGCCCACACAAATATGTAAGCAAAAAGATCAAGCAAATACAGAAATCCCCGCTCTCACCATAATACAGACACTGTGTACTACTGAGCTGTACTAAGAGCAATCAGGAGAGGAACAGGTGATGCAGAATCAGGTGTTGGTTTGACGTCGTAAAACATAAAAAGCAACTTAAGCTTATGGGGGAGTGTGGCAATGTATGCTGAAGCGTATCGACTTGTTTTCACAGATGCGACTGGAAGAGGAATACATTTACCTTTGGCATATTGTGACATATGCACCTGACATAACGGATCACAGTTCAATGTTAAATTCGTGTTCTGCGTTCTTCCTGTGTGTTTCGGTGGAAGCCTTTTACACTTCTGCAGGCTCTAAAACAGGACGCCATGAGAGCAGCTTCTCAGTGGTTATTGGGAAAAGAAACACTAAACCTTCATGAGGATTACACCGAGTCTACATTAGGCTTCTGCAAATATCACATGACATCTGTTGACACTGCGAGCCCAGCGCTCTACTTTAAACACACACACACACATGCGCATGCACAAAAACAGCCTCCTCACACACCAGCGATGGTAACCATGACAATTTAGCTGCTTCAGTTTCATCATCACCCACACGCTCTCCATCCATCTCCTTCTCTATGTCTCATCCTGCTTTTATTCTCTGCTTCATTCGTGGCCAAGCAGCTTTCCCAGGTCTTTGTGGGGGAGAAACTAGGTTACCAGAGACATATTCCTTTTTTTTTTCTCTCTTTCTTGATATAAATATAAATTGTCCTTTTCTTCCTCCGTCTTGCTCCCTTTCTACCCCCCCTCTCACAGATCCTGTTTAGACTCAGCGAGGTTTTAACCACGACTGGAGGTGCAACTCCGTTCTTCTCGCTGCTTTCCTCCTTTATTTTCTTGTCTCCTTTAATTTCTCTCTCTTTCCTCCATTTTCACCCTCTCTGTCCTTTTCCTGTTCACTGTTTGTCTCTGTCTCCACCTCCTTATTCCTCCTAGAAGTCGTGTTGCCTCCAATCTGCTTCCCCTTAACGAAGAAACAGAGAGATCCTGGATCTGTGTGGGAAGAGACCTTGCAGCTAATCTTTTAGAGTTAGCCTGTGAGTGTATTGCTGGATTACAGTTCTCATCTAAGGGTTAGAACATTTCTTATAGACTATCACAGTGGGAGTAAGTAGCCGGTCGGGCATGTCGACATGGGGCTGCATGGCCTGCAGTCTTCATCTCTCAATCCTCTACCCAGAGTGATTGGCAGTGAAGGGATAAAGCTGTGATTATCCCTTATTAGCCCTGGTTTTTTTCTCCCTTTTTTCATTGCTCCATCGTACGAGCGCCACCGCAATGAAACACAAAGCTGTCTGTCTGTCTCTCTTTGCAAACACGTGCACACAGGCATAGATGGGGAGGCAGACAAGTAGTGACAGTCTCTTTAATATTACTACAGCAGGAATAACATTGCATTTTTGTGAGGATGGGCGTTAGATCAGCTCACGGAGATGCAAACAACCACAGTTTAAAGACGTGAAATTGAAACTTCCCTGATACTGAACTAAGACTAAGAGAGACCTGATCTGGTTAATATTATTCAGCTGTAAATACTTTGTGTTATGGCTTCTGCAAATTCCAAGCAGCCATTTCAATATTTTTTTTTTGCCAGCTTGACTGCTACTGAGACCTCTTGCCATTTCCTCACCCTCCAGCAGTTGTCTCAAGCTCCTCCCAGTCTCCCACTGCTCATTCCTCTGTATATAGTTGCACCACTTTCTACCAGATTGTGATTTGTGTTTTTGCTTTAGCCACGAGCCATCGAGTGTTTTACCTGCCTTGTTGTTATGAATACTTGCCTGTTTGGACTGACCTCGCTTTTTCTTCTGAAATTTGGACGCAGTAAATTTTGTTGGGATTCATCCTGCCCGGCCGAGTCTTTCCCTCGGGCAAACCTCCAATTTAATTGCACATAATTGCTCTTACAATCTAGGACATTCTAGTTCATTTCAGTGATTCTGCTAACTTTGCTAATGCAGGTGTTTTTGCAGAAAGTAGTCATTAATTGTAACAGGTGGGAAGGAAATTATCAAAGGAAGTAATCTGTCCTTAGTCTATTTTCTGGGGGCGATGATCGATTAAAGAGTTTCAGAGTGACATCCAAATCTTCCCCCCCCTTATTCTTCCCAGTCCTCTTTTGTCTGTCATATGGGACTCCATTATTCATGAAGAATTGTCCCAAGGCTTAACAATATGCAAACTTCTGTCCAATTTGCATATGGGCAATGAAGTGATATATGTGTCCGGGACATAGTGTTCTTTGACTATTTAGATGAAAGTATGCGCACACCGGGTACTTGCGGGATATAATACAAAAATTGAGAATTGCAATCAGTTAAAAAGTGTCAGAAGGAGAGGATGATTGCACAAACAAACTGCCTCAGTTCCACTTTTTTGAAGACACTCGAACAGTGTGAATGTGTGATTGCATGTCTGGGTGTTAGAGTATGTATGTGTGAGCAGATTTTTCTTTTGGGCTGCTATCAATGTCAAAGATGACAACTATGATTACAGTAACAATACAGGACAAATCCAGAAGGAAACACATGGAGCCTGGACTTTCTGAACAATATAATTTGCTATAAAATCAGTATAACAATAGAGAAGTCCGGGTACATGATGGGAGTCGGTCTTCTTTAAACACATATACTTACCATTCATAAGGTTTTTGAGAAGAAATTAAATATCTATTTTTGGTGTAATTTCAATCTGTGATTTCCTGTACTTAACCAAAGGTCTTTAAGAAACCCTCGGAACGATTGAAATCCGGATTCAAAAGTCTTAAGTTGCACCATAAAGTCTGTTAATTACTCTTGTGAAGCTTTTGATCGTTTCATATTTAAATCAATATTAAGATCTAGGCCACAGCGAACCCTTAAAGTGCAAAGAGTGGGAAATTCTTCGATTCACAGTTCAGAGAATGAGACAGTAATCTGCTGAAGAAGATCGTGTGACTAAATTGCTAAGTGGACCTTGTGGTATCGCTGTCCATTGAGGAACCTGCACGCCTATTTGTGAAGACACTGATTTCCTTGAGATGACATAGGTTCCCCTCTGCACACCTACAATGTCAGTCACAAAAATATCTAACCTTATTTTAGATTATTGTCATCAGGGGTCCCAAAAAACACTTATGAATAAATGCCACCTTCTGGTGACTCCTAGCGGGTGCCAACAACGCCATTTCATAGAAGGAAAAATATTCTTGAGGTCCAAAATTGTGACTGGTTCAGGAGAGCTTTATTCACTGCAGTGGAGGCAGAGTATAACACAACAAGGCAGCAATATTCTGTCTGAGTGTTTCCGTGATGAGGAATTTATACAGTGGAACAAAAGGCGAACAAAATCAAATCAAACGGTTTGGGCTGGGCTAAGTTAGTCCTTGAAGTGAAACACCCAAGGAAATTGTATTTTACTCTGAGAACTCTGCAAGACCCAATTCCCATGTTTACTTTTCTAAACAAGGGTCGACACATGTAAGTAAGTGAAGTGGCTGGAACTCTGGAGTGAGCTGTGTTCTCGTGTTAACCAAGGTGTGAGTCCGACAGATGGTCCTTCCTATACAGTAAGAGTACGAATACTCGTAACTGCAGAAAACCGTGTAAATGACCTGCATAAACACGATGCGGGTCATACGATGCCACCCGCTGAGTCAAACAGCATGGCAGCACATTATGAAGTGAATAGGGTTTTCAAACTCAAAACTGCTTCAAAGTAATGAAATATACAATCATTTAGTGAAAATCAAGGTTAGAATTACGACAGACTAATTGCACATGATTCCTACAATGGGTCTGGGTCACTTGTGTTCGTACCTGAAAGAAAATTCAAGCTGCAAGTTCTCATTTAAGAACTAATTTATTAGCATGAGTGGTTTTTGCATGAGGCACAAATACGTGTGCAAAAAGGTGTGCACTAAATAAATCCCTCCCTACAGTACGGGTCCCAAACAATATGGACGTAGCAGTTCAGAGCACGCAGTCGTGTGCAGAATACATGTGCGTGAAGAATGTACAGTGGAACCAGATTTCACAAGTTCAAGCTCCACCTGGAAACCTTGAGCTGTAAAGAGTGAGCAACATGTGAGTATGCAAGCGCTGCACAAATGCACTTAACATGTTAATGCATATTCAACAGCTTCACTCAGATATGCTCACCCCAGGCAAAATAACAATAACAACAACAACAACAACAACAACAAAACAGTACAACAATTATCCCTGCTGCTTTTTAAGCAGCCTCTAGATGCAAAAGCAAATCAGGCCAAAAACATTACTGAAGTAATTAGCATTTACATTTCATCAGATAAGCATCCATTTTTCTCCTTACAGAGTGTACAAACTACCCCAGGAGCAACTCAACCACACGAGGTGGAGCAATCTATAACTTTTCTGTTAATGAAATAAAAAAAATAAAATGAAACCCAGCTTACTGAACCATGAACAGTGACTTCTGTGTACAGTTACACCCCTATCCTTCACACGTCCTGTGTTAAATCTATATTGGCTTCACCTGTTAAACTCTGTTCATCTCTAAAGGTGGACGGCACACAGACCATAAACACAAAGTGGCTTTGACCACATCAGCTTGAAAAGAGATGACAGCACAACGCCGTTTTTATGCATCCCGCCTGAGCTCTCACTTAATAAACTTTGAACACAGTCCGGCCCAGTAGCCATCTTTCTGCCACATGGAGCTGCATTATGTATGAAGGCTCTTTGCAAGGTTTAAGAGACAGCAGCAAACAATCTTGGAACGGCGAGCAGTCACTGGATGGCAATGGGCTTTCTTCATCTTCCCTCCTCTGTAGCTGCTCTATGTCTCCTTTTGGGTTTTGTTCTGTCTTGTTTTCCCTCTGGTACTTCTGTTTCTTGTCTATATCCGTCTTTCTCTCATTGTGCATCGTGTTTGCAGCATTGTGAACTCTCACTTTGACTTTCAAATAGCGCCCTAGCTTTGCTTTTCTATATTGTTTGACAAGTTTATATTTAGCAGCATTAGAACAGAGCCCTCGAGGGCAAAGGTATTTAGCACTATTCTTCTGACCCACATAAAAAGGTAGAGAAGAAAACATTCACAGTTAAAATGCCATTCATTCACAGCAGCAATCCTCTTGCTTATATTTACAAGGGTGTGTGTTTGTGTGCCACAGTGAGCCCCCATGTGCAAAGGCTCGCACTGTGAGCGCACAATTACAATCATTTGATCCTGTTTTTGGTCACAGCTCAACCGCATTGACTGATGAGTGGTTTGTGGTGAGCAATCATACACACAAAAGAAGAAACTATAAGTGCACATAACCCTTCACCCTTCTCTTTCAGCTAGCTCGGCTTCATCATTGGCAGAAGTGGGGGCTGTAGTATTGGTATTCAAAAACGAATCCAGCTATCAACAGCGGGAGGAAGTCGCGCCAACGAATGAATGCTACGTCTATCCACAGACTGCATCGCTCACCAAATAAAGTGTGAAGCTTTACATGCATGCGTTATGGTATCATCAAGTTTTCTCCCACAAACATAAACTAAGACAAAATAACGCTATTATCTTATAACCTCCACGTGACGCGTCAGACAGTCGTTTACGTTATAGCTCTGTTAGCTTAGCTACATTTTTTTGGCAGAAAACAGCCACAGAAAAGTCACAGATGACCTTCATTTTCTGTATGGTTTTTGTGTTGTCAGTAGCTGCACTAAAGATCAGTTTTCAATTGTCCAAACAAGGTCAGAGCTGCCACAACAAACGACAATTCAGCAAACATAACGTGACACAGTGACTTCACGCCTTCATGAGCTTCATAATCGAACTCACCAGTGATTTCAGCATCAAAATTTTATCTTTTACTCTGGAGCTCTTGTCCAGTGTGGGGGGGGGGGGGGACGACAATGCCTCTATTTTTCATCACTTTGTCACTTTCTTTGACTCTGAAAATTGTTTCTTACCAGCTGTCACTCTCCAGCTTTCTGCTGCTTCGGTCAAAGACCCCTCGGCGTTAGTTTCCAACGCACTGGGAGAACGACACACTCACTACTCACTCTAGTGGTCCCAGTGACGCCTCGGCCCATCGCCATGTATAAATTCAGTGCTTTGGCATAACGTCACAACCCTACTGGTAATTTTAGGTCATTGAAATTTTACAGTAGAAATACTCCATACAGCTCCTTTAAGTATATGAGGTATATTTGTTTATATGGTCACACAGGGGGGCTCAGTTCCTTCTAAATCATTACATTTTTGGGGTCAAGACCTGTTAAGCCGTTGTTTAGTTCGGTCAAGGTCAGGGTAGGTCTTTAAGAAATACATGTTTGTGCTGGAAACATGACTGTGTGTGTGTGTGCATGAGATCTACATGTGAACTCTCAACAACTGTAGCTAATTCGAGTCTCGCGAAACACTCGCTCGCTCTCATTCTCTCACACTCGCGCGAATCCCAGTGCACACTAACATACAGGGATATGCGTGTTCAAATACACACACCACGTCGACTCCCACCTGCACACACGGAGCCAGGGCTCAGTGGCAGCGGAGGAGAGGATGTGTGCCGTCATCCACCCACGCACTCACCTTCGCTGATGCACCCAAACTTACAGCATTTTTTGCTAAGTACCACACAAGTACCTCTATTTCGCTCACTTCCTTTTTGTCTTTCTCTCCCTCACGCACAGTATTCTGATTCGACACTGATCTATTTACCACCAGCGGTCAAATGTACTCGACTGCATCGCGTCGTGCGTTCAAATAATAATTCCCGGTTGAGTAACATGAAAGACATGAGTCGTCGCCGCTGATTTACAGCCCTGGCATTTTCAAGACAGAGGTTTGATCGGGATGAAGAGGAGTGTCAGATTCTGTTTTATCCCGCACTGCAGCGTTTAATGAGCCCAAACCCAAATAAAACCCAATTTGTGTCATGTCTTTCAAGTTTCACATGCTGTTACAGTCTGTAGCTTTATTTATTTCATCGATGTATAGGCATCCGACAGTGTCTCACCTCGTTCGCGGTTGTTAAAGTCTTTTGACGGCATCCACAAATAGACAGTCTAAGGTCTAGAGATAGAGTGTGTCGTATGCTGCGTGGACTGTAGATGTGGATGGATTTGTCTTTGAGGCAAATTTGTTACTGGCAATATAAATGAAAATTGATGTGACTTGACTTGAAGATGCATAAGCGCAAAGTTGAATAAGGACCCACTTACTGTACTATTCAGTTGAAGTACCATCGCGTTTATGAAGACAGCTGTGGGTCTGAACGGACCTTTCACACTTGTAGGCAGAGTTGAGAAGTAACTCGGCACAAATGTACTTTTCTGACCACTTTTTTACTTTTACTTCCTACACCTGACACAAATATCTGTACTTTCGTTTACTTTTACTTTCATCATTAAAGCATTTGGTGGAAATGATCAATATCTTTACTTTGCCTCGTTGCGCGCCTTCCCAACTCCAAGACTGATTTCATCCTCAGTGGATGGATTCAACCAAACAGAAAAGACGATCCATCAACGTGACAGGACGCAAAAGATGTGACAAGATAAAACAGACATGAAACGGTTTAATAGTCTTCAAATTATATTCCTATATGTGAGGTTCAGTTCATTTTGCACCGAAACAGCTGATAGAAATGCCCTTCAAAGGTCTACTTTTTAATTTTATACTCTCAGTTTCAGAGCTAGTACTTTTTCACTTTTACGTGAGTAAAGAAGTTGAATAGTAGTTAAATCGGTATTTCTTTACATGAGTATCCTCTGCTTGAGTAAAGAGTGTGTATACCTTTGCCACGTCTGCTTGTAGGAAATAACCCAGGTAATGTCATCTGGGTTACCTCTGGTTGAGCTTGGAGAAAACAAATAAAATCAGAAAGACGGTGTTAAACCCAGACAAGGCTGGTATAAGGAAAGAAGGAAGGCTTTGAGTTGCAATACGGACAAGAAGGATGTACAGGTTTTGTGAATTGAACCATTTAGGGATTACAGTTACGGACATCTTGGCCTTGGTTTTATTCATTTTGAACATTGTCTGATTTGTCTGTTAACATTTACAGATGTAAAATATTATATTACTGTTAAACCACCTGTCAAGTTTAACAACAAAAACAGTTATTCTGAGAAGCATGTCTCTATTCGCTTATACGCAAAGAAGGAGCAGAAAGAGAGAGAGCATGAGGGGAAAAAGCAAAAACCAGATCCTGGTAAGTTTGGAAATCAGTCTGTTTGAGCTGTCACACACATGCAGACACACTCGGCACACACAACGCTGTCTTGGATTGTCGCAGCGAACCTTTTCACTGTCAGTCGCAGATGCATTCGCTGTTTGTGTCTAAAAGTCTGACTTAGATTTGAGAAGTTAAGTGAGATGAATACCGGCCTTGTATTGCATCTGAACACAGGCTCGTTGGATGGCGCGAGTGAGCGAGAACACAGACGCTGTGACTTTTAAAAAAGCCGCTTCACACTCCGGGCAAAGTCACGCCACACCACAGCTCCCACTCAGCTCACAAACCCTGACGCCCCGCAGCCCCCATCCACTCTACCTATCACATGTGAGGCTCGCAAAAAGCACACAGGCAAGTAGATTCATGCAAAGGGCAGCTGTGTATCTGTCCTGAGTTTGCGAATATGTGCACTTGCATCATGAGCAGAATTGCAGGCCGCCATTGTAAACAACAAGAGTATTGCTGCTGTTTAATTCCAAATGCACAAAAAGATTTCTAACAATTTTTTTTTTTGTCGCTGATATTACCGACATCTTCAAATTCCACGAGTAAAACAGACCTAGAGTATGTTTTTAATAATGATTAAATGAGAAAAGCTGAGGGAGGCGATGAAGGAGGAGAAGTCTTTCCAATACGGAACCGAACAAACAGGACCGCCGGTGTGTTTGTGTGTTTTTTTTTTTTCATTTCTTTTTTTCGTGAAGCACTAATGTGTGGCTCAGAGGGAGCGATGTCGTAATGCCACTTAACTGTGTGACATCAAAGAGACAAGCCCTGCGGGACAAGACAGGCAGTCGTGGAGACAAAGCTTTGATGAGGACGTGAAGCTGTGTTTCATTATTAATATCCTACTCTACTGACAAGATAGTATGGCTGCTCTGACATAATTCAGGATATTCTACACTAATAACAACAATTACTGTCCCTTGCAAATTTCATTTGAAACAGATTTAGTGCTACCAACTGCAATAAATGACAAAAAAAATATTGCTGTTGAATATGTCTGTTGCTAATTCACTGTATTAATGTGAGCACTGCCAAGAATTCTTGACCTACAAATTGCGATTCTGTACAGATGGTTAATTATTAAAGATGCTTCAGTCTGCACTTTTAAGTCTTGGATGAAGGGCTGGAAATAATGAAACTGTGTCTCTTCTTTGACACAATGGAGGAAGCCATTCAGAGCTGATGTTTTATTCTGTTTTAATACCATGCAGTCTTGAATTAAGAAGAGACTCTCTGTACACTGTAGCTATCTCCGGCTGCTCTATGGAGGACAAATATAGTGTCCGTTGCCATGGTTATGACAGAGAACGCATCCACACAAACAGAGCAGTGAGACCACGAGGATACACACCTACACACCTCTCACATCTTTCAATCCATAAACACCACGTGTACATGAGGAGGAACTGAATCTGTTAGCGTGTGTCTCACATGTTTTGGGTCGATCGCGTGTGCACGTACGCGGGTAATTGTCACCTCTGTTCATGCAGCATTGTGCGTGACGAGCACCTGTAGATGGAAGTTGGAACACAGACTCACCGTCACAGTGGGGATGGCGGTGACGAGGGAGTAGACTAAGACGGGTGGTGCCTTACTGTTGTCCTCTGGTCCCGGGTATGGCTTGGAGTAGGCTTTGTCGAAACAGAAGAAGCCCTGGATGTGCACAGGGAACGTGTCCGTGTACTCAAAGTAGTACGCCAACAGTACAGTCCCTGCCATGATGACCAGCTGAAAATAAAACATATTGGTTCCAGCGTCAGGATTGATCCACAGGAAAGTGTAGGAGTTGGGAAAAGACACGAGCACAGACAAAACCAGTAAAGGAAAATATTGTAAAGGATAAAAAAAAAAAAGGAGATTTTTTTTTTCCGTCACAGAGCAAAATGATGGATGCTTCCGTAATGTGTAAAATGAATCAAGTGTGCGTGGAGAGATAGTGAGGGAAGAGGATGGGAGGGAG
>JAPQRN010000001.1:7841191-7873129 GCA_037367275.1 Coranthus polyacanthus
GAGAGAGAGCGAGAGAGAGAAAACTGCAAAGAATCCCTGCTGTGCTGCATCCTCAGGTTCAACAATGTGGGTCACAGAGATGCACAATCGCACTCACACCTTAACACACTAAGGCACTTTGTTCCCCCAAAAAAAAATCACTGAAAGCAGGGCAGTAACTGGTTTGAAAAACTCTCACCTTAAATCTCTGAATGTTGCTGCACACTGACCACTGTTTCCTGTAAGTCTTTGTCTCTAGGAGAATTTAGTCTTGCAGCGGACTTCCATTCTGTGGTCTCGTTGTGGTCTCAGATGTGCTCCTCTCTGTATTTCCTTCTCGTATGTTTCAAAGCAAACCACCCCTCACTTCCGATGATCTGTCAGCGCGTAGCCCTCGGTACTGAGCGTGAATAGGGAAAGATAGAGAGCTTGCCCACTGTCAGGCACCCTGCCTCCAGCCAGCCTAGTCTATATCTGTCTGCACTCCCCCGCTAGGTCGCTAAGCTAAATATGATGATCTTCAACAGCACTTCAAGGATAATTAGTCAAGTGATGGGATCCACAGGCTTGGTGAGCGAGGCTGCTCGGTGCGGTTGCCGGTGGATACAAGGAGAGGGAAAAGAGATGAGAGAAGGGAATAGAGAGAGAGAGAGAGAGAGAAACAGGGAATGTGTGTGCATCTGAATGTTTGTGTGTGAGAGACAGAGAAGGAAAGGCAAGGAGGAGGAGAAAAAAACAAGAGTGGGAAGAGGGAATAAGAGAATGAAACAGCGGGAGCTAAGACTTGGAGCAGAAAAGAGGCAGCGAGCGAGTGTGTGTGAGAGAGAGAGAGATGCAGAGAGTAAGAAAGAGAAAGAGAAGGAGGGACTGTATATGTGTCAGAGGCTGAGGCAGCGCAGTGGCTAAAATGGTAGACACTGTGCACTTTAGTACCCAAGGAAACCACTTTGATACCGGCAGACAATGTAGCCTATATAGAGTGTGAGTGCACAGGTGTGTGTTTCTCTGCAACTGTGTTTGTGTGTGTGTGTGTGTGCGTGTGTGCGTAGGTGTATGTGTGCAATTATAGAAAAATGGAAAGTCCAAGAATGACAGAAAAAGAGTCAAATGGGACACATCGCACACACGGTCCTATGAAGCTCTCAGGTGGAAGTCTGTGTTATGCTATGATAGTATTCTGTTTCGCCAGTTTTTTTTTTTTTTTTTCCAGTTTTAGCAGTTTGGCTCACAAAAAATACAGCTATTAACCAATTAGTACCCTCGATCGGAAATTAGACAATATGTGCAACTGGTGCCGGGCAATAAAACAGCGATTTTCACCATATTATTTTCCTCAGAGGTTAAATAAATGTTCAATTTAGTTTCAATGCTTAGATAGCACCCAGAAGCCCGATCTGCAACACGCACACACACTTCACAGGGCAGTATAGGGAAGAAGAAGACGACGACGAAGGCCGGTACGTTGCATTGTTTCCAGGCACAGTGACCGAGCGGCTTCAACTACCTCAGAATTGTGAAATTGTTGTGTCGTTTACTGTGTGTTTGTCGTGTTCTGACGTTAAAGAACAGCTTAAAACCTCAATTAACCATCACAGTTTCTTCAATTTCACCCAGTAGCAAAACATCAGCCTTCAATCTTAAAACAAGATTCACTGACATAAAAAAAATAATAATAATACTGCGATCATGTTTTTGGCTCTTTTATATCTCACACCCTATGAGTAACACAATAATTTAGTTGATGCTGTTTTATGAGATGTCTCTAGCCCCTTTCACACATGCACTGCTACCTCGAAATTTTCAGACATTACCCGGAGGAGCTGTATGTGTGAACGCAAATGTCCGGACTTCATCCTGCCAGGTCCTAAGAACAGAGTCTGTGCGATGTCTGATTGAGCCCATCCTCTTCCTGCGCACTCTACCCAGGGGTCAGCCCTCGCCTATGCCAAATTAGGTATTCCTAACAGGTCAGAACACGTCTGTCATGGACTATCTCCTAGTGTGAAAGGGATATTGTCCCATTCAGTTCATATGTTAAAAAAGCTTATGTGAATACATTTTTCCTCATAGTCTCTCTTGACATTTACAGATATTCTATGTAATTTGACTTAAGGATAGACACATTGTGTGTTTCTGTGTACAAGTATACACCTGTGTGTTGGTTTCTGTTCAAGTTAAAACATGCTACAGTGACTCCAGAGGATTAGTGGACACTGTGAAATTCACTGAAAGCGTTGCTGCACAGGTCTGTACTTGGCTTGGACTTCAGCATTGTTAATTGATATATACATCAAGTAGTCCAGTGTGTAAGGAAACAGCATCACTCACAGACTCCAGCCACTTGTGTCGTGTATTTTGTCTGAGAATGATGAAAAACGATGTGTGATGTCACAGATGACATAGTTCCCATGGTAACCCCCTACATTCATAAAGTGGATTAACTAGCGGGAAATGCAGACACAGATAAACAAACACACATTTACAGGCACACATAAAATATAGATGCAACAAGCACTGCTTGAAAATGGCCTTGTTCACACACAATTGAACTCCCCACCCCACTCACAGGCTAACCAGCCCAACTCAAAACTGTTTCACAGCACAAATTCCCTGTATGCTAAGGTTGAGGGTTAAGAACGAAATATGAGTTCAATTTTTTTCTTCTTAAATGAAGCCTAGAAGCCCATAAAATGTTCTTCTATTGCACACTTCCAATTATGTGAAACAATAAGGGGCAAAGGCTGCCTTGAAATAGCATTAAATGTAGACATTTTACACGGAGACACAATTTTCATGTAACACCAGCACCTGGTTGCTGCAAGGACACAGAAACAACTATTTCAGTGACTATATTAATATCTGTCTTTTACAGCCTCTCAAAGGACATCTATAACGTCCACCCAGTCACTTCAGCCTCTGTTCTGCAGGTGTGCAGTTCAGTAGCATGTCTTCCATGTCGCCGACGCCTCTCGGTCTGGTCCTATAGACTGATGTACATCTGCTGAAGTAAGTTAGACAGCATCGTACATTATTAGAATGTAAAGAGTGAATAGACTTGTCAAAGTCAAGGACAAAACAGGAAAGGTAAAACACTGTAGGACACTGTAAATAGAACAAGTGCACAGGAGTGAGCGTGTGTAGCCTACAAACAGGCGCACGCATACACACACACACACACACGCACACACACACACACACACACACACGCGCACACACACGTACACTCACACACACACACACACTACACCTGTCCTTTCTTGACTTTCTTCTTCACACACCTCCCAGCCCACCGTCCCAAATGGCCAGTTCTGCACCTTGTGAATCATGTAAAATGCCAACATTCATTGAAACGATTCTATCTCTGGATGAAAAAACATGTTACCATCGAATGCTGTTCCCGTTAAGAGTTTTTACATGTGTATTATACACACAATGCACACACATAAACATACATACGTGCTCTTTCGGCAGTGGCGGCTGGTCCATAGGGGGCGCCACCCCCCACTTAAAATTACTTGGAGAAGAAGAGCTATTTAAACATCATATTAAACATTTGAATTATCGCAAAAGTCTCTGAAATTAAAAAAAAAAATTATTACAATACTTGTCCTGTGCCTGACTAGATCGTTTTCGCTGCGTTGCCAAGTGGCCTTGACTGCGATACAGAAACTTTCAGGAACAGAATGAACATGAAGCAGACGATTAACCTGCTTCAAACGTCACAGGTAACAGAGTTTTGTCCTCGTTTTCCTCCGTTTAGACTGTAGTTTGACGAGTACGACGCAAGTTACAATGACTTTTCCGTTTTTTTACTAAAATGACTTCAGAAAAACATTCAAATCAAAGGCTTACGACATTTCAACACCTGAATTATCAGCTGACTGACAGGTCGAAAATGTGTCTCTGCACACAAACTCATAACTGGTGCGTTCATATTCTTTTACATCCCCCCCCCCCCCCAGTCCTGTTTAGCACCAGCCGCCGCTGCTACACAGGCACGCACAAGCAGATGAAAAGCAAACAAAGAGCAGCGCTTAGAAAGTGCTGGTACTTATATGCATGAGCACACAGGTACAAAAGCACATGGACAATGTTGTTAAAGAAAGGTTGCTATTCTAACAAAAACACCTCCCTTCAAACAAACACACAAAGGACACAGCTGGTTGGTCACCCTGTTAAAGAAGAGCTGCGTGATATGTTTGCCTGTGCTCCCACTATCTGGATGTTCATACGAAGGCTGCGTCTTGTCTTGGGGAATCAGAAGTAGGCCGTGTCAGTGGATGTGCTCATTTCATACAGTATCACTGTGGATCACAGCCAAGGACATTCTTGCTTCAAATTGCCGTGCTAGGGAATTTCAGCCATAAAGAATTAATCAGATTTTTAGCAAAATGGGATTATAAAGAAGATACAGCACAGGTCAGCTAAGCTGCGATTTATGAGGCTAAAATACTGACCAGCCAAGACACTGTGACACTAGTGCTTGAGGGGTTCATACCTTAGATTTGGGCAAATCAAAAAAGCAATTAATTGCAAATTAAATGGGCCTCGAGTATATTGTGGTATAAATTAAATATGTGTAAGCTGTAATGAAATATACATAAAAATAGCCTGGCCTAGTTTTATTTCATAGATCTATCTGTCCTTGCTGTCAGTCCTGTTTTAAAGATTCTTTAGCTAGGGTCAGACTACGTCCAACCCCAAATAAGAAATAGTCCGGACAGTAAGAAAAATGTGTATTACAAGAGAACGCAGCGATATTAAAATGCACTTTGACCTGCATTTCATTTTAGACAGTACGAACGCAACATATTTCATGTTTTGTCTGGTCCACTTCATTTTATTCGTAAATGTACGTCCATTCCTCACGCTCAGGCTGCAACACATTCAAGAGAAAGTCGGGACAGTTAAGCATTTACCGCTTTGCAATGTTGCCATTTCTTTTTACGACACTTAAAAGACGTTCAGGGGCTGAAAACACTAAGTGATCGAGTGCGCAACCTTGTCCCATTCTTCCGCCAAACAAGTCTTAAGGTGTTCAACCGTACGGGGTCTTCGTTGTCACATTTTGGATTTCAAGATGCTCCACAAATTTTATGTTGGGGGAGGAAAAAAAAAAGTCGGGGCTGCATCAGGTCAGTCCAACGCCCGCACCAGACCTTTGTAAAGTGCACAATGTGGTTTTGCATTGTCTCGTTGAAATATGCATGGGCGTCCCTGGAAAAGTTGTCGTCTTGAAGAAGTTTGAATTGGCATTCGTGGATGTAACTCTGTGGAGTAGAGCTTGACAAAGGTTTGCCACAGTAATGCTGAGCCCATGTGCTTCTATCAGATGCAGATGAATGACGGCTCTTGATGCGGCGCCGTCTGAGGCATCAGAGATCAGGGTGTTCATTTTTGGTTTGCACCCTTATTCTTTACACACTGAAATACATCCAGATTCCTTGAATCTTTTTTTTATAATTATAGTATAGTATATGCACCACAGAGGGCGAAATGTCCAAATCCCTTTCTTTGAGGAACATAATAATAATTTTCTCATGCGTATGTTGAAGCCTGTTTTTTTTTTATTATTTTAACTCATGATTAGCCCCTGTTTCAACTTTTTCTTGAATTAGCTGCAGCCTGAATGTGAGGATTGGATATATTGTATATTTAGAAATAAAATGAAGCGGACCAAACAAAACATGAAATATGTTGTGTTCTTACTGTCTACAATGAAATACAAGTCAACGTCCATTTTAATATCACTGCTTTTTTTTTTTTTAATATACATTCTCTATACCGTGGCAACTATTTCTTATTTGAATATGTTGTATGTATATGAAGTGACATGATGTAAAACATGACTAAAGAATGTGCTTGTTTATGAAATAAAAGTGTAACATGTGAAGTCATGGTTGACCTGTGCCGACGTCGATCTAAAACAAACGAGGAAGAAACTGCACCACAGAGCTGCATGTTAAACGTGCAGTGTATTTCAATTCTCCTGGTATATTTCACCAAAATCCTACGATAAAGCAGTTAGAATTAAGAATCGGAATTTCATGCGTGATGTGAAAGGTGTCGCTTTATGTTTTCAGCTTTGTTTAGCTTAAAGATCTGCTTCACTTGAACTGCTTTAGAGCTGTTTTTCAGCTGCAGCTGGCAGCTGTTTTTGGTGTAAAAGCTCTAAAACCCACTATACACATCCTACAGACACGGTTGGCAGCTAAGTGTGAACACAGTAGCAGCCAAAAAGCCAGATATTTCCCTAGTTGTTACAGACTGAAGCAGAATTGTAAGAGAGTGGATAATACACGTACAGTATTTTGTTAGATGACTAGAAACATGGCTAAGAAAAGACCAAATGGTAATTTTGCTGCTGGATGTGTTAATGTGACACTGTTTGCTTAGAATGAGACAATGTCAATGTTATGTTCACAACTTGTTCTGCAAGCCTCAAGTGGCCAAAAAAAAAAAAAAAAAAGATCAGTTATAGCAGGTGTAAAAAATATGAAGCGCTTACTCCACCCGTAGGCATTACAGTTTTGTATCTTTGGAGAGGCAGTGTTCAACTCACGTCCACTTTTAAACTCCTACGACTGACCTGTTGCACAGTGAGAAAAAAGAAAAAGAAATGATAAGATATGATATGAAGTCTAAAGACCTTTTCAAACCACTGCCGCAGCATAATTCACTGTAGCCTGTCTGTTCATAATCTTGATGTTTTCCCGTCAGTCATAAACCACATTTATACAAGTCTTCACAGTATTTTAGGCTGAAATGTTGTCAGTAAAGAAACTAAACTAAGAGAAAAATGTGCAGCCTCTTGATCTTCATAAGCGAAGGAGCCAACTGCTTTAGTTTTTTTTTTTTTTTTTTTTTTTGTGACATAATTTGAAACCATCGGTCATCTTGAGGTCATTCGTCGAAAATGCGCAAAGCATCGCGGACCTGTTGCTCTTGAGGAAAGGCTTGAGTCTGCGCGGCAGTCGTTCAGAGCGACAACAACAGGAAACATGAGGCCGCTGCCGCTCCGCCGCCGTCTGGAGGGCTGGCCTCACGGTAATGACTGGAGTCAGGTAACCACGGGCCAGACCGACCGCAGTCCTCCAGCGGAGAGAGGGGGCTCAGACGCGCAGGGAGGCGGTGAGGAGAGCGGCTTTCCGGGACGGTTTCGCCGCGCTGCTTTCTGATGTCGCGACTTTCCGTTTGAAAAAAAAACACACACACACACACACACACAACTTCACCGACCATTAAAAGTTTGATCGGCTCGGTTCCGAGAGGCGTCGGCCGGTGTTCATGTGACGATCCTCGCTTTCGGA
This sequence comes from Coranthus polyacanthus, assembly GCA_037367275.1. Taxonomy (NCBI): domain Eukaryota; kingdom Metazoa; phylum Chordata; class Actinopteri; order Kurtiformes; family Apogonidae; genus Coranthus; species Coranthus polyacanthus. The sequence goes on from JAPQRN010000001.1 coordinate 7,848,481, forward strand.
GCCAGGTCAGTGCAGGGGGACATCAGGTGTTCAACTACACGGGGAACTTTGTGTCCAGGTTTTTTTTTTTTGGGGTTTTTTTTTTTTTGTTTTGTTGTGTTTTTTTTCTCTTCCCGTCTTGCCACCTCATTCACTGAGCTGGAAGGAGGATCTCTCACTTTTTTGGGGTTTTTTTAATTTTTTTTTTTTTCGTGTTTTCATATGAACTTTTATTTATTTTGGTTTCATTTTGTCCTTTAGTTTGTTGGACCTAACGCATCAAGTGGCCAAGTTTAAACGGGTAAGTGTGTTCTGTTTTTTCTGAATTTGTGATTTTTATTTCCATAAATATGAACACAAGTGGGGTGTAGTCTACGTGGTGGGTTGACACCTTTTGATTCTGAGCCAACTAGTGGAAGTGAGCTCAGCCAGAGTTGGGACAGTCCCAGTGCTTTTGACTTGTCTGACCTCTGTTAAGCATTGCAAACCAAATGGTTAAATATTACAATTTAGTTGACACGTGGCTGATCAAAAGTCACTGTTTTTAAACCGACTGCCATTCGTTGCTTACATAAAACCCTGAAAAATGGCATAATTTCCCATTTGATTTAAGTTTGACGTTGAGTTTATTTTTTTGATATGTGTAGTGTAGTCTTTTTGCGCAGACTTTGTCACTACTGAGCTCCATGCGTAACGAAGTCTACCAGGCATTTGCAACAGTTTTATGATGTGGTGGATCAGATAGTGGGTCTATCTTTTGACACTTTTTCGAGCTGCCGTGTTGCTGCATGCCACCACCAGCAAACAAACTATGCACACACACACCACAAACTCAAAAAAACACACACACTGTGCACTCAAGATCTCCAGCTCTGCATAGCAGATTAACCACACGTTTGTTTTCAGACCGTCATGTTAATGACTCACCTACTTGCAAGCATCTGTTTCATCACTTTTTAACCACAGCTATGTCAGGTCAGTGCTATAGCTTGGAGAAAAAAGAAGAGCATTCCTAACATACAGCAGTCAAACAAGCACTGTTTAGCATGCATCTGAGCATACTCATTTACAAGTTTAGATCCCAGCAGGAGCTCTCGACACGACTCCTCTGCTGTCAGGCTGAAGAACAGAGGGCCTTGAGGCCATATCCTCAGGGTGTTACTCACTCAACTTTCTTGAAGGTTTTGGTAACAAGCATACTTATGCAAGAGAGCGTGTACAGAAAGGGTCGTTGCCCAGGATACTGTACATGAAATAAATGTCACAGCAGCCAAAGAAGCAAGCTGGTCACAGATCTGACTTTGATTTAAACCGTCACCGCCCAAGGGAAAATGACGATGATCGTACGCTGCGAGACTTGTCATCCTCTTACAATGGAATGAGATTCACACCATATGGACCCAGTTTCACTTGAGCTGTTGTCACATTTTCAACTCTCTGAGTCTGTTCAGTGTTGTGTTGATTATTTTTTTCCCTCTTGCATTCCTGCATACTTGGTATTTGGTCCTAATTAGTGCTGTTTTTTTTTTTTTTTTTGTGATGACCCTGGACCTGTGAACTTTGTTTTTCATTTGATAAAATTGCTAAACATTTATACATTTTATTTTAGGCTACATTATTCGGCAGTACAGTTGAGGTAAATTAGGTATTTGGTAACAATGATAAGGCTATCTTGAACCCAGAGCTTGTGGACGTCATACTCCCTCTTGTTCAATAGTCAAATGCGATAGTGAATGTCTAAGTAAAGCTCTTCTCTGTTTCTTCATTCATGGGAAAAATGCCTAAGGTGACATGAAGTAATGTCTTTGCTTTGAAACTGGCGGCTTGTTTGTTGCTGCAACGGCGAAAAAGTCGTGCTGTTCATTAGCAAAGGAGTTGGGTTTTGATGCGAGTCTGCAGAAATCTACCCTAATGTAGAAAAAAGGAAAATAGAGAGGGGTTGAGTGGGCGAGATAGCTCTTAAAGACAGATAAAAGGGCAGGAGAAACTGTGTGGTCGTCAGCACCGCCAATCAGCGCAAAGTTTTATCTTTTCAAATTGTGTTGAAAAGAGCATGAGAGAGTCAGACACTGTCAAGATGGGGGAGAGATTAAAAAACAGAAAGATAAAGGGGAGGAGACAAAAAGAGTAGCTGGGAGTGATGAAATCCACCACTTCTTTGCTTTGGTGAAGTGGGTGATGGATGGATTTTCAGCGGGAGGGAAATTCTTCAGTGCCAAGTCGCCCCCAGCATATCTCTCCATGTCTCCGTGCCTTTGCATCTTCGGTTTAAGTGATAATGGATTTCCACATTTGTCTTACATACTGTAGCGCTGTCATCAGAAACTGTTTGTTCAAATGTTTGTACATGTCCATGTTTGAGCTTTGCCTTTTTGGAGGTATTCCTTGCCTCATCATTGATGCCTGCTGTGCATTTAGTTTAAGAGTTCTAATCTGATGTCGCTGCTTTGTGTTTGCATCAAACGCTCCGCTTCAGGCTGCACGGGAGATTGAGACACAGTACATATAGATGGTTACTTGGAAACAACATATACAGTATCTGAGTCAGGCATCACTTTAAGTAAATTACCTCAAACGTTTTTGGGATTTGCATACTAAAACTGTTTGTCGCTTGTCAATTGATTCATTATGCCGGTTCTAACAAAGACAGTCTTTGCTGAGGATAAATAGAGACGCTGTAATTTTAACTCTTCAGAAATATTTAAAGAGAGACATTGTATACTATAGTACACCCCCCCCCCCAGTTGCCTCACCTGACCCACAGAATGCGTCTGCATTATGTCACCGTGTCAGGACTAGCATACCTGAGCTGCCAGCCACTCCCCAACATTCATGTGTGAACAATGGTCTGAATTTTACAGACCCGTCCTTTTGTCTGTCCTCTTTTGCTCGTGTCTTTTTTTTTAATCACAAAAGGCAGCGTCGAGACAGCACGCTTTACATCATTCTGCTTGTGTGGTATTCGTTTCATGCGCTGTAATCTGTTGACTGAAAGCCTCAGAAATCCTGGCTGACAGTTGTTGAGACGGGGGGGGGGGCACGAAAACATTTACAGTCTTACGTTTACCCGGTTGTACGCAGCGTGCATGTCCTTCTTTTGACACTACAAACAATGTATTAATCAAGCAGACAAGGATTAGACAGTTAAGTAATGTGCTAGGTTGTGAAGGTAATGTTCTGAGGAGGTAACATCAAGAACAGCTGTCTCTAACAGGATGTTTTAGCTTCTCATCATTTATTCTCTTTTCCTCTTTAAAGCCGAGCCACGTCTCCATTAATAAAGTTGCACTGTCATGACCATTGCAAACTATAGAGTCAAAGACTAGGAAAATGAATTAAAATGAATAAATTACAATCGATTTTATTCGTACATTCTACCGTGTGCTGTGCTGAGCGGTAGTGTACTTCAGTATGGTCTTTTCACATGCTAGGATGGTAACATTTCTCCTGCTTATCTTCAAATGAAACAAAAAAAAACGCATCCATCCTCCGGACGTCACACAAAAGCAAATGCATTTGATTGCGGCAACAGTCCCACAATCAAACACTGTAGGCAACAATTACCTGAATATGTTGGTTTAGAGGATTGCTGGCTCGTATTTTAAATGCAGACAGAGGATGAGTACACATTTGGAATTGGATGTGCCTTGCATTACATGCATATAATTGATTAAACACAAAAAACCATTAATGAAAGCAGGCAGAACTAAGCCTGCATTTACTGTACTGATAAATGTATTTGTGTGGCTGAGGAAGCGAGAGAGGTGAGAGGGTTGTCACAATTTAGCAATGCCAGCAGGTTGTCTAATGTTAGTACATCTTTTCCAATTGCAGCTAGATGTGGGATGTTTATGTCTTGTCAAGGAAATGGAGAAAAAAACAAGTGGCGTCACTGCCAATCCATGATTAATTTGTAAAAGAGCACACTTGTAGATGAATTGCACAAACTGCCAACCAAAAATTCTGAATTCATCTCTTGTGTGAATTCATGTTGGTGGCTGTTGCTTTGTTCTGAGCATTGGCTGAAATTCACTGCAGATATACATGATCAGTATTCTCTTTGGTGCCAGAAGATGCTTAAAATGTAAGCTAACAATTACACTTGCTGCTTACAACATGCCTCTGATCCGACTTTCAGAGAAACAAAATACTTAGACTCTTGTTGCACTCTGCAGCTCCATCAACATAAGTTCTCTCAAGTCTGACTATCTAATTAATGAAACTGTCAGTCACACAGTAAAGGCTGTATCCAGGGAGGAGCAGTCCATATTTGGAAACGTTCCCACACTGATGTGTTGTCGCCTTGTCTGACTTTAGTTTAGTTAATGAACACCATAGTGTTTTGACTTGCTTCTCGGTTGTACAAGCCAATTTTTATGTGTAATAATGTCCATTATGTATTGACTTTTGACAGTGTAAATTACTGTGATTGTAAGTGGTTGAGGAGACATGCGTCACGGCTGCTGTTATCTAATAGTCTGCTCAGAACAGTGTTTGCAGTACCATCAGGTTTTGTTTAATTTCTACACACCGCTGCCCGCACATTTAATCAGTGTTAGATTTCACTAGATTTCACTTCAATGTACACCTCTTATACACCTTGTGGTGGACACTTTTAGGTGTGCGCTTCAAATTACGTAACATTTTCCCCCCAAAAAAACCCCCAAAACAGTATATAGGCTCACACAATAATAATCCTTCTCAGTTACCACTTGTGACCCTCTGTCAGTATGTGGTGATGTATTTACCTGCAGAGACCCTGTCCTCTGCCTGTGTTGTCTATTTCCCTCTTGTTTCGCGGTGTTCTGGACGTGTCTCTGGGTCCTCTGGAGGGACTGCAGTTCTGTCTGAGAGACAAAACTCTGGGCGAAGCGCAGACGCACAGAGCCGGATGGAAGAGGAAGAGAAAGGAGGAAGCGCGTGCTTTGGTTGCAGTACCCTCAAGAATATTACCATAGAGTTTTGTGATCGTGTGGGAGGCCAAAGTCGCTGTGAAAACCATCAGAAAGTAAAGTTTTATTTTTTCCAATCTCACAGCTTTTTTCTCGCTATGGGCGCTCCCTCTGTTTATCCCCCCTCCGTTCATTGAATGGAGAGGAGGGGCCGCGTTTGAACAATTCTGTTTTCAAACACAAGCGAGAAATGTTACACATATTGCCTTTTAAAATTGGTCTTGCAGTAAGCCTTACTTAGTATCTGCACGTAGCGAGAGGCCCAGTTTCCTTATTTGTTTTGCGATGTTCTGGCGAGTGACAACCCATAATATTTGTCCTTCCGAGGTAAAGTGTGTCTTGAAAAATAAATGTGTTTATGACCTTGGTGAAAACACATGAGGTTGCCCAAGAAAAGGAAGATATTCATCAGTGCCAGCCTGTCCAACCTGCTTCACTCGTGATGCTGTGAATTGTTTTTCACTCAGTTTCTATTGAAACCCCCCCCCAGTAATGAGTCCTGAGATTCATCCATGACCCTTTAACCCCAGTAAAGTGGCTTTGAAACCAGAGAGAACTCAAAAACACTGTTAAATAATTTTAAATGTTTTATTATAACATTATATAACACCCTAGACACTTAGGAAATGAAAAGGTTTACATGGGAAAACGTACATTTAAGGCCATAATGTTCATCTACGTTGGTGTTGATTATGGATTGGTCTATCGTGCTGCTCAATGATAATGCTTATTTTTGAAATACCTTTTAGTTTGTATCCAGTGCTGTTTGTTAATTTGGGTTTATAGACCAACGTTTGGAGTCGAGTTGAAGTCAACCACCTTAAACCTGAGTCATAGGTTTGTAAAGAACCGTTTACCTTAATTCTGTAATATTTGAAATCAGCAGAAAATCAGAATGTTACAGAAAGTAGAGAAGTTTAAAAAGTCAGCATTAAATACTGTGTTACGGGTGTATATGAAAGGTGAAAGAGACAGGAGGAGGAGGAGGAGGAAGTGCAAGAGGATCGATGTTGGGGAAGTGAAGGGAGAAGGAAGCCAAAAGATGATGAGATGAAAATCCAATTAGGATCTTTAAAAAAAAAAGGAAAAAAAAGTGATTATAAAGAGATCATCAGTTAGAAAATTTCCAAAGAGATACAGTTGATTAAGTTTTAGGTACAAGATACTAAAGCAAGGGCACAGCAGTCGTGCTTTTCATAAACAGAGCTTTAATCAAGACACCTTATTAAAGAAAAATATAGAGCAAAAATTGATGCCTCAGAGAGAGTGCGATGTCTGCTGCAGTGACAGAGAGCTAATTGCAGCGCTGATGTATAATCACTGAAGAGATTGGGTCGGATATGTTTACGTTATGCTTCTTTGAAGAGGAGTTTGATTGTGGTTCCTAAATCGGTACTCCTCGGCGCCACCGGGATTTGAAATGTTTTCTCTCACGTTACATTAAAGCACTGAGTTTGATTTGAGTTTTTCTTTGCATTCGTCATAGCTTGACAGGCTGCAGATTGAAAGATGAGAGTACTGACTGATTTCTTTAATGGTGAGCTGCAAAGCGAGTTTGTTTGTCCACAGTAATAACGGAGGTTGAACATTAGATTGACTGTTCCTCGGGAAACCTTGCAGAACCATGAGCATTTCTGTCCGTAGTTTATTTAACTATTCCTTTCAGATTGCCTTTGTAATGCTGCACTGAGATGTCCCGTTGTCGTTTAATTCTGATTTCGGCTGCAGTGTGTTATGTGAGATGATGTGTGTAATCATGACTGAGCTATGAGGCCCCGCAGCACACAGGCCTACAGGCTTTTGACTCCATGACAATAGTGAAAATGAACCGAGACCGGATTACACCAGTCCTGCATTCCTCTCCAAACCTGTTTGACACACACTCACAGACACACACAGATACACACTAATCCTGTGCACACAGACAAGTCACCGAAGCAAGCCAATACATGTCTTACAAACTGCTGCTCAAACTGCAAAGAGACTATGGACCAATATGAATACTGTCTGCATGTGTGTACACAGGGAGTGAGAAAATCTTAAAATAGTGCTATCAAAAAGAGGCCAAATCACGGAAAAGTATCACTGAGCTCTGTGTTTCATTTGAGTTTCAACAGCACCATTGTTGGGAAGCTTGTCCTCAGGCTGTCTGCATACATAGCATTTTTGTAGCATTTTATTTGTAATCAATTGCTTCTAAAGCCCGGGCCGGTTCAGCGCCTTTGTTTACTGTAATCCATCGCCCAGTGGGAACCTCCCTCCCCTGTCAAAACCTGCTTTCCATTAACGCAGTTGAACCTGTCCCTAATGTGTAGCGCGATGAGTGATTTAAACCGCAGAGCGGCGTGAACAGATAACGTGCGTCCAGCAGTTTGAATGAAGATTCACACTGACAGCGTGTGTCAAGATAGAAAAAAAAAAAAAAATCACCGTCTTCTTTTCAGTGAGGATGTGGATGATGCCTCTGAATTGTTGCTAAAAGTCCAACAGCCCCACAGTGATTAATATTTCCCACTGAAACTGAGGAAACCCAAATTTGCGAACGTTATTTTTTTCTTTTATTTTCAGTGGAATACCGTAGCCGCACCGTTCCCGTTACAGCTCAATTCTTGTGTACCCGTGTAAGACATCACGGGAACTGGCGCATAACGTGAGGCGTCTCAGTGTGACCTGTGAGCTGGGTTTGGTGGAGACACAGGCAGAATGTTTATGTTGTGTCACAGCCCTGAGTGTCTTGTCGAGACTTGTCGGAACAGGTGGCTCCAACTCTGATCCCCCTCTTCACATCACCTGCTGCAGTTCATGCTCCGGTGCTCGTTGTAACCTCTCGTTTCTTGCAGGATTTTCATTTCCTGATGTCTCTGTGCCCTTTCTCAGTCTTGTTCTTTTCTTTGACTTTCTGTAACATTTTCTCATTTTCAGTGCTTCCTCGCTGCTTCTCCTGACGTGTCATTTGCAGGCGAGCGAAGTAGCGAGGACTCTGTCTTTTCTCAGTCTGTGTCTTTTACCGTAGGATATGTTTGAATACCGACGCTGACCTTTTAATGCTCTTCTTGTTTACTGCTTCAAGATATTTGATATATTTCCCTTTTTTCCCCTCACATTTCTACAGTAATGTCATGCATGGCACTGGCACTGTAAATTAAAGCGACAGACATAAGGCAAGGCTCGATAATGACCTTCAGTTTGTATTACAGGGCAGCTTGCCCTGAGTCACGATGTCTGTTTTTAATGAAGCCTCAGCTAACATCTTGTCTCATTTCTACGGCACCATTCCATCTCAGGGCTAAAACCTGGACGAACACTCGTGTATGTGTCTCTACGGTCTATACCCAGATAAAGCTGTAGATAGAAGAGTTCACGAATGCCAAAAAATGAAACTGCAGTGATTAAGTCGGTCTGTCTATAGTCTTAACAGAGACATCTGATAAACCATCGTCTCCTGCTTTGAAGTCATGACAATGTCAAGGTCATGAACAAATACCTTTTCCTTCGTAAAAAGTAAACTGAAATATGATACGAGTACTTTACCCTTTAAACACCCTTTTACTTTAATACTGAAACAATATGTGTGACTGTGCTGGAATAAATAAATAAGATTTTGTACTTTTCTGAACCACATGTGATGGTAGCGGTTGAATATATTTGGGTTGTGGTTTGTCAGATTCTTCAAGTCCTGGGGCCAGATGTATAAATGATGCTTGCACACAAAAACAAGGCACACAGTTTTTTTTTCGTTTTTTTTCCAGTAAATAATAAATAAACTGGTGTTAACACATAGTCTGCTGTGAAAATGCACACACACACACACACACACGCACACTTTAGACCATGTGTCCATTACATGCAGCTTTTAGAACAAGTCAAGTGTGATATGGTCGAGCAAACATGAAAAATGAGACATGGAATTTTACACAAACACACATTGACATATGCAATTTTTGATGCACGGGGGGAACATTCTCAGTAAGTACATTTGCATAGGGCCTAATCAGTTTGAATTATTATTTGACAGGATTTTATTTTCCTGTTTCTTATTTGAGACACTCGGCTGTATTGTAGGTTAAAAAGTGAGTCAGTACACACACACATACACACACACACACACACACAGTGAATCTCTTACAGTGTGTAATAACATGTTGCTTATAAACAGCTGTAACTATGCGTAATGGTTGTGGCCGCAGTGTTGATAGAGGAGACACTGATGCACTTTAATGCCTACCTCAACTATATAAAAAATGTACCTCTGCTCTGAGCTGTCATCACCTCCGTAACCTTTCCCCATTCAGCACACGCATCATCTTCTGTTTTTGGTTCCAAAATAGATCAAATAAAAAAGAAAAGTCTCTGCTTTTCATGTAGAATTTTCAGTTTCACATTCCAGAACTCATGCGTCTTCTATGCTGTTTCTTTTATTGCCACGTTGAATAATCAGATTTATAAAACAGAACCCCGTGTATTTATGCCTTCGTCTGATAAAAGGAACCTATATGCACATTTTCATGTCATGAATATGCACAGAGGTTTATGTGTCCGGCCTGTGGCGTTTTTGCCGCAGATGGAGTTGAGAGAAAAGTTGCATTAATCTAGTTTTTCTCGTGTTGTTCATACAAATTCTTCAAAAGTATTGCTAAAATAAGCAGTGAGAATAGCCATACATGTGTTCGGATTGTTCCTTCGTAGTCCCTCTCGACAATACCTGCACTGACTCAATAGGATCGAATCGCTGATGTAATTCACCTGACACTTTCAAAACTGAACCTTATGTATAAACAGACTAAATGCAACAATGCGTCTCCTGAACCGTCAGATTAAATAGATAATCCTGAATGTTCATCGCACTCAGTGAGCCGAGATGACTCATCCGAGCTGCAGTGCATGTTATTCTTTAGCCTCGCGATGCATACGGATGTTCCCGATGACCGTGTTAATCTCGGTAGCCCCCTTTTGATTTGATGAGTGGGTGACCATGCTGTCCCTTTTGATCTGCCTCTTCGCTTAATGTCTGCAGAAGTGTTTTTCTCACCGAGGCTTAATATTTTAAATGTTTGCGACAGATGGTAATTTTGACATGGCTAGTGGATCAGAAGTTTGCCCATATTGTAAACCACTCAGAGGGTGATTTCAATGTGTATATAGCCATATACTGTACAGCATTTGCTTTTATGTCAGCCACCTGTGTGTTTGGCTGAGGAGATAACTGCTGCACAAATTTTGTTTTGACAGGATACAGTATGTCAGCAGGCAGACAAAGAAAACCTTGTAGAAGACGGTAATCATATTAAGTCTTTGTCTACGGTGGATTCGCGTCTTACTTACCTTTTTTTATTTTTTTTATTTTGCTTTTCATCTGGTTTTAAATGTAATGAGACTGTAGTGAGGTTTGTTTGTAGTTTGAAAGGACAGAAAGCTGACCAAAGACTTGTGGTCATCCATATGTAAGTGTGAATTTAGAAGCTACTGTTAAATTAATCTGCTGGTCTGCTGGCCATCTATAAATAAACCAAAGGATGATTCAAGGTTGTTTGTCCACCACAGTAATAAATGTGAACATAAAGCGTTGTAACGGACAGCATGCCTGTCAGTCACTTTAATTTTGCATGTGTTATTTTAGCATAAGTTAAGTGCCAGTCTTTCTTATTTTATCTCCCCGCAGTCAGTGAGAATGTGAGACAGACCCGAGCTAAAGGCATCAGTGTGTCTGTGTGTGAACTTCAGCGGTAGTTTAGGAAAGGCACTTTAGCGTGCGCATGTGAAAATGGGCAGCTGATTGATGCTCTGTCTGCTGTAAACGCCGTTCATGCTTCATGCTCCGGCGTAGCCACCACATCTGCGGGAACTGCTGAGCCTCCACTGTCTACAGTGGTAGACAGCGATGTAAGACTTCTGTATGACTTCACGAAAATCTGTATGGAGTGCAGAATCAACCTCCACCGCTGCACGTGGTAGAGGTCAAATAACTGTCACAGACATGGAATTATCATTGTAAGTGACATTTAACGCATCTGAACTGCGCAAGCGTCTTGATTTTAGACACCCTGATCTCAATAATCTTGAGCAGGTGCCTATTAGAATCAGAGAAAGGCTGTCTGGTGTAGTTGAACACGCATTAGACGACTCACCGCCTGGTAGCACATTAAATGTCATTTTGAGGCGCCCATTTCTAGTTGGTGATGTACAGGTGGATGATGAATTGGAATTTGTTTTTACTGTTGCTAGGAACAGAAATGGTGGTGCTCAGGTAAGAGTTGTAAAGTGTAAGAGAGAAATGTTCCTTGTGATGAGATAGTATAAAAAAAAAAAGGGAGGTTTCTGTACAATCCAGACAATAGCAGAAACGACAATCTGTATTTCTCTCTCTGTGTCTTGCACGTGTCGCTGCCATGTCCAAGTATGAAAAATTACGAGTCAAGCAGAAAGACCTATTCAATTGTGGAAAAAAATGCATGAGTGCGCACTTGCCGTGTGTTCACACTGTGGTGAGCAAAAATTGGAAAGTGATGTACCACCGTTGAATTTCATTCAACCCTTTAAAAGAAAAACAGACGAGAAAATACATATTGTACAATTTCGTGACTCTGTACCATAATGGCAAGCAGGAGGCTAATTTTGTGTGCGCGACAGACACTGATGGAAAGAAGGTGCACGCCCTGATCCATCATACTATGTGTATGACAGTATGAGTGATGGCGAGAAATAAACGAATAAATAAATTCATGAAGTGGTACGGCACAGTCCATGACAAAATATTTCCATTAGATTTTCAGGCCGTGATATGACACTACTCATTAATGGGGTGTTGCGTCAGGCTTGTCTGATTTACCTTGAAACATTTCTCACTCTGGAATCTGAGTCTAGCTGTATGGGTGTTTTCAAAACGCTGTTTCTGCCCGAGACATTTTCTAATGTGTCCATGCAATGTGTCCATGCGACAGATTGGTCCGTACTTTGTGGATGATTATAACACTGCCACAAATACGTGCTGTGAATGTGCCGGTTGTTTTTCTTCTTCACGGATGTGTCAAATGCCTCGTGCGGTCGGATTTAAATCCCGTCATTAGGGTGTGCTATGGTCAGCCGTATCGGGCGTTTAACTCCGCATAAACTAAATGTTGTAGTGCTGTTTGATGTGATATAGTGCAAATGGGTAATATGAACAAAATCAAGCCCTGCGGTCCAAGCATTTCTGTCAAATTACAAAAAAATCTGAACGCCTTGACCTCTGAAAAGCTCTCTCTGGAGCGCGTACAAATGCCATGAAGCAGCACCGCAAGGTTGAATACGATGATGAAAAAAATCAGATACTATGATTTTACAAGTCTGCATCCAACTGTTCAGGCTAAAAAAAAAAAAAAACAGTAACCAATCCATAGGGATTTTGATGGCATAGATAATTATTTCGGGTTTATAAAATGCTCCCGCCAAGAGCGAGCACAGTGTTCCACCCTGTCCTTCCCCACAGATGCCACGATAGGCTCATGTTTCCTCTGTGCTGCAAGCGTCCGGGAGATTTGAACAAAGCGAGTGATTGCTCAGACGGTGACAGTGAAAGGCATTTGTCAGGTTTGAACTTCAGAAGGCCATCAAAAAGGGGTACCAGATTATGCGTAAGAGCCATCCACACTACTCGCCACTTGTCCCTTTAATTTACATGCTAATTCCATGACATTTCACCATATTTTCTACAATTTATTTTAGTTTAATTCACCATTGCTTTGCTAAAATGCTGCATCATCAGGAGTGCTGTTGAAAATCGAGGGTTATTTCACACGAAACTGATAACGTGGTTTTAAAATAAGAGATTAATTTTGTGATTGGGTTACACACACTTTGGGTTGGGGTTCTAACCCCTGACAAGAACAATATACTAATCATAGACGATTTAATGAACGATGCAAGCAATAATTCAGAAGTACAGAATGTTTTTACCAAATGTTTTCATCACTGGAATCTCAGATGTATATATTTAGTGCAAAATCTATTTATTCAAGGCAAGTTACACCATTAGTCTGTTTTGGGATTAATATCAGATTACCCTATTGGTTAGACAGATGCTTCTTGGTAACACCAAGTATTTTTCTTAGAGGCCTCTAATGATGCCACCAGCTCCGCCTGTGGTTATCTCTCTATGGATTATAAAGATAAAATAGTGGATTATTTAAGACTTGGTTTCAGATTAACTGGTTGTCTACTTCCCCAAAAAACAGTAGGTGTGATCCATGCAGAGGAATCTGGCCCTGTTTGTAGTGGTTATATATGTATAAGTAATATCTGTATAAGAAGGCCAAAAAATATGCTGGTATCCTACAACGCCACCAATCGGTGTCGAGACTGAACGTGAAAAAGGTGTACGTATTGACGACTAAAGTAGTGATACCAACGGCCTCAACTTTACAACCAACGTTGACAACAGTGCTGAAAAGGATGTGATTTTAGAAGACGTTTCAAAACGCATGTCTAAAAAATGCTGAATATATTTTGGATGCATTGACCTGTTCAAAAAAAATGTAATATCATGGGCAAGTCAGGGGGAAATTGTTGTTTAGAGGCATCATTTGTACGATTTAGTAAAAAGTGTTACTGCATCACATAATGCTTCAGACACTTCTAGACCCTTGGGGTGGGAAATATTTTTAAAAACATTGGCTAATTTCAATTTACCACCATCTACCATCCCAAATGCTCAGATGTGCTGGACTATCGCAGAATATAAGGGGGACGACGGCGACGTTGAGATGAGTGAAATGGGTTTTATGTCCCATGACAAATCCTACACCAGAAAAAGGGATAAAACGTTCATTGAATGGGTCACACTGGCTACACCAGAGCATGAATCAGGGACGCCTTTCAGTGCTGGAAATTCAATAGTATTTTCCTCCTAGAGAAGGTCTCAAACAGTACTATACATTGTTGGTTTGGATTAAAGTATCGTCAAGTATTGTTCACTTGCCTTTCCTTTAGTACTGTTGGGTGTTAAAGGTGAACTTAGAGCGCCATGAGAAATTTCGATGGATCCTCCCAAACAGTGATCAGATGTACAGAAGTGGCTGTGTGTTGTGTATTTAAGTGTCCCTTTACCTTCACTAGGATACTGTGGGTAGGGCCAAATGATGGCTAAGCCTCCCTCCTGCTGAACAGAGCCTCTATTGTGTGCATGCATGTGGGTATGTTTTTCCTACTTTATAGGGACATACACCTGATTACATTAACATTGTGGGGACGTAAAGCCGGACTCCACACTGTAATTCCTTAAATTCGAGGGTTAAGGTTGTTTTTAGTGGTGGGGTTTGGTTTATGCACGATGTGGTTACGGTTACTGTTAGTGTAAGTCTCCAATATTGATGTATGAATGATGTATGAATAATGAATGGAAGCCAATGTTAAATGCATAAAATCTTAACATGTGTGTGGGTGTGTGATCCCACGCATTCCTTTTTCATGGCTTTGCACAGTGGAAACAAATGACATTGTTAGTGCATTGAACACTCTTTAGTCTGTCTATTTCCGTATTCCTTTTGATGCTCTCATCCCATACATGTGGAGTTGTGATCGTTTGTACGTACATATCTTCAGAAAGCCAGTTGAAAGGCTGATGACAGCTTTGATACTTTGAAGTGCACACAGCATTTGAGCCTCTGTGTTTATTCCAAGCTTAGGCTGTAGTAGGATTGCCACGTCTGTGAACTCCAGCTGTGACAATTGACTTGGAGTAAACCTGTGATGTATGTTGTTGACTCTGATAATCCCTAGCACACTCCAAAGTCTACTACACTGTTAGCTCTATGACGTAGAAGGCGCTCACATATCACACATTAATCTTGCATCTTTTACCAATAGGCGCGCACACACACACACACACACACACACAGAGCGGTGGAATGCAGTGTTTTCATTCCCCGACCTGGACTGTCAATCAGAGGAACTTGGCTCAGTGCTGTTGAAACAGCACCATCCAAGCTGCAAAAATTCCACCCATACCACCCACCCACATGCAAAAACACACATTTAGTACACGTACACACTTGCTCACACAAGCACATACCCTCCCACTATGTGTCAGATTTATTTCCATCTGGATAAGCAGGATATCCATCTCCAATAATGCAATTTCTGCTGCAGAGTCTGTAAAGCAACTAAAAATCAATAGCTGATGAAAAAGCACTTTACAACAATTCGCCCTACCATTCCTCAAGCAGGAGAGAGATTGCCCCTCTCACGGCCTGGCCTCTGATTGAAGTTCTATCGAGGAATTTGTTTTACAGTTAGTCAGATGTCTGTTTAAGTCAGGATCTTCCTGAGCAACGGCTAGTGACGACAGCAGAGGATGTGCAAGTTCAGAGATCAGGGTCGTTGTGATTGCATGTTCTGCCTCTAATCGTCTGGAGGACAGCTATGTTTGTCCTTTTCCTGTTCCCATATACATGGGTGGAAGGATATTTTCAAGTTAGTGGGCATGGGATACTGTCTCTCTCTCTCTGTTTCATAGCCTGAAAATGTCAATATAGATTTAAGCCTAAAAACCTTTGTATTTTTTTTTTTTTTTAAGAAACCTTGGTCTATTTCCAGTTTACATGCTACACACTAATGGATTGCTTCCTGAAGAGTAAAGAGAGCTGAAAATCCAGCAGTACTAATGTTAGATAGAACGGGATAAGAAGACCGCCGCTAGCAGATAACTTACACTTCAAAGCAAGGATAATTCCAACATCTTGTCGCTAATACAGGTATCAGAAATGAATATAATGTTAATATTAGACTACTTATTTGGGTTTTAATAACCGAGGGACCAAACCTCTCCTCGTCTCCGCTCTCTGTGTCTATCGGCTTTTACTATAATCATCATCCAGCTCCACCCCCTATCTCTCCAAGAAATAGAGCGGGGAGAACTTCAAAGTGCAGAGAAGCCGGGTGGCCAGCGGTCTAACGGCAGCATAATTGCATCATCACACAAAAACAAAATGTCACTGGGTGGCCTTTTAATGGCTCCCTCCGCCCCCTCCTCCACCTTCTGCAGACCTGAAGCTATTTTAGCAGCTCAGTGTGTGTTGTACGTTCAGCGGCCACTATTTACAGAGTTAGCTGTTTCACAAGACAGTGGCCCTTTGATCTATTCCTTCCCTACAAAAATGCTGCTCAGCCGCACTACAAATGTTGTTACACGTTTATTTTTCCTCCATCTTTGACCGTCTTTGCTCGAAGTAGCAGTAGCAGTAAAAACATACAACATACATAGAATTAAACCGCCGATGACACACACACACAAAGCTCTAACAGTACTGTTCTCTGTTGGTTTAAATGTATATTTACTTGTAGCACTACTCTGGAACAGCAGATTTTCAATTCCATAGGTTTTTGTAAATAATTTACCCGCTCTGATGTCTGTACTCTCCAGACTGTGACTTGTGCCACAATCTTGCTAGTCTAATAACCAAAAAATTCACAGTTTCCACCTGCACATATGGCTGCACAGTGTCTGTGCTTGTACTTGAGTAGTGCATTTGTAGTTTATTTGAATAAGATAGTTCCTAATTCCGCAGAGTGTGATTTGGCTAGTTAAATCTATATTAAACTTCTGAAACATGTGCTTTGTTTAGAGTGCTTATCAACATTTGATCTGTCGGAGCTGCCCTACTGCCCTACGTTACAACTAATGGTACATTTTGTAGACTAGTCAATACAGAGCAACAGGAGGCATTGCTGGAAGTGCTACCTGTGCATTGTCAATGATTGTAATGATTATCTTTTCTACTGTCTTTTCAGAGACCTTTTCTTGGTTGTTACAGAACACCAAAATCTTTTAAGGAGGTCCTTTTAGAAATAGTAGTGGCTAAGGTTCCATTTCCATTTTAATATGTAGTCAATTGTGCATGCTTTCCTTGTATTCATTGTGTGTGCATGTGTGTGCTTGCAGACATTGTAGGAAGCCACAAGCAATGAGCTGTGATACTAAATGGTTCTTTGAGTTTTTCTTTCCAGACTCCCTACTGTTCTTCCATCTGTTTCCACGCTCATATCATAGCATAGCATATAGACTTCATGGCATCCCACTACGCAAATATACATTGTTATATAAACAGGCACACATACACTGAAGGCAAATATACATTCTTTTGCACCGGGGCGGGAGGAATGTTTGCAAATGAAGCCACAATGACAGTGTGCGGTAAGACCGAATAACTGAGAGGCAGGTGTACAAGGTCTGTGTGATGATTATTAATTATCGATCAGTTTGATGATTTTATGTGATTAATCATTCAATTGTATCTGTTAACATTCCAGCTGTCCACCGCCCAAAGGTGTTAAATTGAATCAAATGAATCACATTTGGAATACGGATGCACCGATCGATCCTTTTCTCTCCCAAAACTGCTTTCCGTACCTCACACTTAAGGTGGCCTATCTGCTGATACCAGCTGTCAGTACTAACACTAATCTGGCAGAGCAGAACATCACTGATTTGCACGCTGAAAGCAACTTAAGTTTGGCTTTTGTGTTCGACAGAACATTTAAACAGGGGGCAGATTCCAAATTGTGTGCGCTTTGTTTTTTTTTTCCCTCTGGGCACAATGAAGAAAGAATCTTAAATTTTAGGCAAAATATACAGTATAATTCTCCAGACCACTATTGTTCTTGTTCTTCCTCTTATTTTTCTTCTTTGATCAGTAACTCCCTGGGGTGTAGGGAACAAGGGAGACGGGTTCTGGGTGCGACTCATTGTGTGGGAGGTCATATCTTCGCGGTCAGGCAGCCTACGACTGGCGAGTAGTAGTGTACGACTGAGAGTACTGCCTTGAAAACCAGAAAAGTGTCTTATTAAATGAAACTAAGCCTTCAGTGATGTTAGTCATCTGAGTTGGCAAGTAACAGGTGTTACAGGTGAATTGCTGTCTTTAATTAAATACTGTGGCAGCCAAGCCGTGTTCGTTGCCACGTGGCATACTGGTGTTTTGCTCCTGCTGTTTGGTTCTGAAATGGTTTGAGAATAGTGTGAATTGACAGAGGCAAGGGTGCATTTGTTTGTTCAGTCCCACAGCACATTTGTGGGTTTCTGTGCTCTCTGGATACCACAAGGGAATTGTGGGAGTTGTGTGAAAATTCACAGTTAAGGTGCAAATATTCATAGTTGAAGTAAAGATTTCGTATTAAGAAAACTTCTAATTGGACTAAGATATGGATGCTGTCTAATGAAGAACAATCTGGATTCATTGTAAACAAATTTTTAAATGTTCTAAGCTATGAGAAGCTGAGTTCACCGGATAACAAATCACCACTGTAACATATCTAGAATCTCTTTGTTCTTACTTCTAGGTTACAGGTTGTATCATTTAGTGGACATTTCAGCGGCTGCATTTCAGTTTTCTCTTCTGCCATCTTGACTTTCTGTCTTAACTTTTTGACTTTGTCAGCCTTTCCTCTCTACCCTGTATCATGTCTAATTATCGAAGTCAGTGTGTGTCTACAGGGAGCTCCTCAATACCTCCTCATCAAAGCCTCTGTTTGTGTTTGGTTGTTTATCTCTGGCTGCTATTCTAGGAGCTCTCCTGGAGCCCTGATGAGACACAAGCATCCACTCCCTACGGAGGCTTATACTGTAAGCTGTCACTGCACCTCCAGTCATTCAAAACACTGCCAAAATGAGATTTTATCTATTCTACCTCTGTTGCTCTTGGAGGGCGCATTGTCTCTTGTCTTTCTATCTCTCACTCTGTGTATATTGTGTATGTATATCCTCATGTGTCTCTTTGCTGATCCTTCTCTCTGTCTCGCCGCCTCAGTTGTTGAGATAAATCTAACGTAATGAAAGGCATGCCAGAGGTTGTTTCCCCATCAAAATGTTTCCCTTCCTTCTACTTCTTTTATGCTTCTCTGTTTTCCCCTCCGTACACACTTACACATTCACAGTGGTGGCCCTTTTCTTCTGTGACCCTGCCACCCACCCCACACCTTGAGGGTGCTGAAGGAATCCTTAAGGTGTTGGTGAGGAGAAGTTTCTCATTATGATAACTAACACCGCCATCGGTCCTGAAAGATCTACTGTGTAGAGGAAGAACAACAATAGCATCAGCTCTACTGAGCTGCCTTCTGGGGTGGAACAAGAAGCCTCATTGTAGAGTATAGGTGTTTTTAATGGGGATGGGGTTGTTGGGAGATAAGAAATGTGCCTGTGTTTGTCAAAGCTTGTTACCTCCACCGAGGATGTTATATGATCCTTGCCGGGCCTGTGAGTCAGTCAGCAGGATCACACAAAAGCTGCTGCATTGTTTTGCATGAAACTTGGTGTAAGGGTAGGGCATCGGTCAAGAACAAACTAACCAATAGGCCGTATATAAAGATGGACGATGCAACTCCACTTCCTCCCACTATGTGAAAGTGAAGCCAAAATGTAGATTCTGTGATGCAATTTGGAGCCCGAGTCTGAGCAGTGGAGGCACTGGTACGTGACGTCCTCCTGTCTCCTTCGTCCTGTGCGTCTGCTGGATTCTTGACAGTACAATACAGATTGACTGAGATGCTGACTGAGATGTATGACCCTAGCGTATGCTCTCTCATGTACCTCTGAGATTTAACCTTAAAAACAAACTGATTAGAAAAATGAGGACTTGAACACATATCAGCCTGATAAATTCTAACAAAAAAAAAAACCAGAATTATTATTTTGGCCCATGTCCCATGTTATGACCTGTACTTTAGCCAGCCTCCAGAGGGACATCGAGATGTTTTGGCTTCACTTTTGCGAAGCTGTCACTTTGTCCATCTTTATATACAGTCTACAGATGAACCCATTACATTTCTGGAGCAGATCCATGAAAAAAAGGGGATTGAATTACAGGAATGTAAGGCTTTGATGAAGTTATGCTCAAGTGTGCAAGGGCTGACCTCCTCCAGCGCCCCTTTTTTATGGATCTGCTCGAAATTTAATGGGACATCCTTGGCCCCTGTCCTACCCCTCTGCCAAGTTTCAATAAAATCGGTGTTGTAGTTTTGCATAATCCTGCTGACAAACAGAGCAACAAAACATTAGTGGATGTGGGGCCTTTGGAGAGCTTTGCACCCTTGGATTGCAGTTGAAGTTTGGCAGTTGACTTGTTTTTTCTTAAACTGAAAAGCATTTATAGCAGTACAAAAGGTTATGAGTGAATTAAGTGAATCTAAGTAGGAAAAGTTGGTCAAAGGAGAATTTTCATTTCAGAGTTTGTTCAGATTAAGGCCACACCCAAAGTTTTAGACACTTGTGACAGCAAGTTATAGAGCACCCATATGCTCTATCACATGATACCAAGAGAAACATGGAGCCAAGCTGCAAATTTGAAATAACAGGGTTTGAAATTACATGCTGCCACAAGAGCCTCAAACTTCCAGCACAGTGTGGTCTGCTTGGCAGGTGTGGTGGTTAATCTGAACAAACTCAGATGAATATTTTCATTTGACCACTGCTTTTCATATCTTAAAAATGACCTTATTCTGAGATGGGCAACTTTCCACCATTTAGCCCATCTTAGAAAAATGAACTTTTAAGTCGCCTTTTGAGTTTGATCTTCTTATGTCATTAGACATTAGGTGAGATTGTGTTGGATATGCATCTGGAAAGGGTTTTCTGTGTGTGTGTGTGCACTGATAATAACATGTTTTGTACATGGACGCTCTATGATGGTGATGCTTTTGACACCAGCTGTATTACTCAGATCTTCCTGATGTGAAACCTGGTTTCCCAGGAAAGCTAAATGTTCTTGGTATAGGATAGAACCTGGGAATTTTTTCCTGTTATCGCATAAAAACCTGTACATTTCCAATAACTGTGCTTTCACTATAATTATTCTTTTCATACATTGTTTTTTTTAGTGGAGCCCACCCAGTAAGAATTACATGTGGGCCAAAAATAAGTGTTGGTTCTTTTAGAAGTAAGGTCTCATTTAAAAGCAGAGTTATGGCTTGCGATGGTGGGAACTCACTAATGACTGAGTTGCTGTGAGCTGGTTGCTATGTATGACTCTAGTCTATGCTCTCTCATGTACCTCTGAGTTTTGGGAAGCTCTAATATTGTCCCATTTAGTGTCAGCTGCAGGGGAAAAAAATATTGGGGATTTCATTTTCATGGAGATGCCAGGGGCTACATCAGGATAGAAGCAAAAGGCTTAATGGAGCGAGAGGGAGAGGGAGACATTTTGGTGAGGGTGGGAATGTTGTGGAGGATTGTGGGTCATGGTGGATCTGCAGACGAAGATGCATACTGCAGAGATACATGTCCAATTACATGCTTCATAAATAGCACATCCTGCCACTGATCTTGTGTTGCCATTTATCAGCAGCCTCTGCATCCTCTGATGTAGCGGGGACAGGACTCAGTGAGTTTGGGGACTAATACAATGTTTGATACACTTCCTTACACTTTTCAGAAACCGGATCAATTTTTCACATGCATAGACCAAAAGAATAAGACCATACAGCAATAACTACGGTCGTGTGAACAGAATAAAACACAGGATTTTAAAATAATTGCAAAAGATTCATGCAAAATAAGGGCAAGGGGCCTTTTTGTCAGACTAATAAACACAACAAATCCACTCGGCTTGTTTTAGTTTAACCTCTGATCTCTGGCATTGAACTTTATTTGTTGTTTCACAGGTGCCAGGATGGATGAGGCGGAGAAATACAAACAGCGTCTGGAGGCCATTGCTGTGAGTCTGTGCATGAACACACATGTCTATGTGTACACAAAAAAAGGAGAGAGACTAAGCTGTGCTCTCTGAGCTGTCCATACCTTCTAAATAATTTAAGGAGTGTGCAATGTGGTGAGCCAGGGTGTCCCTGGTCCCACGAAAACAACACCAGGTTGCCATGGGGACAGCTGCTCAAAGTATTATGGGATACAGCGTAGACCTGATGTCTATGGTGACAGTGTCCTTGTGACAGATGGTTGACCAGGTGTACCTGTTTTACTTTTTCCCACTGATGTTTTATTCACAGCGTTCGCTTCTCCTCCTTTTCTTTGTTTCTGTTTATTAATTTACTCCCGCTTTTTTTTACACCACTTTACTTTCAGTATGTGTTTGAATACGATTTTACTCGTCTTTTCTCATCGTTCACCAAACTCCTAATGCAGCATGTCTTCAGTTATCTTTTTTTTCTTTTAAACGCTACCGTACCCTCCTCGTTCCAGGAGAAGCGCCGGCTACAGGAGGAGCAGGAAAGAGCGAGGAGAGAGGTGGAGGATGAGAGGTTGAGACTACAGCAACTCAAGGTCTGACACACGTACACAGGATGATCTGACAATCTCATCCGTTCACACTCGCACGGAGCCTTACTCATTCTCATTGGTAAAATCCTCTGCAGATTTACTCCAAGTTGTTGGCAAGCAGGTGGCCTCAAAATGTATATCCTTCTCACAAAAAAACTCTGTCTCACATAAACACGCAAGATGAACTATTCAACCTTCCACACTTCCTGGCTCTGCTAGTCTCAAGCAAGGTTAGAGGCGAGCCTTCCGTTGATGAAGGATTTTGCAGGCCGGTTTCTCTGAGAGTGTTTACACACAGTCACAGAGCTGCTCTATTGTTTTCACATCACTTCCAGACTGGCGTTCCCACTTCCTACTCCACTGTGTTGCGCTGCCCTGAGGCACATTCCTCAAATTGTGTGCCGTTTGTGCAACATATGTTTGTGCGCATGCAGGTATGCGTGCGTATGCAGTTACACTCGTACGTGAAGATGTTTTGCATTTGCGCACCACGTCTGTGTGTGCACAAGCGCCGCACATTTATGTGTAAATAAGATCAAAATTGAACACAGTCTAGATTTATTTTTGATGAGTTTTCACGTACTTTCAGGAGATAGTGTCATCCCTAATTTTAAGTACATTCATTAGATTTGACTCCAGACTCTCAAACCCAGGGTAGATATAGGGATGTGATAGGAGGGAGCAGCGGTTTAAGCACAGCTCCTGACCTGCGAGAACATTTAGAGAGTTTCCAGCCAGTCAAAGGCACAGGGAGTGGAACAGAGCAGGGCTTGTTCTGCACTGGAAGAGAAAACACAAAGATGGTTTTGTGACGTTTATAGTTAAGTAGGTAGCTACTGGCTAACACTTGCCAGATTTGGGAAACGTGGGGCCATAAGCTGAAAGGAAGCATAGGTTTTCAGATGTCTTAACCTCAAATCAGAAGCTTGCAGACATAACCTAGCTTTACTCTGTAGGAGGAAGTATGGCTGCCGTGAATGTCTTGTACTGAATTGCAGCAACGGGGCCACGTGTGGTTCTAACAATACCTCTGATAATCCTGGCCTCTTTACTGGATGAAATTCAATGAAGTATTGTGGAAAATATTGCAATAGCGCTATAATAATCATACTGTCTCATGAGCCTGCTTGGTTATTAAGATACAGATTGCTGTTGCTGTTTAAGGTGCTAATGTGACCATGCACAGCACATGCTCTGCAGCATAAACAAAGACTAATTGCTCATCCCTTTATTGTGGGCATGGACACTGTGCAGACTACATGCGAACAGATAACATATCTTTTGTGCTTATGTACAGTATTTGTACTGGCCGGTTATAACGTAGCATTCATAAAAGTCGTCATGCTTCACACTGTAGCCTTATTAGGCCTGTCGAACAGGAGAAAGGTGTATTAATATGAAATTGCTTCCAGCTATTTTAATGAAGTGTTTGATTTCTACATTGCGCACCTAAGAGTCTCCCTTTATTACTGGTGAATGGCTAAGGTATCAGACAACACAAATCATTTATTTAAAAGAAGTTGTTTTTTATATGTTGAATTCATTTTTATCTATAAAGAAATTCTGCAATACATAGAAGTAAAAAAAAAAAAACACAAGTACATAATGGCAGGCTTAGTTTGATAAGTCTGACAAATGGCGCCGTAACCACTATTATCATAACATCACTTTCACGTCACTTTTTGCTATTAAATTTCTCTATTTATTCGGGAATATCACACACTTTTCATTTTGGCACTGAAGGACAGTAACGTTGTGTTCGTAACGTAATGTTCCCAGCTTTTATTCAGGGCTCAGAACAGTCCCACGTGACCTTGGACAGCCTATGTTTGTTTGTTTTTTGTTTTTTTTTTCACAATAGAAACTCCCACATTACACATATGTCTCTCGATCTCGTATTGTCGCACTCGAAACAGTCTGTTTAAAACATGATGCTGAGAGTAGTCAGCTGTTGTGCTCCGGTTTTGTTAAATATGAAGTTGGTTTCAAGTGATTTATAGAGCCTCAGCAACCTTCGCTTACTGAAAGACTGAAAGTGAAAGACTAGATGGGGGTGGAAATTACACATGCTATAAACTCAAACTTGCATTTGACAGCTGAGATGAAGATTGATTACACAGGTGCTTTTTTTTCTGTCACATTTTTTATTTTTTTTTCCCTCATTCTCACCACCCTCAAATAATGACATCTCGTTGTATTCTTTATTCTGAATTTGGATCCCCATTAGTAGCACCTAATCTTCCGCACGCACAACACAAATACAGCATACAGAACAAGACACATAAAAATCATAATTATCTCTTTGCATTGTCACTTAGCTACAGGTGTAGTGTGGCATTAAATGTTGCTACATGGTTTGTTAGCAACAAACCCGTTAGGCCTGAGCTGTATCTCTATTCCATATTACAATCCTGTATTTTAGCACAACACAGTTAGTTCAGTATGTGATTTTTGTTGTTGTTGTTGTTGTTGTTGTTGT
>JAPQRN010000001.1:7887790-7901556 GCA_037367275.1 Coranthus polyacanthus
CAGCTGTCAGTATTTCCACTCCAACATCTCGGTAGAAGGCAGCGGCTTCACTGACAATCAGTTTAACATCACTGTGACCTTCCTGTACACGTCGTGTCCGGACTGTATGATGATGCGCTTAAACATTACGTCTAAGAAAATGCTGCTGTTGAATCTGTTCAGCAGACGGAGGGAGGTGGAGCAGGAGCGGATGGAGGAGTTCAAGGCTCAGGTGGAGTGTCTGAAGACGCTTCCACCGGTCGTGATGGATCCCGCTGCGGAGTTTTGTCCTGAACAGGCCAACAGAGACCCAGAACAGAAAACAGAAGAAAAAACACAAGAACCACAGTCGTAGGAAACTCTCGCTCATTGTATGATGGTCAGAAATAATTGACATTTCTTAAAATTGTGCTGTTCTTTCATATTCTTGCAAAAGCATGTGCTCAGTTAAATATGGGAATATGTTGAATGATGTTGATGCTGTTATTAAATAAACTCTCAGATCTCACCAACATATTAGTTTTGGATACTTTAAGTGTTGTTTTAGTCTATGTTGACATACTGTGCACGTGACGTAATTCATAAGCAGCTCCTTTGTATTTGGTTTCTTTTAACTCCTTGTGTCCTAGAAATACGTTACTTATTAAAATGCGTGCACGCATTTTGGAAACGTCCACAATATTTGAATGAATCAAACACATTTGCAAAACATAGAAACGAGATGAAATGTAGTCAGAAAAGATATGCTGACAATGGACAACTGTCACATGACTTCATATTACGCAAACACATTTTAGGAAAAGCATTTCTCTCTCCATGAATGAACCATGTATTTGATTAATCAGGAAGAATCATAAACTACGACTACAGTGGTCTCTCACGTTTGGTTAAAAGATGAGAGACCACTGACAAAGTGTAGAGCTAGATTGATTTTAAGTGATTCTTCTTGAATAGCACTGTTTTACTACACCAATGGATATACATTGATGAATACTGTAAAATCAGTGAAACCCTTCTGTTAAATATCCTGTTTTACATACTTTAATACAAACTTTGACTTGAAACTTGAACTTCTATTTCAATAAAAACAGTGGCTCGTTGCTTTTTTTTTTTTTTTCTCTGCGTGTAACTAATAATGAATCGTACAAAATGTAAGTTTTAAGGCAATAATTCACAATTTGTTTATCTTTTTGTCTTATTTGTTTATTTATTTTATTTCCCAGTCACAGAATCCACAGAACTCTGCCCTCTGGTGTTTCCAGTATTACGAAACCGAAGGTCACTATCAAACAGCAGCAGCAACTGACTCCAGAGAGACCATAAATGATTTCAGCATACAGAGACATGTTTGTTGTGTGTGTCTTCATTCTCCTCTGCTCGATGCCTGCGAGCCACTCAGCTCCTCTGACCTGTGAAGACCTGGTCCGGCCTTTGGATCAGCTGGATGCTCGTCATTTGGAGGGAAGATGGGCACTAGTTGCAGGCGGTCTGAGTAACCCAGAATCCCAGGAGTTCTTCAAACGCAGAAACAGCTCCAGCATTAACTTCTCCGGTGCTAGCGCGGCCTCCAGGATTTCCTACACACCCAGCGTCGATGCAGGGGGAAAGTGTCAGTATAAGTCCTACAACATCTCACTGGAAGGAAGCACCCTCAACTTCGACGTGCAGGACCAGGTGAACCTCACTGTGACCTTTCTCTTCACATCATGTTCAGACTGTTTGGTGATGCGCTATGACAACAGCACAAAAACAGTGGTGCGTCTTATCCTGTTCAGCCGGAGGAGGGAAGTGGATCCGAACGAGATGGAGGAGTTCAAGGCTCAGGCAGAGTGTCTGAAGATGCTTCCACCTGTTGAGATGGATCCCATCAAGGAACTCTGTCCAGAGCAGAGCTTAAGCAGCTCTGCCGCTGCTTGAAATATTGTACTTCCTGATGATTTATGACATTTTGCTATACTGTAAATAAAGCAAAGTACAGTAAGATTTGTGCATGTTTTGAGTTATTGCATGATCTCATGCACAAACCTCCCATTACAACATTAAAGAGATGCTTCTCTTTGCAACTTCAGACATTGAATTAGGCATTAATTCAAACTTGGAACACATTAATACAACAAAATATAATTTCTGTGTGCAGATTAAATACAACTGATCCAGAGTACATTTGACATCTTCCCTCATGTCGATCTGTGTTTTTTCATTCATTTATACTAAGGGCTGACCCTCATTTACAATAACATCAACTCAGTTTCAAGACAAAGAAATGATAAAACAACAACAAAGACAAAGGGAACACCACAGTTAGACAACAAAAAGCAATTGAGCCATTGAATACAGAAGATAACAAGATAAACTAGATAAATTCAGATAATTATTATGTAGAACAAAAGACACTTATGTAAAAGCCCCAAAACGTTGCAATTAGTGCAGAAAGCAGTATGTAAAACAATTACCAGCCAAGGTTAGGAGGTTTAAGATAAAGTCTCTGAAATGGGCAAGAGGTGTGAGTGTAATGAGTTTAAGGAGAGGCTGCACATTCCAGATGCACTGAAATTAAATGCACTTTTTCAGCCCATCTGTGTAATGAAGCAATTCTGAAAGGTAGTATGGTAATATTCCGGAAGGGATTTAAAGATTAAAAAGATACCAGTGTGTATCACATCTCACTTGGAGAGGAGACCACCGGGCCTCATCATATAAAATACAACGAGGTTCATAAATCTCAAGGCAGAGCCACAGAGTCCAGAGACTGAAGACTTGAAGAGGATCCGTTTCTATGAAACACATCACCATAGTCAAAGACTGAAAACCCAACAACCCTTTTCCTACAAAACATGGGAAAGATGATTTTTATTTCTGTAGAAACAGCAAACATTTCGCCTGAGTGGGCACACAAAATTCATTTCCTAACATGAACTGAAGTAAAAATGTTGATGACTTATTAAATGTTAAAGTGTTTTTGAATCAAAAATACCAAAAATGTCACTGGTTCAACTCTCAATGTATGATTTTCTTTCACAGATGTGGCATTTCCAATACAACAAATAAACCCTGTTTCAAAGTTCAAAGCTCAACTCATGCCACGTTTTGTTCTACACAGGACAGGAGTTCACTGTGTGCTCTTCTCTAGATTCAACAAGTCAGAAGAACAATTTGACTTTGAAGTGCTCTTTGTGTTGTTGCTGTGTTTAGAGGCTATTGGACAAATTTCAACACAAATATCACTCACTCCTGGAGCCATTTATTTTTTTTTTATGTTTCAGCCCAGAAAATAGAACATTCAGAATGGAGTAAACATAAATAACTCGCACACAACTCAGGTTTCTTTCATTGCTCAATGACGGCATCTGCAGTTTGACGAGTGATTAACCAGAACTGTGTTGCAAAACTGGACTTTCCCGATTCCACCGGTTCTATAAAAATGAACAGACCTCTTAACGCAGCTCCATTCTCAGCTAGCAGACCACAGTTTAAAAGGTGAAGAGAACCCATCGACAAAGAATCGTTTCAACATGTTTTCTGTGTTTGCCATCCTTTTCTTTTGCTTGATGTCTGTCAGCCGTTCAGCTTTTCCAGCCTGTGAGAAATTGGTCGGACCTGCGGATGGACCGGATCCTCGTCATTTCGAGGGCGGGTGGGCTTTTGTTGCAGGAAGCCTCAACAACTCAGCATCAGTGGACGCCCTGAGGCTGAGAGACAGCATCACCGCGTACTTCTCCAACTCCAGTGACACCATCACCTACACCCAAATCAACCGCTTCGGTGATCAGTGCCAGTACCTGCCCTACAACATCTCAGTAGAAGGCAGCACCTTCACCTTTGATGTGGGGAATCGCTTCAGCCTCGACGGGTCTTTCCTCTACACAACCTGCCCTGACTGCGTAGTGATGCGGTGGGTTGTGAAGTCAAAGAGGAGGACGTCTTTAGACTTGTATCTGCTGAGTAGGAGGAGGCAGCTGGGCCAGAAGGAGATGGAGGAGTTTGAAGCTCAGCTGAATTGTTTTGGGCTGCCTCAGCCTGTTATCATGGAGCCGACCAAGGAGCTTTGTCTAGAACAGCCGGAGAGCGGACCAATCAACAGCAGCGAATACTGAGGAGAAAACAACAGAACAAGAGGCATGAGAGACTTCTCAATGAGACCTGATATTCGGTGTGAAAAAATCTATCAGCCTCATTGGGCGTTGTTTACAGATAGACACAAAGGACATTTTTTTGCCTTGTTTGTCAAACTGACCCTTGGATGATGCATGATGGGAGTATTTTTTAATGGAGTATTTTGCAGACTGATGCTGACAGAGGGTGTATCTTGTGCAGGTTGTAAAACTTTTCAAGGCACAATTGTGTTTCCTGGACATGCTGTGAATAAAATCATATATAACATTATTTGTTATTGTCATTATTTAAATTTCTTGAAAAATGAATAAAGCACATCTAGCTAAATTGTTCCGAGAGCTTTAGTTGATCTAAGTTAAAAAATACCCGGGGATCTGGTAAATCTAATCACATTTTTGTGGAACATAGTAAATCTAACTAGACACAACACATTTTGAAACTAACCTAAACTAAATACATTTTAGCAAATATTTCATTAGTTTCAATCTACTCACGTGTCAGTATTATTGTGTCATTTCGTTGCAGTTGTATAATGTGAAGATTAGTAAAAGCATCTAATACCAGTAATAAAATCCCACCGTTTGTTTTAATGAATAGATAAAATAAAAGCATGTGTAGCACACTTATGGGTAGATTAATCAGACATTCATTGTGGTGCAGTAACTGAGTGTTTATTGTCGGCAGGTCCGTAACACATGAAAACACACCAGGAGAACCACGTACTGTCTCTGAGAACACGTCATTAATCAACTACGTTTCTTAAAGACCTCCAAGGCCCAGAGGCTGCCTCTACCTGCACCCACTTAACTCCTGACAAATACAAGACAATTCAACCATTCTCTGACTAGTAAATAGCGGTAAAAAATAGATTCAGTAAATTAAGAAAGTCTAAATCAAACCAAGGTGGGTGGATGTTTACTGTTGTGTTGTAATGTCTACTGCACAGTACTTTTGTACACAATGTCCAACACAACGCTCTGAAAATTCACAAATCCCACTCATGCAATGATATAATCACCATCTTATCCCCCCTGGTACATTCATTCATTTACTTGCATGGTGTACGTATTGAGGTTTGTTGCTCTCTAATTGGATTAGTACTACACATTTTAAGCCTCTAGCATGTGCGTTTGTGCATGCACACATGCTCCTGTGTGTTGTAAACGTCTGTGAGGGTGAGCATGCCATGCAAATGTGGGCGTGCGCAATCTGTGTCATGAGGGTGTTAGTGTGCACACGGGAGGATCTGCAGGCAGTGAGCTGTGAGGAGAAAGTGAGAAGAAATCCCTCTCGTGTTGATTAAACAGGGAAGTTGTGTATCCTCAGAAATGTGCGTGCTGTTTGGATGGCATCTTCAAGGCATTTTGTTAAAAGGTACGTGCATGCATAGAATTTTTTTTTTTTTATTCTGTGAATGACTCTACTTTTGTAACTTTAACTACTGCGCACACCTAAATACTACGCTTCTGTAAAAGTTTCTGTAAAAACCGTCCTCTATAAAAATCATTTCTTCTTACAAGACAGATATTCTTTTGCCACGCTGACTAACTATCTCAAAATAAGTGACTTAAAAATGTGCAAGGAACTACGTCCGCAACCATTAGACAATAGCAAAGCTTATTCTAATTAGGAATGAAGTTAGCCACGTTTATTTTAATTCATCTGCATATTTGTCAAATGCCCTCAGATCTTCAAGTACCGTAGGACACTCCCGACCTGAAAAAAGAGGGCAAGTTTATTTGTAAGGCCTGTCGCAGATGTATTTTTAATGATGATCGTGATTCTGCTGTTCTTTTGATAAAGTGAGCCCCTTTGTAGATAATGAGCAAAACATAAGCCTGTTATGTAATCGTGTTTTAATCTGCAATCTCTTGCAACCTTACTTACCCATTAAGCAGACACTGGCAGAACAGCTTTCTCTTTGCATCTAAGAAAATAAAACAAAACAGCATGTCATATTAGATATATAGTGCCATTAGTTGGTTAAGAGAAATATGCATTGAGGAAAGACCTCATTAGTGCATGTCCCAGACACTAAAGAGTTTTCAAATCACATTACGGTGCTATAATATAAATGAGACGATTGTTTCCCTACGGTAGCATTGCAGGATCATTGTATTATTGAATTAAAGCTTGTTTGTTTTCTGCAGGATTTTCACTGAATCAGCAGGTGTGGGTAAATTAAACAGTTCAAGCACAGATTTGTAATTGATTTCCTACAAGAGCTTAAACCATTACAGCAAGTGCCGTCTCACTGTGACAAAATGTGTGTTTTATGCCTCATTTCGGGTTGTAAAACCTCATACTGAAGGAGTGGCATGTTTATGAATTGCATGATAAATCATTCAGCATTTGGTAAGGAATTAACTACTTTAACGGGAGGTTTAGCAGGAGATTTATCAAACAGTACATGAATATGAGCAACCGTCTCCAATTGTTTTCTGGGCCTGGAATCTGTGAAGGTGCATTATTCATAACTTCAATTAATGAGCCACGGTTTGGTCTCATTTTGATACAGGAAAAAAAACCTTGTGCAGTGCCAACACTCACCCCACTTTGCACTCATAACACATGAGGAAATGACCAGTCTGACAGCATCCAGTCTGACAGCACCCAGGGTCGTTCCATAATGGACTCAGTGGTAGTCTTTGAGTGCCTGCAAATAAAGCTCTGTGTGTCTGTTTTGTGTAACAGGTAAATGACGCAACACAAACATGTTGTATTCTATGATGCGGACGGGGGAAACACGCGCTGATTCATCCAAAATACATATTTTCGGAAAAGAAAACAACCTTGAAACAACTGCAGTTACTGCGCCTATCACAGCGGCAGGGACAGCACACGCCCAAGTACAGTGACGGCAGCCGATGAGTGGTTCCCTGAACAACTATTGTTGGTAATAAACAGTCTCTGTCATTGCTCCAGTGACTCACCATCCCTCAGTGCTCTCGTCCTATTTTACCCACATTTGGCCTCATTGTTTCACCGCGGTGCCTACTATTACGACCACAGTGCTCCCCATTCTTCATGCCATGTCATGCTGCCAGTCTTTATTATATCTACGTGAAGGGGGAGATGCGGCGGTCTGTCTCACTTCATCACAGACTCGCAGTTCTCCAGCTTTGTGATACATTCTCCTTGATGATCGGGCACAGCGTTGGAGTTCAGCCCGGTCAGAGTGGCTTGGCAGGGATTCGCGGTGGATGGCAACAGCAGTAGCCACGCTGTGAGCCGAACGCACACTCACATGAGAAGAGCGCTGTCTGTCTGTATGTGTGTGTCACACAGGTGTGAGCCATGGAGGGGAAGTTTAAAATAGAGAAGTGTGTGTATCAAACATAAAGAGGTGTATAGGAGCTGGGGTCTCCCGTTGTCACTAACTGCTGTTGTGTGGACGGTCGTATTGTTATTTCAGATTATGTGTTCGTGTGTGTGTGTGTGTGTGTAGTACTGAGCCATTCTCCACCCGGTAAGCTGATTAATGAAAGGTGTGTTCAGCAGAAAACTTTGCACGCTGCACAGTGGAGTAGAGTAGTGCTCTATAAACGAAGCCAAGAACAATGCTGCCTGTCATGTGAAAACAAAATCACTCAGTGGCTGCCATTAAAAAGATACTGTAGGACGCAAACGCAGTGTTAGCTATCCCAAATGTCAATTCAAGGGGGGGGGGGAGTTTAATGTATAAAATGTTCAGCTGCCACAAACCTCCAATTTAAGTGCATCATAGGTTTTCGAGCTCTCTGAAATTCTACAGGAGGGATAAACACCGTTTTTAGAAAATACGGTGGCGATAGATGCTGTCTGACGCGCGTCCAAATTCTTTCAAAGGCGTTCAGAAGGTATGATGTGGAGGGACACGTCTATATCCACGTGGCTGCATTTATCTTGACCCATCTCTATGTGTACAATTCTAACAACGCTCCCACCTACAGTACAACATTGTTGTAGTAAACAAGTAAAGCAGGGGTTCCCAAACTTTTTCAGCTTGAGACCCAAAAAACAATTTTATGTCTCCTTATGACCCAAAATCACAAAAAAAACGTCAAATGAAAAAAACAATCCAAATTTCTTTGTCTTTTGTATCATTTTCATCCTTGTTACCTTGTTTTTTGTCTTCTTACATTTTTGCTTTTTACATTTTAGTGTCATTTTTGTCTTGCTACGTTGTTTTCCTCTTTTACGTAATATTTGTCTTGTTACACGTTTATACTTTGTTTTTGTCTTGTCTTTTACGACAGAGGTCTCTCCTCTGCATTTCACGAGGCTTTGGTGTCATGAGGAAATTTTATTCACAAATCATATTGTTGTTATTATTATTTTACCCTAACCCAATAAAAACAGCTCCACAACCCAATCCAAAAAACCTAAAGCAACAAATAATTTCTCTCCAGTGCGTATTGTTTAGCTACCTGTAGCATTGCCATAGAGATTAATTCATTGCTTTTCAAAATGAACACAACAAGTCATAGTAAACACGGCATGGTGATTTGTTTTATACGATAAGAAGTCATTATAAGTAGGTGCCCGTGTTTGTTGTTCCACTGCATTAATTAAATTTGTTGTTCTGCTTTTTCCTCTGTGCTCTGTTGCTTTCACTCAGACTGACTGGCTGAAGGCCGAACATCCTGACTGCTCCGAGCCTTTTACATCAGCAGATTTATCCCCATGGAGACAAAGCCCTTGACCTGGCACGACCTGGATCCTGCCAATTCATGTGACAAGGGGGTCAGTGAGTCCGAGACACTGGGTGACATAGGTGCAGCCATAAGATGCAGCCCCCCTCTGCAAGATAAAAAGGCTCCGAGGGCAGAACCTGAAGAGGACATAGACATAGATATGCAGGAGTCTGGAGCTCTGCAGAAAACCCAAACACTTCAAAGTACTGAAAGGGCTGATGCAACCAAAACAGAAAATCAGGACTCAATAGTAATTAGTCTCTGCACCCCTGGAGAGACACAGGAGACGGCGACAGAGTTGGAACACATTTCCAACAAACTATTAGAAGAGTCAGAGGAGTCTAAAATGGATCGATGCGATGATTTTTTCCCTCCCCTCAGTGCCCTTTCAGCAGAAGAATGCCCTGAGAAAGACTTTCCCATAGAGGTGGATGTGGCTGAGTGGATCAGCGATATTGACATCATCTCGGACCCAACAGATGATCTTGTGTCTCCTGATAGCCAGTGTGGTCAGGAATGGCAGACGGATCAGTTCACTGAACCTGTTAATGGAGCTGTGGATTCAGAGGAGATGATACGAGATAGTGTGACAGCAGAGGAAACTGCTGTACAGCTGAACTACTTACCAGATGGTTTTACCGACAGCAGACCTGAAAATAATATGTCAGCTGCTGGAACAAATTCGACTGCTCACCAGTCTCTCCCTGAGAGAAACGACTTTGAAGATGTGCATATTGTGCGCTCCCCACCTTATGCTGATGAAAGTGAGGAGGAAGAGGAAGTGAAGGTTGCCTTTTGCCAGCTCCAATCGGGTACTCTAGACATCAGCAGCAATTTCTGTGATTCTGCTGGACAGGACTTTGCCCCCTTTGTACCTGCAGTTACTTTAGACAAACAGCAGGGGGAGTTATTTCCACAAAGCCAATGTAAACTAGCACCCAAGGGAGCAGACCAGGAAGCTGCACAACAGGTGCTTAGCCAGGGCTCTCCACCTTTGTCAGCTGTTGCCATGGAGCTGTCCAATCCAGGCGGACTAGCTACTCAAGGCTCTGGTTGTGCTGTAGCTGTGAGAGAAGGGAACAGAAGGGCGGGGCAAAGGACAGAGGGAAAAAGCGAACAAACAGGTGGGGAGGAAGGGCAGACAGAAAGTGGACTTGAAACGGACAACGCGGCCGGGCAGCAACACAGGAGAGGGCTGTTAAAATCTTCAAAATCTGTCCAAATACAGGAACCGAAAGAAGGAAAATACAAGTGCGTGTCTTTTAAATACAACAGGATGGAGAGCGACTCGTCTGATGACAGCCAGAGTGACAGTGGAGTTTCAGCAGACTTCTCTCCATGCAGCACTTTGGAGAGCAGCGCCACAATCCCTACAGGTAGTCCAGCAACAGCCCCCAAAGAAACTCCCATTGAGAGGGAGATCCGAAGAGCTATAGAACGTGAGCACAGCCTGAGAAGATCTAGAGGACTTCCAAATCCACCCGCTTCCCCAGAGTATGTAGAAATCCCTTTAAGAAAAAATGTTCTCTGCCAGTCTCTAACTGCTAAGTCTGACAGGTGTCAAGGCAAAGACAGACAATTTGCGGGCAAGAAGATGCAGCATGAGATCCACGAGGAGGCCCAGCGGGAACAGGATCTGGTCAAGCTTGGAAAAGTTCCAGGCTTTTATGACAAAGGCACAGTCCGCCAACTCAAAGAGAGGAAACAGCTTTTTGAGGCCTTTCAGAAACCAAGTGAATTGATTTCACCGAGGAGTAATGCCACATCCTGGTCCTCTGACAGTGATCATTCCACCCTGGAGATTCAGGAGGACTTATCATCGCAAGCCTCCACGGTAGCAGGCTCGCATGGGCAGAGGAGCATAGAGCTGCTGAGTCCCACACAAAACCCAACCTCTGACAAAGGACTGGCTTCCACTAACTCCACTGCCAGAGGAGCAAGTTTTTCTGAGGGGACTAACTGCCAGGTCATCATCCTAGAGAATAACCTGAGCATCCCATCAAATCAGCTGTACCGCACCAAACCAGAGGCCATCACTGCTCCTGACTCTGGTGCTCCTTTTGTCTCAGGAGGACGTGGCAGTGGGATTACAGGGAGAGTGCAGGAAAAGGAGGAGGAGGAGGAAGGGCAGGATCTGGCACCCAAGGAGAACCCCTTTTTCAAGCTGCGCTCCTCCACGGCTTTAGTTAAAGTGGAGCGGGATATCCGGGAAGCTCAAGAGAGGGAGAGGGAGCTTCGTAAGCAGAGGATCAGCCTGTATGGGGGGACAAAAGGAGACAGAGGAGGAGGTGGAGGACTAGAAGGAGGTGGAGGAGGAGGAGAGGGGAGGCCAGCCAATGTAGAGGGACAGAGTAATACATTGTCTTCTTCTTCACTGAATGGATTAGCTGTTCCTGACTTACCTGACCCGCCCCAAAGGAGGGGAACGAGACCCCCAGCAGGTCAGTGTACCGGTTGTTGGTCTAGGAGTAAAAACTGTGTGTATAACTGATTCTGTTTGTACCCACAAGCTCACACAGACTGTGTTTGTGTGAGCTTGTGGGTGAGTATGTGTGTAATTTTTATATCAGCTGCGAGATGATGAAAACCTCCTGAAACAGCCCAGCGAGCACATTATTCCACGTTTCTCATGGTCAGTGGAAAACCTCAAAACAGCTTCGGAAACCGGTGTAAGCTGTTTGCAGCAATAATTTTGCACCAGAGACCATATGCTAGCCAAGAAGAAAATACAATTTTGTAGCTCCACAATAAATGTAGTATCCAGTCTGTCATATTAATTGCAAAAGCTGAGGTAAGTCTTGACTCGTAGAGTCTCGAGTCACAGTGTATCGCGTCAGCAAGAAAGGAGAGCATTGGAAGGGTCCAATTTTGGGATGAAGTCTAAATTCAGTGTTGAAAAACTGCACAATAGTTGTTTTTAGTTGGTGGTAAAGTGTAGAGACAAGAGACAGTAATGTACAGTGTATGCAGCAGGTTGAGAGAAGAGTTTTTACAGCTTCATGTTGTGCCCGTTAAGTGTATGTTTATGTTTGTTTTGTTTGCAGGGAGAGCAGCCTTTGCCTCTTTTTGTGTCTTCATATGAATGAAAGTTTTGGCAGCCACTATGGACTTTTCAATTTTATATGAAACTGACCAGGGTGTGCCACTGTATGTCCATGACTCAGAGCTGGATAATGAGCAATGAAATATTGTTTCATAAACAAAGGATTATATTGCCTCTTTATGTTCCTTTATGTCCTGTGCTACATTTCATTTCTATTTTACTGTGTTCAATCAAACAAATTCTTGTTCCCCTGCATTCCTCTCTATTTCCCTTCATTTCTCCCCACTCATGTTCACTCTTGGTTTGACTCAAAAGGCTTTACCGCTCACAGTGTACAGAGCACAAACAAAAGCAGCCTCATTTGCCTTTCCTGTCCTTGTCCACTTTTATTCTTTTTTCTCTCTTGCAGCACGCCAGTCAGTTGGAAAGCTTGGCGTATGGCCCCCGGCTCCAGCTGGAGAAGAGAAGATTAGCCAGCCGGAGGTGAGTCGGGGTTGCCTATCATCCCATTGGGATGAAGTTTACACATGACAGTTTCTTTTATTGTTCTATTTGTTATTCTACTCCTAAAAGCTGATGATTTGGAAAAAAACACAAAAAAAACATGTGTCACAGACACATCAAACACCTTATTGCTCTATAAATGCGCACACCATCCCAACCTATCTGTTTCACTTAATAGAGGACATGAAAATGTAGGCAAATCACCTTCCTGAGTCTCCCTCGAATGCAGCTAAGAAAATGATCAGGCACCGAAATAATAAAAGCTTTAACATCTGAGAGTTCCTATATGGATTTGATCAGACTCCCAGCAGCATGAACACGAATGCATATATTACAAATTGAACTAGTTTGTTGACTAGGATCCAATGAAGAAAGGGCTCGTGGGAGGATGTCAGCATCTTTTTAGCAGCAAATATGGGCCACAAACATCTGATAACATACTGAACACACAGTAAGGAGCTTATCTTTATAGATAAGGGACGAAGGCAAAAAGCTCTCGGAGGGAGAAGGAGAGGCACAGTCTGTGGAGCTGTGGAGTGGGTTGGGTTTTTGTGTGTGGGCAGACGTGTGTGTGTGTGTGTGTGTGTGTGTGTGGGTGGTTGTGTTTGCAAAAAATTATCACAGAGAGAGGAAAGTCCATTGCCTTACCTGCCTTGTGGGTCTTGCATCTCTTTGATACTGTGGCGTCTCTGATTAGAGTTCAGTATTTCACTGTGGCTTTAGCTCCTTAATGCAGTTTGGCATTGATGTGCTGTTCTCTAGCAGCATGGGTTCAGTTTGATGTTAGCATTAGAATCATTTTGCTCTTTTCTGTCTTAAGAGATTCTTCTTTCTCTCTCCCGCTCTCTCTCAGCTGGCTGGTTATCTGCTTTCTGCACAGACGTGGTTCCTGATTACAGTTCAGGAATAAATGCGGGATTGTGGGAGAAATTTGCCTCAGTTGTTGACTTAGTCATACTGAACATGGCCTTGGATCACAGTCGCATTAACCTCCCTCTGACTTACGGAGCTAATGATGCTCATCCAAAGAGATGTCCTCCCGAGGAAATACATTCAGGCTCCTCTTTTTATCTTTTTGCTTCTTTTTCCTGTGTTGGCTTATTGGCCCCATCTCCTGCTCCCACACATTTGATGTTTCTACTCTTTCATTCTCTTTCTTTTTTCTCTCTGCTTGTACTTTCACATACAACTTTCTCTTTCCCTCCTCTTTTGCCACACAGTCACCACTCCTGCATAAAGTCCTTGTTTTCCCTTTTTTTTTTTTGTTGCCCCAGGTTCTTCACGGTCCCCGGACCCCTAGACAGAAGACCCCTCTAGTGCAGCGCTGGGAGTCAGGCCTGATCAACGGACACAATCAGGAAGAAAACTGAAAGAAGAATGGAGGGCGGAAGGTTTACAGAGACTCTGCCTTGGGAAGTGAAAGACCTGAAAGACTGTGAAATAAAAAAAAA
>JAPQRN010000001.1:7901656-7928664 GCA_037367275.1 Coranthus polyacanthus
AGAATGGAGGGCGGAAGGTTTACAGAGACTCTGCCTTGGGAAGTGAAAGACCTGAAAGACTGTGAAATAAAAAAAAAAAAAGAAAGAAGACATCACAGTAAAAGAAGAGCCGGGACAGACTAAAGGAGGGAGGAATGATGAAGACGAGGAAAGAGAGGATGTGAAGTGAGAAAGAGGTCAAGGATTGAGGCTAGAAAGGGGGTCAGGAGGATTGGGAGCAAGGAAAAGGATTGGCGGTGGACTGAAAACCCTGAAAAGTCCTTCAGCGTGGAGGAAAGGAAACAGGAGGAGACGGGGCACCTATTAGTGTCTAAGCACTCATCCTGTTTCTGGTGCTGTTTAGCAGAATGATGAATATAAAAAAGCAAAAATCATAATAATGTTGCAATGAATTTCATTACTACTAGATTTTGTTTTTTAAAATAAAGGCATGATTTGTTGATAAGACTAAGAGGTACAGTGTAGCGTTAAAATACAACTATAAAAAAGTCAAGACTGCATCCTTAGATTCTGTTTTGATTATGGTGCAACCTGAATTATTACTTTATTACACCTGTACAATCTAATGCAATCTGATACATACCTGCAGTACATCTTATCTTTGGATAGCTCACTGATTAGTTTTAGTTTCGCACCTTGTTCGTGAAATTTTGCAGTCATTTAAGAGGCGGTATGTAAGTGCTGTTTTATGATGGCGCTTGTCTTTGCTACTTTTTGTACTCTATACAGCGCAAACGACAAGACAAAAATGTATGTATGTAATGCAAAAACAACACTGCTGCATCCCCCAAAAAAAGACCCGCTCACAAAAATGTTATTGTACTTGATTATATTGTTCAGATGCTCCTAATAAACTGGAAACATCTATATAGGGCAGTGATCTGAATTTTTTTTGCCACAGGTCTTAATCCACAAATAGCAACGTCTTTTGTTATGTTCAGGCGTCACTGCTGAAACCTGGATTATAGCGCAAAAAAAGCACCTTCTGGAAAAAGGTGACAGTACATAATTAATATCTAAAGCTTGAACAATAGCTGCTCTGTTGTAATTTTTTTATATAGAGAGCAGTAAATGTTGCACTTTTGAATGAAACCTGGGAACAACATTATAGTCTAAGCTACTTACCCTGTGGCCTCCCTTTCTTTGACTACAGCGGGGATTCACTGTTAGTATTGATATTATGTATGTTGTGGCCTGGCCACAAAATGTCACAGAACATGTGAAATATTCATGTACTTCAGGTTCTGTCCTTATTTGAGTCTATTGCACCCTGGGATGAAATAGAAATGCGTCACCATGGATACAACTTTGGAAATGCTCTTTCCAGAATTAAAGCAGCGTGAATGCCCTGGACCTTAGTGTGTAGGCGTTTGTGTGTGTGTTTATGAGTCTGGCCACGCTTTTCTTATGGGGACCTAATTGGGTTTAAAACAGTCACATATGGGGACTCGGTTCCCTTATGGGGACAAAATTCATTCATTTAATGAAAATAATTAAATTTGCAGGTTGCGGGTTGTTTTAAGTGTTAGGGGTCAGGGTTTGTTTGTGAATGTAAGTCAATGTAATGTCCCCTAAACACAAGGAAACACAACATGGGTGTGTGTATGTGTGTGTGTATATGTGTGTGTGTGTGTGTGTGTGTGTGTGTTTGCAGGTGAGATCAGCAGACCACGCTTTAGTGACCTCCCAATCTGCTGTGAATAATTCATCACCTCATTCTAACTGGACACAACCCAGTGACATTGCCAGTACATTATAATGGTAGAGTCACAGCAATTTAAGTGCTCAAAATTATTAATAAGCTTTAATCCTCACTAGGCAACTCTCCCCATGTTACCACATTGATGGCACATCACCAGACGCCTTGGTATTAAAGCAAGTCATATATCAGCTGTCAAAACCTTTAAATAAAACATAACAAAGTTCACTTACTTGTAATACCTTGTTTCTGTTTCGTAGCTTCAGAACAATGTCAGAGTCAAAGATCAAAGATGATTTTTTTTATGTTCGCACTATCAAACAGGGCAACATTGCCAGGCTGGAGGCAAACAAAACTGTTCTCTGTAAGTTATCGCACGTCCTCATATCTAATCTGGCTGCTTTTCAGAGGAGGTGACCCAAAAATAGACCCACATATACCTGTCTATGACCTGCTCAGCTCCGGACTCATTTCCATTATATTTCATTATCAGCGTCATCCAAAGTCCTCCTGGCATGAAGTCCTCGAGGCACTATTGTGTGAAACAGTCGGTGTTTAGAGGATTATCCACTGCTCTCGCAAAGCCTTTCTGCGAAGAGAGCGGAAGTATAAGAGGACAGTGACGGCTGAGGAGACGTCTGTATGTTTGTGCGTTTATTCACGCTCATAAAATGAAACCAGTAAA
Source organism: Coranthus polyacanthus (assembly GCA_037367275.1). NCBI lineage: Eukaryota > Metazoa > Chordata > Actinopteri > Kurtiformes > Apogonidae > Coranthus > Coranthus polyacanthus. The sequence continues at coordinate 7,904,041 of JAPQRN010000001.1, forward strand.
AAACCCGGTTCTTATTAACGTGAAACAAATGGGATTCAGTGAAACCTCATGGGGTTCATTAATACCGTCTCATTCTTACCTGACAAATAAGCATCACATTAAGTTTAATAGTTTAATTATATTAAAACGGAGAAATCCAAATGGAAATTTTATATGCCATTGAAATTCGTATATTTTAAACATCAGACCTGCAATTATTTTTTAGTGTAGATTCGTATAAAATGCACGTACATGGAGACTCTAGATGACACTCAAATAATACCACTGCTGCTAAAGCTACTAATAATGTGTTTGCATGTAGGCCAACATTACCTTTATACATTATGGCGTATGTCACACCCGTCTCTGCAATAATAAGAATTTACACAATCATGTGATTGACATTCAGTCTCTCGTCACTGTTTTTGCCACTTGTTGTGTACTGTCAACAGACAATAAAAGGGGTATAGAGATTATTCCTTTGATTCTCTGACATACTGTATAGGCATTTTGCATATAATAACGCTCGGTGTGGGTGTCTGTTGCTTTGATGTTTAAGAGAAGAGGGGATGAAATTGCAGAGCTGAGTCACCGAGAATCAACATAAGCCCACAACAGCAGATTTCCAGCAGGCTGTGTTTTATTATAAAACGAGGAGAGGATTGATTAAATACCGTCTCACTGCAAACACTGACATCCATCATTACATGTTACCGCACCTGGGTTTGTTTGTTTTTGTTTTAGTTATTTATTGTCAGTCACTGAGTCCTAAAAAGGTCAAAGTTTCTGACCTGTTGACAACTTGTTTTATGAATAATAAGTGTCAGTAAACAAATTATATCAATGGATGTCAATCACCGATTTCTTTGAGTGGTACAGTGTAATGTTTGGTCATTTAAAAAAAACAAAAAACAAAAGAAAAGAAAGACTTTAAGGTGCAGATATTGATGATCTGTTGATATGTAAAGAGGAGGTTGTCTGTTGTTTAATGGAGGCCATTATTTAACCAGTAACACTCATTGTTTTGCCATAAATTAAACTGAAAGATACAACCATGGTCGTAGAAGAAATCAGAACATTCTTGATAAAATATAATAATAATGATAATGTGTAAATAAAAGACGGGGGTTTTTCTGTTTCTTTTTTCTTGTATTTTGACCCCACGATTGTGACGTCTGTATAGATTTTGTTGGGCTGAATGTTGTTGTATAGTGTGAAGTACAGTACAGACAAATAAAGACGTGCAGGCCATTTGTGAAAGGTGCAAAAAGAGCTAAATCCATTTTTAAAGGTCGCGCTCATGTTTATTGCTCTCTAGTTAAAATATACTGCATTCATCTCACAATTGCTTTTACCCTTGATACTGTTTATGAATTATTTTACAAGGCAAGAGCAGTGGCCTGTTAGTCATCAAAAGGCTTTGGTGTAATGTGTCTGAAGTGGTCACAAATATGGGCAAAACAACAATAGTTTTCTTGTCATGATGTTGTCATTCCAACCTAAACCCTTTCCTAAATCCCCACTTTCTGCCACGAGACTTTATTTAAGTGCTGAATTCTTGACTTTTTGTTGCGTCAGATTCAATTAAATTCCGAACCCAAATGTCTGCCAAAACTTTCCGGGGCGTAGACGAAGTGCCAACACCACCCACAGTCTTAGATTTCAACACACACCTTCGTGTTCAGTCTCTGTAGACGCACCCACCCTCAGCTAATACACTGTAACAGCATGGGATGGCATTAAAAGGGCAATCATCATGAATGTGAATGTAATTTAATATCAGTCTGACTCATAATTCGGTGTGTCACATATGCATGCTCATGCACATGCGCGGGCAAGGTGAGGCCGCTACATACCAGTGTGGTGTGCGTGCAAATTGAGGCGCCGCTTATGCTCATCAGCATGGTGAATTCACATCGCTCAGGCTTCTTATCATTACTCTGCTTCTTATTTAAACGGATCTGCCTAATGTCATTATATACAGCTGAATATCTCCGCCGTTTGTGTGTGCGTGTGTGTGTGTGTGCGTCTGCACAGGAAAAGCAAATTATGACTCAGACGTGAATAGGAGCTAGACAAATTGAGTACTTCGCGAGCCTTAAATTCATCCAAGTTTTCCTGCCCTCACATTTCATGTTTTTTCTTTTTTTTTTCACTGTGTGTGTCAGCGTGGCAGACAGAAAAGAAAAACTACAGAGCGGTGAAGAAATCTGGTGCTGATGAAAAGCTCCACGCTGCCATTGAGAGGAGTGAAATGCAGTAAAAGGACTAATACAGAGCAGGCTTTTTTTTCTTTTTTTTTTCGCTGCTTCCTGAAATACAATGACAGCCTTTCTCTGCTGAGTTATTGTCCGCCATAAAAACTCCACGAACAGGTGGGGAGGTATATCTCCCTCTTGAGTCTCTTACTTCCTTACTTTCACACAGTACTGAAGTGCCTGTACACTCAATTACAACATGGAAGAAATTACGGAGAGATGAGGGCTCAAACATAATAGTTTTGGGATTACTGTGGATGATTGTTTGGCTTTTATCCTCTTTTAAAGTGACGCTGCCATACGGAAAACTGGGCTTTTTCATGTTATCAAGTCATCACGAAGGAGATCAACGTGTTAATGCTGTTTACATATTTATGTGCCGTAGTGTAGGTATGTTGTCATTTGCATTTCATATAAATGGTGCCCTCTGCAGAATGTTTGGTACAACTACAGCAGAGCAAATACTTCACAATATGTGTTTTGCTTTCTCCTATATTACAGTGTACCATGCATACCAGCGACAGTTTACTTGGAGAAACACGAAACTTCATATAAGTTTAAAAATATGTATATCAGACTTTATTTACATTGTTATGATAGTGCTGAAATGTTCTGCAAATATTAGTTTAAAACAGTCGTCGGGTTAAGTCTTAACAGCCACAAGAATAAGACAAAACAATGTCGTGGTTTTTGGTCACTTTGATGATGAAGAGATCCTGCGTTTTAAAGGTTCAGTGTGTAAGATTTAGGGAGATTTAAGACGATCTAAGTGCAGATGTGGAATTCAGTATTCATAATTATGTTTTCATGAATCATGAATTCATATAATCACACAGAAATGAGAATTGTGTTTTTAGTATCTACAGAGGGAGCAGGTCGGGGTTCGCGGAGTCCACCATGTTGCACCGCCATGTTTCTATAGTAACTCGGAATGAACTTCCTCTTCTTTTTCCCGTTTTCTAGTGAGTGGCATCTGGGATTAAGGTGCTTTACCGTCACCTATGTTTGAGCGTGGACCAAACCAAAAAACCCAGAACCAACAAAGCGAACGCTGACTTTAATGAGGGGTTTCTGGGGTTTTTTGGCCACCATAGGGGGGGGGTGCGGATGGGTGTATTCTGCAACTTCACCACTAGATGTCACTAAATATCACACACTGAAACCTTTACTGTGACCAAAAGCTGCTAAATGGACCTTTCAGTGAAATCATTCTGTTAAGTCAAGAATGAACTTTAAAGCTTAAATAAATTATTCACATCTTCCACATACAAACTTAGAAAGTCTGCATTAAGAGGCTGAGTAACATGTACGAGCAAACAAACATCATATCCTGTTAATCTGTACAATTTTGCTCCTTTACATGAAAGAGGAAGTTAGGAAATAGTCTTTCCTGTCCTGCTGTGTAACTCCAACTGATGCTACATTGATAGGATAAAGTACAAACACACAGAGAGAGAGAGAGAGAACGAGAAAACAGAGAGACAAACAAAGGTTTCTAATAGCTGGGATTGATCGGGGCTGTAAATGTCGACAGTGCGTACCCTAACGGGGATGTGGAGGCGGTCTCTGCACTTGTGTCCCCACTGGCCCAGTCCTGCACATAAACACACACAAACACGCCGTCGTGTGACTTTCCTTTCAGGTTTCGACATTGCTTTTACTGTTAAATGTACTGTATATTAGGCTTGATACGCGGACACGACGAATGCATCTTCCTCAAATGTTCCCGCTTCAAAAAATACGGCCGTGTGATTTGAACTGCTCGAACGATACGTGATGGGTTTTGTAAATGAGAATCTGGCCGTTCGTAACAAGGAATGGATTGACATTTCGGTTTTTCTCACTGTGCAGCTCCAGTACCAACAGTACGTGCCATAAAAGCAATACTTAAAATGTAAAATAAGCCATTTTTGAAAATACTCAATTATATTTGATTTAAAAAAAAAAAAAAAAAAAAAAAGGCTCTTGAAGTAAAAGCTTTAGGAAAAAGGCACTCTACATCTCTGCTGACACTTTAACACATCGTATGTTAAAGTGTGCAGCTGCTCTCGAGTTTCTAAATTTCTGCCATGGCTGTTTTTATTAAGTGCTTTTCTGTCAGCTGGTGATGACAGTTTTTTTCTGCCTTCTGAGACGGCCGTTAAGTGGCAGTGCACAGAAAGAGAGGGAAATTGAGGGTCTTGGGAGAGAATTTTACCTAATTACAGCCCTTCATCGAGCTAATTAATGAACATTGTTACAGCTAATGGGAGAGTATGTGTGGGTTTAAGTTTGCGTATTTGGTGATTGGCAGTGAGTGTGCTGCACATCTGTATATGTGTGTCTTTGTTTTGTTTATAGCAAAGGGATCGAGGAAGTTTACAGTTGTTTGTCGAAGTGAATCTAAAGGGAAAAACACAGCGACGGCAGAAATACCAGAAATACCAAAAAAAAAAAAGGAGGGGGGAATCTTCCCAAGAAAGGACTAAGATTACGATTCATAACTTAAGACAGTGTTAGGGAAGTACAAAGATACTGGAAGCTATTGGAAGCATTTGTTTTGATAAATCACCGGAGAACATTTTATCAGCAATCTGGATAATAATTCATATTTACCTCAGAGGTGAAGCTTGCACGCGTGAGTGTAAGATCTGCAACAGCAAACAACTGACAATTAGCAGCTGGTATTAGAAGAAATGAGAGGAAACTGTGTAAAGCCATAAATTGACGCCTGATGATAGTGATGAATTTTTTGAATAAGGCTGCACGATTTGATGAAAGAGTCAAACTGTGATTATTGTGGCTATATTGTCTATTTGCTTTGTTGTCGAGGAAAATGCACAGATTTACTCATTTCAAAAACTTGGCGACTTTCATTGTGCGTGTTTTACACAGTAGCTCTCTCTGCTCAGTCTCAGTATCACCATACACCAGAGGTTGTGCTCATTTATTATTTTTTTTGCCCATTTCTGCAATTATATCACCGTAAATCCTCCCAAATCTGGACCTTTAAATTGCAGCCTTTTGTGATTGTATAATTGCACGGGCCAATGCTGCGACTCGATTAACTGTGTGGCCTTATTTTTGAAGTGAAAGACTCACCAACAACATGATCCTTGGCATGAACCTGAGTCCAGAACTGAGCCTCCTCTCTAGAAACAGTTCAGTAAAGCCAAGTTTAGAACCACAAATAATAATGCCTCAATGCAACGACACATGTTATTTGTTAAGATGGAAGTTAACATTATATTATATGCAAATAAGTCTGAAGTAATGGAAGCCTGCAGTGTGAAATAAGTTTTGAGAGTGGGATTAATAAGGTGCTACAATTTAAACCTACTATTATATTTAATAAATTATGAATCAGGAAATCACCCTTTTTTTTTATTTGGGGATGAAATTATTCTGAATAAAGAGAACACACTGATGAGTTATCTAAAATAAACAAGTACCTTTTCTTCTTTTCCTCAGCTGCAGCTTTTACTGTAAGGAACAACAAAAAAAAGAGAGGAAACCGTTAGTTTCACACAGGAACACAATCATAACAGTGGAAACGAATGTGTGAGAAAGCAGAGATTCTGGATGTATACGTGTGAAATACCTTTCCTGTGCACCACGACAACGACGAGTGCCACTGAGCAGAGGAACAAAACCACAGCAGAGAAAGAGCCCAGTACGAGAGGCCAGTCCACACCTGACGAAACTGCAGACAATCACACAGGGATGATGAGATATTCAATTGATTCAGACGCATTAAACGATTTCCGATTCAGAGCCACCGAAGTGTAGCTTTTTACATTTCTCTCTGATGGATTTCCTTGTACCTAAAGTCAGTAAAGTTTTTTTTTTTTGTTCTTCCAGACACTCACGATTCACAACAGATAAACAAACAGAAGGTAAAATCACACATGACATAATGGCGTGATGGTTTAGTATCGACTTACCTCCTGATGGAGGAGGAGGACTTCCTGAAAGATGAAAAGAGAAGAAAACAGGCAGGCTTTGAGTAAAACTACTACTACTACACTCACACAGACACACAGTAATTGCACATTTCTACCTCCATTTACAGCCAGAGGGAGGCTACGTTCAGACGTTGTCCATTCCCTTCCCAGTAGGACACTGTACTTGCACTGGTACAAAGCCAGAGGAGTGTCCTGGACAGGAACTGGGAACGTGGCCTGATGGTGAATCACTTTGGCATGTTGTGTGGAGACAGGAAGTTCATTATCCACTTGGAAGAGTGAGAACACAGCGCCGGGGTACGAAGGAGACCCTTCGCAGAGCAAATGCCACACATCTGTCTGCTGCTGGAGAACAAGGGTCGGTGTGGGCAGCGCGTCTGCAGAGGAAATATTCACCAGGAGCATGACTTCGAGTGAAAAGTACTGTCATGAATAAATCATTAATTCATTGTCATATTTAAGTAAAACCTTTAAGCCTTGCCTTTAAAATATCGCTTTTTATTAGTAAATTAAATGCAGATACTATATTTTTGTGGGTGTTTTCATGTAAGAACTATTTTAAAAAGTATATTTTTTGAATATCTATTTTTTGTAGAAGATACACAACTGTGCACTGTAGTGGAGACTGAACACTGCCAGTTTAAAATGCACTTTAATTACACTTTAATGGTAATTGTTTTTGTTTTTTTTAGCATAAGCATGCATTCGCAAAGCTCTTTCCACAAGAAAATATAGTTAATTTAGGAAAACAGTCTATTTTAGACTTTACTAGATGTAATGCATGATTATTGTATCATTATGCATCAATTTTGTAAAATTACATTAGGGGACTAATATAGGATTTTAATTATCTGATAATGTATAGAAAACCAAATGATGAATTGTTCAGATAATCCATGTAGTAGTTTTGGTTTTGGTAGTTTTGGCAGTATTTGGCGCAATAAGGCCAAATACTGCTAGAAAAAGTTTCAAAAGCTAAAGGTTCATTAACTGTCCACTGTAGTGGACACCATGCAAGAAAGAGTTAGTTCTGTTTATGCCAGTTTGGACTTTGGGAAATTGTGTTTGTAGACTTTTAGCATTTTACAGTATTTTTGGACCAATGTATTTGAAAATGTACAAATAATAAAATAAACAGTGAGATGATGTTAAAGGGTTAAAAATGAAAAGGTTAAAGTCACAGAAAACACCACAGGGAAAATGATTAAAACAGTGAGGAAAACAACAGCTCCTTAATGTAAAGATAGAAGCGTCTAAAAATTAATATTTTAATTATAGGTCTATATATAAGTTTTTTGTGAAGTTTTAAAGAAAAGGTTGAGATTGAGGTGTTTCAGGACAAAACGTCCCCCTGACATCCCTACCCATGATGGTGATGTGAACCACATTGCTGACAGTTGAATTGATCAGTCCTCTTTTCCTGGTGACCTGGTAAATGCAGGTATACTCGCCCTCCTCTCCTCCCTTCACTGGCCCCACGCTGAAGACTCCCGGCTGGGGTTCGGGGTTGGATACCTGGCTCGCCTGGGGCTGAGGGATCGTGGATGTTGTCGCAGCTTCCGTATCAGCTTTCTTCAGCAAAACGAAGGACACTGGCTTGTTGTTGGAGTTAGACTGGGACTGATACTGGGGCTGAGGAACAGGGAGGGAGCAGCGGAAGGAGAGCACGCCCCCTCGTTTAACCACACCACTAGAGGGCTCCACAGACAGGACGGGAGGAGGAAACGAGGGGATGGAGCGAGTAGGGGGAGCATCTAGAGGTACGGATAAGGAGAAGAAAACAATCATCTGTGTTTTTTTGTGCCACCGTTGCTTTTATAGATAACAAATACAACCAGGCTGTGAAAATAATGGACAAAAAGCCTGTCCAATGGCTTCCCTGTGTCTCATCCTGAAGAGATACAATCTACTTATTTTTGAAAGCTTCACTCATTTTTGTTTTTTTCACACGAGTCTTTAAATGTATTAAGAGTTTAGACCACAGACCACATCTACATCTACATTTGGACACTTTTCTCCATACAAGTCTGTACACTATGGAACGCTTTTATAACTTCAATCAGCTCATCATCATCATCATCATCATCATCACCCTTTCAATCCATGTTGGAGCACAGGCCATCGGTTACTTTTTTTCCATCGACTTTGGGCCATCTTCTCCAGGTGTATCCCTCTGCTGCCTCCGCCTCTCTCCGCCACCCATGTCTCAGTCTTCCATGCCATGGTGACTGTCTAGTGATATTGTTCTGAGGTATTCATTCCTAACGGTTTCCGGCCACCAAATTCTCAAGATTCTCCTCAGGCATTTGTTGATAAGCGTTTGGACTTTCTTTAGCGAGGTCTTTGTTGTCCTCCAAGATTCAGCTCCGTAAAGCAAGACGGGTTTGACATTGGTTGTCGATGTTGTCACGTCCCTAGACCAAGGTAGGTTAAAGACGGTACATCCTCAATGGCTGCCTTCTCTAACATTATGGGGTTCTTGTTGCTGTTGTTCATCCTCATGGACTTTGTTTTAGCCTTGCTTACGGAGAGGCCAGGTTTAGCGGCTGGTTTCTCTGGGCTGGTCTTATCTTGCATTTGATTGTAACTATGTGTCAATAAAGCCACATGATCAGCAAAGTCCAAATCGTGCAGCTGATTCCATAGTTAAATCAGCAACTTAACTATTAACTACAGATACAAAACATGTTTAGCACTATGTATTTTGTTATATGTATTCATGGCATTTCTACATATGTAACATACCTCATTTTTATGAGTAAAAACTCTATATTTTGGTATTTTCATGTGCTTATGTAACTGTGTCTGTAAAAGCCCAACTAGGAGCAAGGGTTGCCAATTAGCAATAGCTACAAAATCAGTTTCCACACTCTGTATTGAAACTATGGTTTGTCCCCATTAAATAAATACATTCACATGAGCAAAATTCATATAAAATCTAGAGTAAGCCTTTCAAACATGCTTTGCCGTTGCCTGTGACCACACTTACCTCTGTAACTGTCAAGACTGCAAGTCAGTCCACATTGTGTTTGATATTTTCTGTGTGTGTGTGTGTGTGTGGGTGTGTGGGTGTGTGGTTTCTATATGAAGTGCAGGATGTAACTACCACTACACACCCACAGAGCGGAGGACAATAAGAGACCACAGAGAGCACCTGCATGCAGCAGTGTGTCTCTGGGGTTAGAGAGCAGCGGATGGAAGTGTTTATTATTTTATACCACATGTTGAATCGCTACTGAGTTCAGATTGCACAGGCGGCCTTCTCTGTTACACTTCTGGTTCGTGTGTAAAGCCACAGCCTCAGCTGCATCTCATTTCTGCTTCACCCTTTGTCTTGTTACTTTTTCTGCGTTCATTAATAATGGATCGATCGAGTGGCATGTTTTGTTTTTCTTTAATTATATTTTGAGGTCTGAGGTAGCAGAGATAAAACATTTCCAATGAGTCAAAGCAAAGAAATGAGGTCAAATGATGTTATTAATCAGTGCATTTTTGAAAACACACACGTACCTGTTTGATCCAGCTGCAAATAAGAGCTGAACGGACTGAAGCTGCCCCCGTATTTGTACAAACAGCAGAATAATTCATGTTGGGTCGACTCCCCTTTCTTTACCCTGACAGTGAAGTGAACCTCCTCAGCACCAGACGGCTGCTCCAGAGAATCCACCTCAACGACGGAACAGAAATACATTAAAAACACACATATTTAAGGTTATGTACTTGTGCGAACCACTGACGTAAAATTACCTCCTTTGCGATTCGGTACAACATGAACAGAACTCCGCGGTGCCCCTCTGGGACTCGACAGACCAGGACCACTGAGTCCCTTGACCTCGAATAGATGTCAAGTGTTGGTGCCGGGGGAATGGGAGTGGACGTGGAAGCTGAAAGTCTTCCTAGTCGGGAGAGAGAAAAGGTAACATTACTACAGGAAAGATGGGTTGCACAAATTCCTTTTTAAAATAGAGCAACACTTCACAGCCTGCATGTAAAACACGCCGCTGCGATTGCTACATGTGCTGATGCTCACTTTGTACCAAACTGGCGATTGCATCAGATGTTAAAAACCTGAAAAAAGATGGATTATAAATATACAATCTAATTTTTTTTTTTATTAGACGAAATAGTTTGGCATCACAGTCAAACGGTTTATGAGAGTTTGAATGTCGTTCACTCCTTTTCGATCCTCAAAAAAAATCCAATAATAGGTAATAATCAGGAAAATAGATTTTTTTTTTACAGGTAAAACAAACAAAAGATAAGAAGAAATTATAGTGGAAAAACCTGCTATAATCCTTACCCCAAAGACGTAGAGACATAAAAAGCAGTGTGAACACCCAAAGTTCTCTTCCACCAGTGACAAACTGCATCTTTGACACAAAAAGAAAACTGGATGCAGCGAAACAAACTCATACAAGTATGAACGTCTCTCTCTGACTCTCTCTCTTCCTCCCCCTGTGAACTCTTAATGCATATGACATCCTCTTGAAGGCAGACCGATGGAGGAAGTCCAACCTGTAAACAAACTTCCTTTTTTGGAGTCGACCGGTCGGATGTGCGCTACGATATGAATAAATAGCAGGCCTGTGTCTCGCTAAGCCCCGTGTACATAAAATGTCTTCTGTCAACAAATTATAAAGACAAGCATAAAGACTAAATATCCCCCAGTATCTCCTGATGCGCTCACTATAAAGCCGACGTGTTTTATAATGAGCTGTCATAAGGATTTCCTCAAACTTCAGCTTTCGTCTTTGCTAAATTATTTCAGCATTTCAGCCGCTCGGTGAGAAAGACGTTACCTTACAGACCTAACGCTGTGGAGTGTAAGTCTAAGATTTTGTAAGAAAAAATGGAGGTGAATGAGGAAAAGTTCAAATCTTACCATTAACCAGCACACTTTTTTTTTAACCATTATTGCATTATATTGTATTACATGTGCAAATACAGATGAAAAAGAACATAAAAGCACACAGACGAGTATCCTTCTTTTATTTTATTTTACTGTGTGAAGGAGGGGAAAAAAAAGGAAGTGACAGTTTGTTCAGAGTTGAAACAAAGTCCTTTTTTTTTTTCTTTTACTTACTTTAATTTGATAACAGTGTCCAAGAATTAGGTCATTGTTGCACAGACCAGCATGTTTATGAAGTGCATCAACAACCCCAAACATCTGAGAAGAAGAAGAAGTAGTCTGAACAACAGATGGAAGACAAGAGATCAGAAAGACCTGAGAAGATCTGAGACGACAAGACGTACTGTTGACACTGGAGATTACTATACGTGGAGATTACTGTATTTTCATGTGGATATTAAGCAGTAATGTATCAATGTTAAAATAGCTGGAAATATTGCAGTAAAATACAGTAGAAATAGGCCAAAATACATAAGAATACAGTCAAACAGGGAAATCATTTTAAGACCTTTTCTTCTGCAATTTGTCTTATTGTATCTTTTACATCATCTTGTTGCGTCTTCTATGTCAATTTAAAATGTTTCCATCTTTTATGTCCTGTAACGTTTTTTTTTTCCTGCTGCACCTTTTACATCATTTTCATCTTTTACAACCGAGGCTTCTCCTCTGCATTTCACACAGCTTTGGTTCGGTCGGCATTTGTAAGTTCTTAATTAACGCTTGTCTTCTGTTTTAATCAGGAAAATGAAGTCACATATCATGTTATTGCTATATATTTTCCTCAGTAAAACCCCGGGTCTGGGAAACGCAGGTTCAGAAGGTAGAACGCTGCTGCTGGTGCATCTGATGTCTTCAATGTGTGTGTTATAGTTCTAGAACGTTCACTCATCAGACCTGGTGACTTCAGAACGTTGCATCAGTCAGACACGCAGAGACAGCCGCTCGCAGACCCAGACCGAGCAAAACATCGCTTTAAAACGGGCCCAGAAAGGCCAAAAAGAAGCAGCAGGAAGGTGAACGCCAAAAACACCAAAACCAAAAGAGGCAGGAGTCAGAATATCTGGGTTGAAGACGCCACAAGGACCAGAGCTGAGTAGAGATGGAGGCACAGAGAAGTTCCCCAGCTGGACCAGGGCCTCTCCATGTTCTCCCCATGCTGTGTGGGTTTCCTCTGGGTACTCCGGTTTCCTCCGCCGTCGGGTAGAAGCCTCAGATTTTAACAGCGTGGCCCTGTCAACCTCAGGATTAAACATTAAAAATATGAGGGCGATTGCAGAAGTTTTAATACTGGTATCTGGTCAATTTGTACACAGTGTTAAGTATGACATTTGGGTATACAATTGTATTAGATGTGTAAATGTGTCAATGTTGGAGGAAAAAAACAGCCGCAGAGAAAGTAGATCCTTGACTGTAATAAAAGCGCTAACACTGTGAAAGAAGCCCACTCTGTTGATTGCAAGTAAAAGTCCTAATAATTCATTCTATATTATATTACAAATTCTAATTACTGCAGATACTTAAAAGAAAAGGAGCAAATCTTTGTAAAGTTTTTGACTGTCACAAAAAAAAACCCCGCTTTATAGAATAGAAAATAATTCATTTTTTGTGTAAAAATGTAAATAAACTGCCATTTAAAGGGTTAAAATTAAAAAAAAATGTCTTCATGTTTAATACTGTATGACCTAAAAGGAAGAGTGTGATTTTTTTTAAAGGGTATCCCGGGGGTTAAAATAATCTAATGCATATATAAAAACTGATTGCTGATAGGCTAGTACAGCTTTAATTCCTGATTTGCTCTATCCACATTCCTATGGCAACATTGGTTGCTATGGCAGTTGGCGGTTGAATGTGTTCCTACAAACACCTCACTGAAGCTGAAAAGGTGATGACACACTGAGTGGGAAGTGAGGAACACGTGAACCTTTGTGCATTACCGAGGCAGGGCCGGGGCTTTATTTCCCTTTTCTTCCGGTTCGGACTTGTACTGATGCGCAGCCGCTGGATCCACGATCCTCTGTTCCCCAAACGTGGCTCCGTCGTGGGTCACGCAGGGGTGAAACATCCCAAAAAAAAAAAAAAATAATGATACAGAGATGAAAGAGATGGATAAAGACTTTATTCGTGAACCGGAGAATCTGCTGGTGTTACTGAGGAAACTTAAAGAGGTGTTTGACGTGTGTGACCAGGACTCAGACGGATTTATCCTGGAAGAACACCTGGTTCAGTTAGGATCTGGGTTTGGGCCAGAAGAACAGGTGAGAAACTGATTCCCACGAGTAACTGTATATATATATATAAGTTCTATAACTTTTTGTCCATGTCCTGTATATGTACCGTTTAAGAAAGGTACCTTTTTTTTTTTGCACCGTGGAAAGTTAAAAGTTTGGGGGTTTTTTTTAAAGTTGCTTCGTGATAAAAGCGCTAAAAGCAAAGCTCCACTTCTATATATATTTTTTTTTGACATATGAGGGGCCATTGGGTAAAGCTGAGCTGGACCTGGGGACATGCTGTCTCTGTAGGAAACCAAATGTCTCACTTTTGGACCTCAATCATGTTTTTAAGAACATTCATATGAACAGTTGTGTCCAGTTTGTACCAGTTTGTGGAACTCGTTATGGGAGACAATAGTTGAAAGCAGGAAAAAACTGATGATAATAATCGGCTGATTAATGAATGAATGAATGAATGAATTAATCAGTCACCCTCCAAAACATTTTGACACACATTATGCATATCTGAGAATGAACTGAACAGTCAACGTAATAAATACCAAAATAAATCTGAATCGAAGCAACGAATTAATGTGGGAATGAACATGAAATTAACTGTAAAAAAAAAAGAAAAAAAAATCTAGGTGGGAGCGACTTTTTTCTTTTGACCTACATATAGTTTTCCCTCAAAGTCAGTGTTTTTAGCTGAGGAGCCTAATATTAACTATGGGCCTCAACTTCAGATGATACTAATAGTTGGGAACATGTTCTGTTGGGGATGATGATGATGAGATGATGAGAGATAGAGGAGCGTAATCTGTAGTAACTACTGAGCGAAGTGTATTGTGCGAAGCAAAGAGCAGTGTAGCTCAAACAGTAGTATTAAAGCCTTCGTCATTATACAGGCCTATGTCATTTATAAAGAAATCATTTTTTTTCACTTAGATTTTTCTGAAAAGCTTTGATGAGGATACAGGTTACAGAACAGTGATGTTTTCTTTTTACATCGTAGTTTCTTGTTTTGTTTTGTTTTTTAATTGCTTGGTAACAAGTTTCACTTATATAATAGCCCAGTTCAGTTTGAATAATAAAAGAAATTATTATAAGTGGCGGAACATTCAATGTTTTTTGCCAGGGCGCGCGTTCAAGTGGACACCCTCTGTGGTTCTCTGGGTCTTACCGTATGTGAGAATAATTGAACATTGCCACTGATTGGCTCCCCAGTGTTGTGTTTTTCATCAGCAGGAACATTGTGCAGACACTGATTAGCTCCTAAGGGAAGCCTTTTACTGACCTGGGAAACAGGCTCGTGCGAAATGAAATGGATGCAACATATAACCAAAACATAACCTACATCTCTGTAGTTACTGCGTAGCAGCGCTAAACGCATTCTATTTCACACCCAACACAAAATATTGAAGCACGAGTCCTCATTTGGAATTGACGCATAATCCTAGGACTCTTTTCTATGCTAATCATGTGACCCAGATATGATTATATAGGCCTATAATGAAACAAACACATCTGCAGTATAAATAATCTGGTGTGTCTTCATTGTTTAGACTGTGCCACTTTTGACTACATATGGTGCCCTCTGGTGTCATTGTTATAAGTAGATCCCATTGGCTGCTTCGTGACAGCCTGACCTACTATTTTACATCCTCACTGTTTCGCAGTCACGTGGCTCCAGTTTCCTCCGTTCTTGGCGCTTCATCGCGGCCTTAGAAACCTGAGATGCGATTGAAGCTCAAATCAAGCTTATGCTGTACATGACAGATTAATGTATTCGCAGGATTAATTAAAGTATTAGGGTGAGGCTACAGGTTGTTGAAATACATTGTTTGATCATTCTAATCTTTGAGCAACTAATCTGTTAACCCCTTTTAAGCAGACCTGTGTGTGTCTGCCATGCGACGCAAAAGACGCAGAGACGGAAATTCAGGTTGGGAGCACATTTGAATAATTCTCTCTAAACCGAACTCCTTTTTTTTTTTTTTTTTTACCTAAAATACCCTGGGGGCTGTTTCCATTTCAGCCACAAACCTTTGCTAAAATTAGTGTTGTTAAAATTGAAAAGGCTGTGAGTAGCTTGCAAAGGAAATTATGCATTATTCAGTCATGGTGCAGAGTGCTCAGATGCCGAAGCCCTCTTCAGGATGTGGGAGGATCATGATCGAGGTTGTGCAGATACTTGATACTTGAGTATGGCCACTTTATGAATGTATTATATACCATATAAGTGTTTGAGTAAAACCAGCCTCCAGTCTTTCAGGTTAAAAGTATATACCTAATTGTTTTTATTGTTGCCAGTTTGAGTCCAGTGTCAATCTGTTAATCAGTTAACGGCGTAATGCCTTTTATTATTCATCATTCTTGGATCCCAGTGGGTACTTTACTCCTCTCTGCATTCTGCTTGTTCCATCTTAGGGACAAAAATTAGAAGTATAAGAATGCGATGCATATGTTACAGATAGAAAGCATACAGTAGATTCAATGCACAGATTATTGACTGTGACTGTGCGTATACAGGGTTGTCCCTAGGTTTTAAGAGGGCCTAGGTGCTGTCAGAATCAGCGGAAAAAAATGCCAGAATTTGAAAATAGACGCCTTCCTTCTTCAGCTCTCGTCCCTCGGTCCAGATCAAAAGACTAAATATGTCCATGACCTCGCGCCGTTTCACACCACTGTGGAAAAGCGAAGACACTTTTCCAAGTTTCTGTGTCGAGCCACAGAGAAGAGCAGCGGAGTCGCGTCTGAGGAAATCTGATCGGCGACGGTATTTACAGCGTCCAGTCTCGTATTTAACCCCCCTACCTGTCTGAAAATACCTGTGATTAGCCCAAGTCTGCGTCACGGAGTATATGTTCTACAGTCCAAAAACAAATTCTGCAGAAGTTGCTTGACTTCTTGTTTTACTCTCAGACCACTTGAAGTACAAGATGCTGAAAGGCAGCTACAGACTTTTTGTTCAGTAACGCAAGCGCTGCAGCTTTAAATTTGTGAAAGAGTTAGGCCCACAAATATATATTATTTCACATAATTCATAATTATTACCTTATACTATGTGTACAAAAATTGGGAAAGCTAGAGCGAGTTTGGACAGATCACGATTGGACTACAATACACACGATCTGCTTGAATGAATTTGCTGAAGACGAATGTCCAGTGTGACATAATTATCACTGCTTCTTTGCTGTTGTTTACTTTTACATTGTGTTGTGTAACATTGCATCCTCAAGTGGCCACTTGTTAGGCTGTAACAAGTGTTGTGGGCTGTTGTTTGTCTTGTATTCAAGATGATTAGGCAGCAATTATCCAATCTGTACATTTATTGGTTTAATCTTACAAGGTTGTACATTATCATTGTCCTTTGAGGCATAATTGTGTTTGACATTCCACAGCAGATGCAGATAATTACACATGAAATATATACAGCATGAAACGCATATTTAACTCTGCATTACACATCAATACATTTTTGCATGAATAATGAAAAGGGAGAATGAAGTCATATTAGGATTACCAAATTAACACTGCCATATTGAATACTGAAAATCCTAACAGCACTGTGTATCTCTTTATAGCATCCATGCAGTATTAAAAGTGAGAATGATTCATATTTAGACGCAACAGTGTCTCAAAAACCAGCTGGTATAAAATTTTGCAGTGGGTGGCAATGAAACTGAAACACAAACATGCACATGTGCGAAGAAGATTGTTTGAATAAAACTGGATAAAAAAAAAAAAAAGATAATATTGTATGCACAGAGATATTTTCAGTAATGATGCAATGTTTGTTCTGTTTTAACGTGTCAGAGTCACAAGCATGGCACTCGTGATGACTTAGTTCCATTAAATGCCCTAGTAATTCATTAATGCTATTAATTTCACCAGTGCTTTTACGTCTGAAAACTCCACGATACAAGACATATTGTATTGGAGTTTTGACACCACAGATAGACATGGCTGCTTCACAGCTCCACATAAAGACAGAGGAGAGAGATGGAAGGTGTTCAGTTGGTCCACTTTAACCTGCAGGAGTTTGTGGTACGTGTTTGACTGACGCTGTAAAATCAGTGTCTTCGTAACATCTTGTCCTGTACGCCTTTGGCTGACAACTTAAAAAGTTTACCCACTTTACAAAAAACATTTGAGATATATGTTGTATATGTCCATTCAGGCAAAATGATGTTGACATGATTGTTTCTTCCATATCGCTTAGTCCTACCTGATGTCCAGCATTCAGCACGTCTCTTTGTCTTAATTCCAGGTGAAGAAGTTGACCAAATGTTTGGACTCTGATTCTCATGGGAGGATCAACTTCAAAGACTTCTCCTGTGGAGTGCTCACTATGAAAGGTTCGTTTGGCACAAGCTCATCACCAGTGTAGAGAATTGAAACGTTAAAACGAGTCAAGCCACGTTAAAGAACATACAATAACTGCCTTTCAACTTCAAGAATAATTTAGCACAGGCTGTATTTGTGGTTAAAATATTATCTTAACTATGCTGCTAACATAACAGTGTCCACTGGTCATTTCATCGAATAGTCTCTGTCTCCCGTTTGGGCCGGACCAAAATACACCACAACTACAGCGCGACATTTTGTGCAGTTTTTTTTAGTGGCTCCATAAAGCCCTTAATGCTACCTTACTTATCGAAGTGGAATAAAGTTGTGTTCGTGCTGCGTCGCCACATTTCCACCATGGGTTGTGTCCTCTTTGAGTGCCCATGAGTGTCTCCGTAAATCCAGGTCATCTTCACTACAGAGAAAACAGGACAGTCAGGACACAGGAGGAAACAGAGCCTGCATCCTAATTACGTACACATCAGATTTGTAGTTCTGTATTGTTGGGTGACATTTTGTCAGTCTTGCATTAATGACGGGGATTTTTGCTTGTTTTGTTTTACAAATGTGTGGGCTTTGCAGCTGTGTTATCAACATTGGTTTAATTAAGTACTGTGCACCACTAACCACTTGAAGTTTTTTTTATTATGTTTTGTGGTTAACTGGCATCCAACTATGACACTGAGAGAAACGGCACTTACAAGGCACAGTACGCCTTACTTTTAAGAGATTTTCCTTTTATTCCACTCTTGATTTTATATGTTTTGCTGAAGAAAGTACTGTTCTCACCTCATCTCATTTTCCTTAGCCCTTTGTACGCTATTACAACTCTTTCCACTGTTTCTCTCAATGGGGTTGAGATCTCTTTAATAAATTATGAATCAGTCTCAAGAATTGCACCACTTACAGTGTGTACTTTCTACCGCGAGTTTTGTCAGAGGCACGTTTTTTTCAGATGTTGTCCTACTGCTTTTGAAATGGCGTAGAAAGTTTTCCAGAATGGTTTATTGTGGCCTATATTGACAGCGTGATGTTACATCTTAAACAGTCTAGTGCTGGGACTGGATGTCACCAATCTTAACTGGGTTTCAAGCACTTCTACAAAGACAGAATATAGTATAAGCATATGTGGAACATTTGTGTCGTTAATGACTTTAATAATTATGATTTGTTGTAGGCTGTACAGTATAATAAATATGGTAAGTGTCTTAATCTCTTTAGGGGAAACATCAGCTCATCTGTTGCCGGTAAATGTTTTTTTATTTTTTACTTTGTCATTTAGAAGCTAAATCAAGTTTAAACACGAAATACACATTTAACAAACCAACACACAGTATTTAATTATTTCTCTTTACATTTTGGGCTCAGACGGTTTGCACTTTGTGCGCTCTTTTTGTAGCAGATGCGGTTTTAGCTTTATGGAAAGGAAGTGATCGCTTTGCAGAAACTTTCATATCAGAAAGTTACATGCCTTACATCATGCCTGCTTCTCTTTCTTTGCAGGTTACCCGAGGTTACTTCAAAAGGCAAGTGGGGCACAGTTCATCAAAAGGCCACATGAGGCGGCTACAAAATACTCTCAGGTTTGGAGAGAATGATTTAGAATGTGTTAAATGTGCATGTGTGGTTTGGGTTTTAGGTGGGTGTGTTATTATGTCGCCTTAATTTTCTGCTAACATTTCTCCACTTATCAGCAATAAAAAGCACAGTGACTGTCCAGCTTATTAAAAGCGAAGGTCTATAATGTTGAATGGCAGGCAAGAGAAGTCCGAGGCAGTGTGATGGCTTTTAAAAATCCTTTATTGAGTCATGGATAAGCTGACGTGTTTCGATTCAGAAGAGCCTTCATCAGGGCGTGAAACCATGGGGTTTTACTTACAGCGGTAAGATGGACGGTCACTGTGCTTTTTACTGCTGATTTGACTCAGCCCTGTCCTCATTGAGCACCTGATTGTATTTTTTTTTTTACTTTCAACCCAGTGGAGCACTCACCACACTTTATCTTAATCATTTCTCCATTTAGTTTTCTCAGCAATCATTTTTACTCTGACCTCACTCTAAATGAATCCGACAGACTGAATCCATTTACACGGATCTATTTTCATGTCTCTACCAATAGCGGTTCATTGTGGCCCAGATTCTACCGTAGTGCATAACCAGCATAACCTTTCCTGCTGCAAGAGCAAACATTATAACAGCAGTTGCAGTCTCTTTTTAAAAAATATGTGAGGTATTTAACTAGCTAAACTACAAGACAGCAACAATAATACTTACAGGAAGTAAAGTCTAAGTGGAGCAGCTTGTACTTACACATGTCTGTCCACTTGGTGGTAGTGTAGAGCTGCAGATGTTGACTCTGGCATTGGCGTAGCAGCGTACAGTACTTCAGGATCACTCTGAAACGTCTCTGCTGTATTCTTGGAAATATTTCTATTAATTGTTGGACGTGCCATTTATTTTGGTGTTATAACCCCTGGGTAAACACATAATTTGTTCTATTTGGAAAACTTAAACAAGCAAATTGTGGGGAAAGCACCTGGGTACATTTATAAAACAGTCCAAAATAAGGCTGATTGTATAATTAGATAGTTTCCCGGGAAGTGGTGTTTCAGTTTTTTTTCCAGACAGATAGTTTTGACAGATATAAGGAAGAGATAACAGTGGATGTCATCTTCTGGCAGTAATCTTAATTGTCTTTGTTGCATGCTGAGATACGTGGTTCCTTACGTCATAGCTAAGCGGAGAGAAAAGATCCGTAGGTGCAACATGTGATGCCTATTTCTCAAATTCCTGAGGCTTTCTCTTGAGAAATTTGATGCCGTGTGCAATACCCACTGTTACCCTGTCCCCACTCACTGATACGATCATGGGTACTTTCATAACAACAAAGTGGCATAAAGCAGAATGCTAGAAACTCAGCTTCATATTTAAAACAGAAGTGCTGAAATGTATTCTGCGCAAAAGTTTGTATCACTATATTTAAATGCCTAGATGCTTTGGGGATTTATAATTCTTTTAATATTTGAAATCTGTAGGGTGTTTGTCTTTTAGCTTAACTCCTTTTTGGGGAAGTCCACTGTTGGTTCATGCTCTAGGTACAGTATAACATTTCATTATACCAATGGAGAAGTGCTCTTAAAATATTCACACTGAGTGAAATGTAATACGGTTGCTACCTGCTGAGTCTCTGACAGGCGACACAAAGCGCTTCTCTTTTTTGGAAATGCTGTCTCATTTGAGCACTTCCCTGTGAAGCGTTACTTTTTAGGTAGCTGTCGTATGATCTTTAATCCCAGGCAGCGTGCACTTCACTACCTCTTTTTTCCACTTTAAATTTTCTCGGCACAGTGGCAGGTAGGTGGAAATTGCATTTGAAGTTCAGTTTTGCTTTTACCCTTGAAATGTCTTTCCTTTGACTGAGAGAAGATTATGAAGTTAATTTACTGACTCGGTCTTAAAGAGAGACATACGCGCTGCTGTTATAGCTCACACAAAAACCTTTACGCATAAATGATTTATTAGGTTGTCGCTACAAGTCTTACTGTGTAGATGTACTGTATGTTTAGAACTAAATATATAAAGACAGTAAGAAAGTCTAAGCTTTCGCTGTAACTGTTTGATGCTGTTTTTCACAAACACAAAATGATAGAAGGACAAACTTACAATAATTGATGTGGTAAAGATGACTCTAATGATGCTGTCGCTCGTGTTTATGATAAAGCTAATGATGATCGCAGTCAGGGTAGTGTTTATGAGCTCCTTTCAGAAGTTTAAAAACTGTCAGTAGTTCAATTTTCAGATCGTCTTCATGTCCTATAAACTGGATATATTGATATTCATATGGACTCACTCAAGGCTGCAGGCAGTCTATGCTAGAGTGTTGGTTTCCAGTGCATGAGCACAGTGTGGGAGCTGCAGAGAGGCTTTCGCTGCTTTGTATATCGGTCGTAAATCTTTGCAGAGCTTATCTAATGTTTCTGCTGGAGTTTTCATCATGTGGTCGTTAGTGACAGCGTGAAACTAATAACTGCTATTTAACTTTCTCACTGATGGCTGAATGCTTTAATAAAATATCCTCACTGTACCGGTGGGCTTCTGCATAATTTGCATACCAGTGATTATATTTATGATCCATAGAAGCTCAGTTATTTGAGGGCCTTGGTTTCCACTGGTGGGAAATAAAATGTTAAGGAATGAAGTTTAGTTCCCATGGCAAGAAGAGGGAGGGAATCCAGAGCTCCCAAGGATAGCAATGCAAAGGTGTGTATTGGCTATTTAAGGGTTAGGATTTGGTTTAAGTTAGGGTTAGACATTCAGTTAATTAAAGCCTATTGTGTCAGTGCTTTTTTGCAGGAACGTGTGTTCGTGTCAGAGAGAGAAAAAAGAGAGGGAGGAAGGTGAGAGGTGTCTCATTATTGATATAGGTGTCATGTGAGGATTTATTTGCGTACTCTGTCCTCCTGCTTCATACATTTGGACGGACACACACACACACATTAGTGAGTACTAGGGAAACACTCATGGCCAGAGCAGGTGCTGAAATGAATTTTGGCATGCAGTGAAGACAGATTTCTCTGTCTTTGTGTGTTCGTGCCTGCATGTGTTTAGGGATGCCTTGGCCTAGATGCTCAGCTCCAGAGAAGACAAAAAAAAAAAACAGGGAAATCACAGGATCAGTGGGTGAAACGGAGAGAGGCTGTAAATGATACATTTAACTTCAACCTGGGCATTTTTGATGATTATGATGGTAATGTGTATGTTAATATTGTCCTGTCTGCCATAATGCAGACACCGGTGCATTAGCTGTTTTTTTTTTTTTGGTCACTTGGCCCAAATATTCACACTTCTCTTAGCTCCGTTTTGGTCTCCTCCAACTCCAGATGGTATTACTTGGCTCTTTAAATGTTCCTCTTACTTCACCAGCTAGTCATTATCGTTGTTTGTCTGTCTTTGGGTCTGAGCACGCTGTATATTTTAAAAAGAAGCCCATATTGTTAACAGAATATAATTTCTCTTAACCAGCAGAGAACCTCATAGAACTCCATCCAAAAGATATGTGAGATTTACTTTGCGACTGCAGAAAAAAATCAATAATGCACACCTTAAAAGGAGAGAAGTTAATTTTTCTTCCTCTGGGTTTATAACAGGTCAGAGGAATGATCTGCACTCTCTGCCTCTAATCCTCTTTTGCTGTCAAAACTTGCCTGCACTTTCCCGATGTGTTTTCTTCATCTCTTGCATGTTTCGTTTGATCTTTGAGCTAACTGTGAACATATAACCTGCTGCGCTGCTATCAGAAAGAGATTTTAGTTTCTCTTTTTGAATTGCAGAAGTTTGGGATTTGCAGATCAAAGCACAAAAAGTGGTTGTGACTTCATTTTATCACCTCATTTCATTTCTTTGTTTTCCCCTTGATTATTGTCCCTCATCCTTGTTTCATCTGTGATTCAGTGCACACTTTTGCTTTTATTTATTGTCTGTCTGTCATCCCCTGTTGCATCTTTCTGTTTCGCTCTTACTTCCTTCTTCTCTCTTAAATCCATCGCTTCACCTCTCTCAACCCCCTCCACTCATTTCATCTCCCCTCCGCCTTTGATTCCTCCATCTTTTCTCACTTCCGTCATCTTTTTTTCTCATCTCCTCCCTCCTTATACATTAGCACTTCAGATGAACAGTGAGGAGGAGATTTCTCTGCCAGGCTCTGCAGTCATTTCATGGTCTGATTAAAGAACTGACACAGTGAAAAAACGAGAGGAAGAGAGGCGAGAGTGGAGACGGATGTTAGGAGAGAGTCAAAAGGAGAGAGTTGAAACTAAATCACAAACAGACAATTGAAAGGGGAACCAGCAAAAAGGGCATGTTTGGTGTTTTTTTCGACTGTTCGTGCAAGGGCATCAACAAAATTAGCCAGAAAATTTGCAGGCCAAGCCGCTCTTTGACTTTGACTTCCCTGTCGCCGCCTACAGCTTAAACACATCAACGAGCCTACTTACTGACACCGAAGTGGCTCTGTTTTTAATCTAAGTCAGACTCAGAGGAAGTTTGATAAAAGGTTAATGTTTGGTTACAATATATTCATGTATTAGTGTGCTACAGCAGTATTGTTCTTCACAATCAACAGTGCAATGATGCAGATGTCTCCTGCTTCACTTCACACACTTCACGCTGTGCATAAATATGCCGACAACCACAATTACTAGTTAAAACCCTCAGATGCAATCTCCCTGTCATATCTGTCATATTGTATGTGTTTTGGGAAAGCCTGATCATATCCTGAAATTAGCCGAATTTAGATTTGGATGTATTGGTTCAATTGGTTCATGTTGTTGTTATTTAAGTCTTTTATAGTGACGGATAAATGATAGGTCACATTGTCAATTTGTGCAATAAATACATTGCAAATGAAATCCTTTTATTAGTATTTTTATATATGTGCAATACAGTCACGTGCAGCATGCAAACATTTGACCGATTAGATGTAGCCCTGGAAGCCAGCTAGTTTTGGTGGTGACTAGAAGGTTAACTTATTTACCTCAAGTCATATCGTCATTACAATACTGAACACTGTTATCGCACATTAGAGATTTTCCTCATATTGTGCAGGCCTAGTCTTTAACCCTTGTGTGGTATTCGGGTCAAATTGACCCGTTTCAAATTTTTACGAAAAGAAAAAGGGTACAAGTATACATTTTTTCTACCTGAAACTCGATCTCACTTTTTACCCTCTGTCATGTGACCACCTTCAAACACCTTGTTTACAATGTTATGAAACATGTTCTCACACTATACGCCTCGAACCTGTACATCAAAGAGATCAATACATCTACATCACAGTACACAATCTAACACCTCAGTACGACCCGTTATGACCCGAGGTCGACCAGAGGATCTCAAAAGGAAAGACCACACAAGTAAACAAAACAAAAACAAGTATTTTTTGTCTAAATGTTGTTTTTCGGCGCACATTTGGAGAATCC
>JAPQRN010000001.1:7936654-7948327 GCA_037367275.1 Coranthus polyacanthus
AGACCACACAAGTAAACAAAACAAAAACAAGTATTTTTTGTCTAAATGTTGTTTTTCGGCGCACATTTGGAGAATCCTGCTTCTGAGTGCTTTACTTCTGTGAAAGCCTAGAGACACATTATCTTTGGACAATCGGAAACGAACATGGGGAACTTTCAAAACAAATTAAAAGCCATCCAGTTGACTGACAGCCGCACTGACAGCCATGCAGACCTTATGTAATTCAATGTCACACGCTGAAGCCTCTGGTGTGATTGAATGTGAAGGCACATTATGACAAGATGTCTTTTAGATTTACAGTTTTCAGTGTGAGCCTTTTCTGTGACCCTTTTAAGATGCTTTGGTTAGCATCATTTCAAAATGAATTTAAGACAGCTGCCATCATCTGACATACAGAAGTCCTGAGAGCTAAAGTCAGGGTTACATTCTCTGTAGACTTTACTCACACATCTGTCATCACATCTCAGACACTATCTGTCTCTAGTAAATCCTGCAGTGGGACATGTGTAGTACTGTGGTGTTTTATAGCATTACACACTTGAGTAGTTTTCCTTGCTTTTACTCTTGTGCGTCAGGTACTTATAAGTGTGTATTAGTGTGCGAATGCAACACAGTGGATACGTTTGACACATGACAGCATATTACTGTCCACTATAGGAGGATCATTACATGTTGGTTAACTAGCTGTAGCTCATACAGCCCAGAGCAAAAATCCGTTGACATTTATTGCATTTGTTTGCTTTATCGATAGCATACTGACTCTGACTACGTGTAAAGCTCTGAAGAGTGAGTTGAAATCTATTAATAAAGGTGGTGCTGTGTTGAGCGTGAATTGATGGATGTAAAAGGGAAAGAGAGTTTGGAAAGAGATAAGAGGAGCAGATGGAATGCAGGCAAAGAGGGAAAGTCTGTGGAGAGACAAAAGAGAAACAGAACAGAGAAAACGGAGAGAACAAAGAAAAGATCAGATATGGATTAAGACAAAATAACAGTCAGTCAGATAACTAAGCAGTGCCTTTAATTTATTAATGGGCGATCCGTGTGGTTGTGAGTGACAGGGCCCATTAGTACAGGTGACGCACGTCAGGCCTCGCTTTCAAATCGGTCAGTGGCCTTTCTCTGTGTTGTCGAAAGAAGAAATGGCTGATAAAAGGATGACGCCAGAAAC
The DNA here is from genome assembly GCA_037367275.1 of Coranthus polyacanthus. NCBI lineage: Eukaryota > Metazoa > Chordata > Actinopteri > Kurtiformes > Apogonidae > Coranthus > Coranthus polyacanthus. The sequence continues at coordinate 7,937,823 of JAPQRN010000001.1, forward strand.
ACCCCTTTATCTTTGGCTGCTGTGCTGAAAAAACTGGGAAAAAACAGTCCAGAACAGTTACCACAGCTGCTGGATTTACTTTGACTATCTTGAATATCTTCGAATATTATGATCTGAGATTATTTTAACCTCTTAAGTAGCATCGATGTCTGTAATTGCATTCCATTTGAAACAGAAACAGTCTTAAACTATATGAAACTTTCGTTATCAGTTCATTGGTCGTAGCATATTCGCCGGTGTTGCCTTCTTGTTTCTCTTCACACTATATGAACCACTGCAGAAACCACCGAGTTTATAGTCGCATCATCAGAATAAAAAAAATACTGCGATAACATGTTTAAAAACTGTTAATAATGAAATATGCAAAGAAAATGTATGTGGAAAATATGCTCAGTTTTTCATCCATTGAAGCTGCATAAGTGCTGCTTTAAATACCCACGAGAACAGCAGCGATTCAGTCCAATATTGTAGAGTTGCAAGATCAGTCTAACTGTGTTCAAGCAGAGAGCGATCAGTTGGTTGTATCAATACAGAAATGAATTGGGGCCTCCACGTTATAGCTGTTAAAGTATGCAGCTGCAACACTGAATGTGTTCAATGATTCACACTTCCTTCTTCCGTCCTCATATTACACGGTGGACAGTTGTCAAATAAGAAGCAGAAAAATCAGGTTTAGGTCACATTTTGTAGGAATGGAAAAAGGGATCGGTTGGTTATTTTGTTTATTTGGAAGCGCACAAGCAGTACTGTCTGACTTTCTGGCATCGGTTTGATCAGTGTGTGTGGCTTAGTTGGTTAATTAAAGTTTTGAAAACACAGACACACACACACACACAATGTGCTTGGAACAGAGACAAGACCCAGCAGAATCCCACCAATGACATCCAAGGACACACAAGTAGCACGCAGACATGATTATCCAGTAACTGTGCAGCTATAAGGGGCAACTGCTAATGAACAGAAACATCACTCATCACCCTGAGACCCTCCTTCTCTCTGTTCCTCTCTTTCTCCATTCATCCCTCTTGTGCACACACATCCACCATTGCTTTTCTGTTCTGATCTCACTGACTGGCGCCGACTATAAATCTTAACGCTGATCCGGTTCTCTTGCACTGTCCAATTCCCCAGTTTGAATTTTATGCATAAGATGCATGCAATAAGAAAGTGCATTTCCATATTCCGCTTCAGCTGTGTCTGTACCCCTGTATTTGGCACCTATACATACCATACTTTCATACTTTTAGCCCCATTTCCAGCTCTGTTATTTCATCATCCTTTGCCTTCATCATCACTAAAACCAGATGGCAGAGCATTGGTGCACAACTACTTTTGCTCCACGCTCCGATAAACGATGCTTTTCACTGGTGTTTGATTACCTCAGCTGGTTCCCCCATGTTGATGCAGTGCATGTCCCAGGGCTGTGTCTTATATGTTGTAGAACAGAATTACAAACTCTACTGAAATTGCTTAAAATCTATTTTTAACCACGTTCATAGTGCTGATATGAGAATATTACATTATATTTCCAGCTTGAGGCAGGTGTTGTTAGAGCTGTAGCATTTGGAGGAGAACTGCTGCAAATGCGACGAGGAAGGCTAGAATCAAAGAGGAAGCTGGAGAAGGTTTTGTGTTTGTTATTTCTGCTAGCTATTCTGGAAGTTTACGTGACCTTAAAGTAACTTTCAGCGGGCTTTAATTTTGTCTTTCTGTCCCTGTGTTTGTGTGCGTTGTTTTGTTTTTGTTTGTTTTTTTTTGCCACAGGACCAGACAGTCTGTTAGTGGACAGGGGTCACCTCCTGCCAGGAGCATCTGGGTGGATAGCATGAAGCATAAGCTTTATACACACACAAACACACTCACTTGGTAGATGGGTTTACACCTGCGTGTATATGTGTGCTTTCTCACAGCTAATTCATTCTGCAATTCTGTCATTTATTTTTGAAGGGGCCACATTCCTCTTGTTTTGCTCTTAATCTTTACAGGAAGATGACTTTTTACTCCACTGATATATATTTCAGGATGCACAGAATAGTGTTGCTTTGTGCGCTCTGAGAAAAAGTAGAGCAGAATCGAACCTTCTTAGACTGTACGGTACAGACTACAGAGTAGCCTGCCACTGGAGCAGTGCCCTACTTTTGCAAGTCCCACTGCCCACTGTTGCATGTCAGCTTTAGCATCCCTGCTATTATACATGTACCGTATATGCCTTAACTTCTATTTTAGTGTTAGGACTGCTACACTGTGTGTTCACGTGGCCTTATAAATATGTGAGGACTCAATGTGTTTATGGAGCTATCCTCTCCTCCACGTCCATCTCCGTATGTGCGCGGGTGATCTCTTCTAGCACTTCCTTTTGTGATGACATCCCTCTTAACACTTTGCTTTGCCATCACTTTTAGCTCTTCCAAACAACTTCTTCTTCTGTGTGGATGCCTCTGTCATCATTCCCTGCAAGACAGAACAGAGAACATGTGAACTCACACAGCTGTTTGGTCCTTTCCTGAAGAAGGAACAACTACGTTGCTCAGCAGAACACAGAAAAGTGCTTGGGCATGCAAATGTAAGAGCCATGTGCATCGATTCACTCCTTAACACACTTTGCACATACTTTCGGCGAACTTTGCAGTGCATACTGTACATTAAAGCATATGAATATTGATCTCATTGCCACACAAATTTGTCACCATCGAAGCTGAAATGAGAGACTGTCAGGTATAGATGTATTAAACAGTTAAAAGAATCCTGTGGACTACATGTTATCTACACGGATTACTCTGCATGTTGTTTTAAATGTTTAGACGGCTCACTTTTTCTTTGAGTTAAAGTGAGCGAGGCGTATGACATTGCATTGCCACATGCGTGCCAGTATCTTTATTAAAATTAATTAGTGATGACTCATCGTCATGCATGAATCATACATCAATAATAGCCTAATTTTACACATGATCTACGCAGAAAAACAGAAATGCATGGCAAAAATAGCATATTGTCAATATTTTAGAGAATGCAAATCCTTTTTTTCAGGGGGAGCTCATGTCTACTTAAGAGGAGCCAAGCTCTCGCTGGATCCCTGTAGTTCACAACCTGCTGCAGACTCTGTTTTTGACGAATTTCATACTCTTTGGATTGTTTTTTGCTGTAGACAGAAAATGTGGTGTTGGGCAAAAACCCGACTCCAGTGCCACCCACGTGCCCTGCCTCATTAAATAAAATAATGAACACTCGCTCTCTTACTTTCGGTGCAGCTTTCCCCTCTTCCCTCTTTCCTGTTATCTCCACTGACCAGTGCTGGAGGTCTGGGCAAAGCTCTGATGACTGTTATCCATAATTAGTGCCCAGACCTTGTCTTTGTGTTTTTTCAGTGTGGATAAATTGAATTGGTTGCTACAAAACTGTTATCCCCAACCTCCCTCTTTCTGCCCCCAAATCTGAACTAAGCATTTTTTACTTTTCTCCAGCCCTTGCTTTGCACTGCATCCCTCTTCACAACCATCCCGCTTCCTTTTTTTTTTTTTAAACCTTACTTTTTCCACTCTGGAGCTCATGTTTTATTTGGGCCTTGCCTGATTTAATCATTGATTTTCTCCAGCAGCTCTTTAGTTCCTCTGGTTCACCCACGATCCCATTGCAGTTTTTTTGTTCACCATTACTTCGTCGGTTTTCTCACTCTCTTGAACCCAACTTTTTCTCCAGCATCAGTTTCTTTTCTCTTCCCTTCATTTTCTTCCCCCCTCTCTCTGTTTCTTTCTCTTTTTCTCCCTCATTGTCTTTTTGTTTGTTTAATTAGGTCGCTGATTGTGCTATGATGTGTGGACTGAATAGAAAAGCTGTCACAGGAGCTCAGTTCTGGACCACTGCGTCCTTCTTCCCGCTCTCATTCGCTCTCTCTCCCTACTCTTTCATGCAAACGCACACAGACTTTCATCATAGCGGGAGTCATGGCGTTGCATCATTCTTACAGCATCATTCACCGAACCTCTGGTTTACTTATTCACATTATGCAGCTTTGAATTTGAAATGTTTACTATGAAAGAGAAAAGATAAGATAAAACTTTATAGATTAAAGTCTAAAGTTGCATTAATCTAAAGAAGAACCCCAAAAGGTCACACGTTTATTTCCAATGAGTAATAAAGTAATAAATGAGACAGGATTTTAGTTTAATTGGTAACAAAGGAGTCAGCGATCAAAAAGAAAGAAACATTGCTATATAGTATTTGGCCATTTTGGTCATACTTTAAAGATTTCACTGATATTAAATCTAATTTTAGGTTCTGGATGCATATGATCTTTGTATTTCTTTATTGGGATATTTCATTACCCTGCCAGTGATTTTGTTGTCAGTAAATAAGTAGATAAAGAAAGTTTGCCCGTAGAAAGATGAGAGGGCAGTTTTAGACTCTGAGGGTAGCTTGCACCATTAAAGAAAATTAGCTTGCACAAACTGTTTTTGAAACAAGGCTTTGCCTTAGTGCCTCTTTGCACTGCAACCGAGAGAAGGGTGCCATCATGTTGTAAACATTAACTGAGTGCAACTTCCTGTGTCAAGTGTCTTTGAATTACAACTCTGCTGTGTTTCTTGATGTTTGTCGCAACTGAGCAACATTACAGCGAAAAACACGGTGGTTTAAGTTGGTATATGTAGTTATTAATAGCATGTTAAACATAAATAAGTGGATGTCTCCTTATGTACTTATGTGTCGGCAGCTCTAGGTTTTCATAGTGAATAGGTTTTAACAGTACATAGTGCAATAATATGACTGTTAGGGAAAGCTTTAAGAGAATGTGGTTGGTTAATAGTTGAATAATACAACCTACCCAGTAGCCTCTAAAATCCATCCTTTATTACTTTGCAGTGTGCATTTATATTCCATGACCTTGGTCAATGACTCCGTACATGGTCCAGTGTTTTCTCCCTCCTGTCTGTCAGGCTAATTAACAGCTGTTGTCTAGCAGCACTGTTTCAGTTCAGTTCACACCAAATGCCCTGCTAAACACTGTAACCTTCTAATGGAGGAAGTGAAAACCTCCATTAAACCATAAATATGCTGCTCGGTCTCCGTGGCACTGAGCTACAGCCTGGACAAATACAGCAGGGAGTTTATGAAATTACAACTCAGTGATGAGCAAATTCTGTCAGCTGTGTCCATTTGAAACATGTACAGAAGGCGTTTCAAGGTGCTTCCCTTTATACATTTGAAACATCTTATTCCATTCTTTAAATGATCCAGTTGTCTTTCTGTCTCTCCTCCTCCTGTATAGGTTTTCCGACTTGTCTATATCTCCCTCTTCCTTATTTCTTTATTGATCCCATTGTCACTTGTTGTCCCAGTGGGTGTTAGCCGCTTGATAGATGGATGGTCAGGTTGTGCCCTGATCATCAGGCTTTGACCTGTTGTCAGTCAGCTGCTAGACAAGTCTACTCAGCATAGCGCTGACAGACACGATTCTCTGTGTTACATCTGTTTTTAAGCAGGTTTTTTTTTTCTTCTCATTTTGCAAAGGAAAGGATGTACACAGGTATAACACGAGGCTCAGACTAGAAAGACAAATACTGACAAAGAGCTGCTATCAAACAGTGTATGCAAAGTATATATTATAATAAACTACAGTATGTGTACGTCCAAAAAACAGAAGTTTTGCACATAATGGACTTTACAGAGAAATTGGGTTTTGCGCTTGATATGACTGGAAACATATTGAAACATGTGGTTTCACTCGGTGGCGTCATTTGCACTGTTGCTACACGTACTCTTTAACAAATATGTCCAAGTGTGTGCGTGTGCGTTTGTTTTAGCTCTACCTTCTCATTACTTGCCTGTCTCTTGTCTGTCACTCAGAACTGTGTCAACGTATATCGTTTCACTTCATAAACAACTGCATTCCAACCATGTGTACAATAGCAACAGTAATCAATACAGTGAGTTTTCCCTGCAGGCAACACTAACCCAGTAGCCTGGTTTCACTCAAATTACAGCCATATAGCCACCAACAGATGCTGCAGAAAGTTGCCCATTATTTCCGTAGCATCATACATAGCTGCTGGATTTCCTCACTGTCCACGTATCCTCTGCGTAATGTAATACTTATTTGACTTATTCTATTTGAAATATGTGTCATATTTATTTGAAGTGTGGTGCTGGTAAGATATCCTTGTATAAACCATTGTCTAAATCTATATCAAATTCTGCAGTGGCAGGAGATAATATCTGAGATGAATGAGATAATAATACGCTATAGTCTTGTCTGCTGGTCTTGTTTGTTGTATTGTCTCCAAACAATATGTATAGTGTAGTATTGCATGGATGAAATATAAACATCGAGGAAGTTGATACAGCACTAAGCCATTGTTCCTAGATTTGTATGACCCTAAACCATCATGGTGACCAACATAGAACACTAAACATTTAATTGTATGTGATCAGTCACTTCTGCCTCACTCTCATGTAGGAAATTATGCAGATTATGGTTTTTATATGTGCACATTTGTGGGATTTTTTTGTATGTGTGCATTTTCATATACAGTATCTTCCCTTGTGTCTACAATGCACATCATTACCGTACCATACATTCTACGTGCATAGCCTCTTGTGATGCGCCGAAACAAAACAGAAATGTCACAGTGTCTCGGTGTGTTTCTCTTCATCATTTCGGTTTTATGTTTTGCCCCCTCGTCTTTTCACATCAAGTACATCTTTTTTCTGTCCAGCCTTGCAAAGTTGAGATAGTAACAGAAAGGATGCCGTAGGTTTTACCATTTTCAATCTCTCGCTCGCTGATTTGTTCGCTCACACTCTATCTGACCCCCTTCCCGTATCGCCTCCGCTGCCTGCCTTGTCGTCATAGTGAATCTCTCAAAGTTGTGCAGTTGCTGCTTGCGTCTTGTCGTTACGGATCTCAACTTTAAATACACCCCTCCACTAACCCGCTAGCATTTGACATATTAAAGTGCAGTATTACAAATTATGCGTGGTTATCTACTGTGCCAGACGTGATACAGTCTGTCGACCAGCAGCCTTATGAGTCTATGTTATGACTCAGACTGTAATGATACTTGTCATAGGGGCAGAAGCACTAAATAAAACTCCTGGACAATCAACTGCAGCCTATGCAGCTTATAAGAACGAAGAGATATTAGCCTTTAAGTACACTATAGCATGTAGGACGATGCTACATGCACACGAGGCTGTATGTGCATGCACGTGCACTATTCTCAAAAGCCCTCATCTCTGTTTGTATCTGGAAAAAAAGTAGCCGTGGAGTTATTGGCATTCGCGGCACTCAGCACCCCCGAAGAGTCTCCTAGCCTCGTTTATTTCTTGTGAGCCTCTTCTCTCCTTTCCTTCCCTGATTCTGTGGGGCCTCTCCCTCTCACGCTGTATCCATCTCTACCCCCACCCTCTTCCTCTCCATCATTCGTCTTGCTGCATTGCGAACCCCAGCAGCTGGTAGAGAATCCCCATAGAGCTGCTTCAGCTGAACTCTGCAGCACATACATTTGTTAGGTTTGTTTTTTTAAATACACCTCTACGCACCTAAAGCATGTATATGTGTGAAGGTATGTCTGTCCTGAAAACTGAAAAGCCCAGTGTTATCTATAAGGAGTATAATGCAGATTTCTCAACCATCATCTCCTCTTTCCATGTACTCTCAGCACTGAATTCTCCTTGGAAAGAAATTCTGAATACTCCTTCTGTGTGTCACACAGCTTTGCAGAGAGTTATCTAGTAATGCCATTCCTTTGTTTTCCTCTCTCTGAATACCAGTAACATACTGTATAACTGTGTTAACACTTTGTAAATGCATGTGGTAAAAAAAAGACACTTGGTCCATAACTATGTGTTGCTGTCCGAATGAGGCAGGTAGACATGAATAGAATTGCAAATGGCTTCTTTGAAAAGGGGGAAAGGGGCCAGACCTCTAACAAATTGCACATAAACAAATAGCCGCAGGCTATTGGTTGAGCCACTGCCAACATCTTTGAGAAGTGAAGGAGAAAGGGAGCGAGAGGGAAAAGACAGAGAGAGAAGACCGTAGGAAGGCTGCATTCCTTTCCACATAATAGGTTTTATTTGGCTTTCTTAATTTTTTTTTTTTATCTCTTTCCTTCTCATCGTCGTTCTCACCACTTCTCCTTCTTTGACTCATCACTCCAGACCAAGCATCTGGACTTGAACACTATGACACATATAAGATTGCAGAGATTGACCCGTATGTATGTCAACAGAGGAAAAAGATGGATTTTGAGATGATAATAAGTTCAGTCATAATTCCTTGAAGTTTTAGTAGGATTATATTTTGGCTGCGCTGCCGTTGGCGCTTTCCAAGGGCTACTAAGTCCTGTTACTGGAATAGTACATGAAGTATTGAAACCTGAGCTTATGTTATACAGACAGAAGCCAGGAAACACCAAGATACACACAGAACGTACATGATACATTATTGTAGTCCCGGTGGTAATACTTTGGGTTTGGGCGAAGCGTACTGTGATAGAAAGGTAGCGAGAAGGTGATAGAATAAGGAAAAAAAGGAAAAAAAAATATTCAGAAGCTATCATCTGTCTCAGTTTATTTCAAGTAGCACAGAGACCGAAGGGGATTTGTTGTGGTTGGTAGTAGTGTGTGTGATTTATGTTTCCACAGCACTGGGAATATGTCCTTCACATAGAAGTAGGACAACAGGAATATGGCCGTCAGGGACGTTTTCAGATGACAATGTAAAGACAAAGCTTACGGTTTGTTCAGTCTGGTAAATTATGCAGAAATGTGGTAGATTTCATGTGTCCATAAATTATTTGCAGAGAAACACTGTGATCTGAGTTACAGCTTTATGTTAAAGCCTACCATAAATATAAGACCCGCAAATACTGCTTGTCTGGTCGTCGAAACCACGCCGTGTGTTTTTTTCTGCAACTTGACTGAGCTTGTCTTTGCGATTAATGTACAGCAATCACATCCTAGTTTGTCCATATGGTCCTCATTTAAGTTGTGGCCCATGTGGAGCAATAAGCTAACATTACACGGTCATATAAACTTTACATGAAAAGTCGAATGTGGCTGTGAAGGTGAGTAGGGTAACAAAGTAGAGAGACACTATGTGGACTGTACTGAGCAAGACTAACAAAGCTTATCATTTCCTTTATAGAGCAATAGTCAGAGAAAGTCCAGGTTCTACAGTGCTGACTCTGAGTTGTTTTCTGTATCCTTGACTCTGATAAGAGAGTTTGGTCAGCCTCCAACTCAGATAGCAGCAGTTTAAAAGATACAAGAAGGAAGAAAGAGTGGCTGAAACGTTGCTAAGATAAGAGTTAAGAGACTAATTATTTTAACTGTAATGTGAAGCTCACCTTAAGAACCTCTGGAATAAATAATATGCTTAATGGCATATCAGTAAGACCTAGACTCGTGTGAACTTATTTAGAAAAGCATGACTATGGTAGTAGTCTTCAATGAATTGTTAAGTAATTAGTTTTGTAAATCAGTATATCAAGATGAGGCGGTGACTCAGTTTTGTTTCAGTTCTCTTCCTGTTCATACATCACAGCTGAACTTATGTTTTCTGAACTCATGAACACTGAATGCCTCAAGCTGCTTTGCTATCATCTCTCCCCTTCTCTCCAATCCCTCCTCCTCCCCTCTCTTTCCCATTGTGTCTAAGAGCACGTCTTTTCTTTTTGACCCATCTCGTGGAATCTGCTGCATCACTGAAGACAAACTGTTTCATTTTAAGTGACAACAATCACCTCCCTCCCCCTCTTCGCAGCCCACACAGCCGCTGGCCTCTTCCACAGCAGATACAGACAGAAGCAGGCAGGGCTTCATATGCAAATATAGCCTGAGTAGGCGGCAGCCAAGAGCAGAGTGTGCAGCAATGTGAGGACTCTCACAAGCCCTGCCCACAGAAGCCAGTTGCTTAGCAACCACCAGCGAGGGGGAGGCGGAGGGAAGGAGGGGCTATGAATTCAACAACTGTTGCCTGATCTGAGCTCTCACTGTGTGAATGCGAGTCAGCCGGCGAACCAGTCAGAGAGAGGGGAAGTGTGTGAGGGTGTGAGTTGCAGAGTCTGTGCTTGTGTTTGTGTGTCTGTGTGTGTGTGTGTGTGTGTGTGTGTGCTTGTGTGTGTATGTGTGTGACAGAGAGAGTCAGGCAGTTGCCGTGGCTGTCGGTGGAGGAAAAGCCAGGCAGGCAGTGCAGTGTTTTAAAGTGAACAATACATCCTGCTCTGAATCTGAATCTCTTTGGACTATACCACTAACAGGGACTCACCCTTTGGACTATCCCGACGCTGCCTCCTCCTCCTCCTCCTCTCGCCTTTGAAGGGAACACCTGTGCGTGTGTTTGCGTATCTATGCGTGTGTGTGAGCAGAGGCGACGGACTTAGCCCCCTGGTGAAGCCCAGGGCGAGCGAAAGGACTACAGTGAATGAGGGCTCGGCCGGTGGAAAGAGGGGGACTGCTAACCATGGACTCCCCTCTCTAGTAAAGCGGGGTAAGCGACCAGGCTG
>JAPQRN010000001.1:7953703-7969466 GCA_037367275.1 Coranthus polyacanthus
TCTTATTGTAAGTTATTTCATCAGTGAAAGTGATGGCAGCTGTAGTCACATCTTGGCAGAAATATCACACTTGCTTGTGCGACAAAGTGAGCCACACGTCTGCCCTTGTACTATATCCTCTTTTCTATGTTGCAGTGGTAGCACTGCAGGACAGAACACACTTCCTTTTCTCTCACATCCACACATTCAGAACCAGCTGGTTCTCACCTGCATCTATTCTCAGCAGATACCTCCTCTTAAATGTGTGTACCTCTGCTGTGTCTCCCTGTGTTTGAGCAGGCAGCTGCTCCACAACAGCAACTTAAGCAGCAGTAATGGCAGTACAGAGGATCTATTCAGGGACAGCATCGACTCCTGTGACATCGACATCAACGAGAAGGTATGAATGTGTTTGTGTACTATAAGATCGAACATGCCTCACCTTTTGTATTTCTGGGACTCTAAGAAGTCGGTTAGAGATGTCATTAGTGAATGCACAAATTAAACCGATGAAGCTATGATGCTCCTTTTCAGAATTTCACTTGTGCAAATTCAAGGATTATTTAAATGTTGTCATTTTAAGCCTTTAAACCTTGAGCGTCGCACACCTAGTTTTAGAAATATATAGCATGTTGTCGTTTAGTCTCTGTGATATTTCCAAGTTAATACACTGACAAGCATTTTATTGTGATCTTGAAAATGACATACAATTAGGATCATAAAATAGTAATGTGTTCGTGTTTCTCTCAGGTGAGCTCTCTGGAGAAGAAGGTGGCAGAGCTGGAGAATGAGATTCTGACAAACGGCGATCTCAAGTCTAAACTGAAACAGGAGAACACACATCTGGTGCACAGGTACTGTCCGAAATTTAAGAATACAGATCACCTTCTTTAACTTCCCGTTGTACTTTGAAACAGATTGTTGTAGCGCTGCTCACTGAGTATCCTAGCCCTTTTAAGAAACTGGATTGGAAAGTTTACAGTGAATTGCTGATCACGTCAGGGTTCATGAGCTGGAGGAGCAGCTGAAAGACCAGGAGACTCGGGCAGAGCAAAACCTGCAGGAGGAGCTGAGACGACACAGAGAGGCCTATAGTAAGATGGAGAGAGACAAGAACACACAGATAGAGTTACTGACCAACCGGTGAGTAACACACTGTAACGTTAAACACTCATTTTAAAGCTTTCATTCCGTCACATTTTACATCTAAGTTATTGTTTTATTTGATTGACTTGTTTTGTATTTTAATGACTGCAATTATTCCCAAGGTTGTATTATTTTTATTGAATTGCCTTTTATTATTTTCGATCGCTGTCGTGTGTTTATTTTGCGTCTTTTACTTGGTTGTATTGAAATGAATAATGAATGAATGAATGAATGAAAGAAAGAAAGAAACTGTTTAGCATGATTTGCAGATACATTAAATGCTAACTGGTTTTGTAATATCTGAGAATTAGGCTGAACAGCTTCGTCTTAAATCCCCTGGATATACGAAATGTCAGGAAGGCCTGTAAAGAAGAAAATAAAGGATGTACGACTGAATGTTAAACAGCGCTCAGAGATTTCTCTCAGGAGTAGCTGGCTGAATGTACTGTGGACTCAACTCAACTGACTGTGAAAAACACTCTTCTTGCATAAGAGTGAACTAAAATGCAGAACTTTGTGTTTTTAGAGTTAGGCAGCTGGAGGACGAGAACGGTGAGATGGCTCTTGGCATGTGTCGGCTCAAGTCACAGACAGAGAAACTAGACGAGGTAAGGTTTCTCTCGTGTTTATCTTTTTATTTAATCTTTTTTTAAATTGTACCTTTGTCTTCATATTTCCCAAAGTCAGCTGATGGTCTTATGTGAAGCACACTGCATTTATCTGTTTCCATACGCCAGTAGAAAGTCTTCCCACGCTTGTTCACAGAGTTTTACTGTCCTTTTAAAAAAAAAAAATCAAATAATGATGAATGTATGTGTATGTGTGTGTGTGTGTGTGTGTGAACACTCAGCCATACCTACAGTAAACAAAGGAGTGTAGATCTGTTGACAGGATGAATAACCCTTGGTGCACGCAGTAGTTGAATTACATCTGAACCTGACAGTGTGACCAACAACAGAAAAACCATGTTACATATGACGCTCATAAAAAAGTGCATAGTTACAACATAATCAAAAAGCATAAAACTGCAGATTATTCACGTACGTATATCCATCCTCAGGAGAAGCAAAGAATGACAGACAAGCTAGAGGACACTAGTTTGCGTCTGAAGGATGAGATGGACCTCTACAGGAAAATGATGGACAAACTGAGACAGAACAGACACCAGTTCCAGAAAGAGAAGGAAGCCATGCAGGAGGTAGGAGGGGGTATTTAAAGCAGTCGCACTCAAATAACAAAGTTTGTTTTACTCCTCACTCAGTTTCTCTCTGTTTCACTCTTTCGCTCTCTCTCACTGCAGTTGAACCGTGTGCTTGCACACGTACACCTACACCAAGAAACACTGCACTCGCATTATATAACATTGCCCTCCTGTCCTTCCTCTCGTGTAGCTGATCGAGGATCTGCGTCGAGAGCTGGAACACTTGCAGCTCTTCAAGCTGGAGGCAGAAAAACCCGGTCGCAGCCGCAGCTCCTCCTCTGGCCTGGCAGATTTCAACAGCAGGACGAGGGAGGTGGAGCTGGAGCACGAGGTCAAGAGGCTCAAGCAGGTACTGATGACCGGCTTTATTAAAATCACTTCATCCCGCAGGGTCAGTTCACAGCTGTACGGATGTCTGCATAGAGAAGAACTACCTTTCACACTACTGAGACTGTGGCAACACATTTTAACATATATCTTTGGAAAACAGGAAGCCACGGCTATTGTTTAGCTCTTCAGAAGCTCTTGGTATGGGTAAAACTGCTTATTTTCAAATATATCTCAAGTTTAAAGCAACAGTCGCTACTTGGAATTGCTGTGCTGCTGTTTGAGGAAATAGTGGTACGAGATGCGTAGAGATGGTGAGACTCAAAGTGAGTTGCATAATTGTGCAGTGAGAGGTCGAATGCTGCGTTAAGAGGATGACGTCTTGTGGCTTGTCACTTGTTTTTATTTAGTATTTTAAACATGGTGTTAATTTTGTAATTTTTTGTAAGTAGAAATTGATTATACGTGTTTAACTGAGCGCCATTCTTAGTCCCTGACTCTCTGTGCAGAACACAATACATGTAAATTCTTTGAGGAACAAATATTTTACTCAAAATAGCCAATTAAAAGTCTGATTTTGGACAGTCAACACATTTTTTTGCTGAAATGATAATATTGCACTGAGAGCATTAGTTATAATGAATGGAGTCCAGTGGAGCTTAACCCAGTTACATCACAATTTATGAGTTTTTTTGTAATGTATTACGCCTTGTGTCCACTCCTGTTTTTACTTTTGTGCCTATTTGCACACCAAAATGCTGATGTATTTTTCAGTGTAACATCTGAAAAATACATTTGCTTCTAGGTATCTACTTCCAAAGTTTCAAATGTTCTGCTTTCAGTCCCTGATAAGAGGGTTTTTCAAAATGTTCTTTCTGGTGGGAGAAGTTCAGGTAGACATTCCTTAAAGTTACATTGAGGCCCATGCCAACCCGATATTAATGATTTGTTAGAGATACATTTTAAAGGCACAGTATGTTTCCAAGTTCCCCACCCAAAAGAAAATGCGATACCGACTGAAACAAGCTAATAAATAATAAAGCTTAGCAGTGACACACAGCCAGTCGGTTAGAGTTGCTGATTTGTACATTTTGTGCAGCTTATCAACAACTAAGGCTATAGCCTGTGGCCAAATTTGTCACATAAAATGTGCAGGCAAGCCAAAAGGGAATACTAGTGATTTTACACCAGCTCTGGCTACAGATACTTTTCTCTATCTTCCTCAAAATATAAACTCATTATTGTGAACTTCTTTCTACAGTTCTCCTCCTCCTGAATGACTCCACTATTGGACAAATAATACATAAGTTAATGTGGGTGGCAACACAACCCGCTGATATCCATACAAATGGCATCTCACTATCTTATGCTTGCCTGTGCACCTCTGTAAATGTCTGTATGTGTGTGTCCAGCCGTTTGCGTCCCAGGACTTTCTCCCCCCTGAATTCCAGCACCTGGTGTTGTCTGGGGCTCGGCTCCGTCCCGGTCTGATGGTAAAATTGCTTCTGTGACCTTTGACCTCCCGATTAACCACTAATCACAATGGAGTAGGGTGAACATGCCCGAGCTGAATTGGGGTCAGTGCTGCAATTCCCCTCGTTAATGGTTCCGGATCGTGGAAAAAGCAAACTGACCTCTTGTCAGCGCTCCAAGACAACTTTATCATGGGGCTTTCATAACACACCAGACAGCGCAGGGGAGCAGTTTGTTCTGTAACACGCATAACCCGTGTTATGTCCTGTAGGGTTGCTGCTGTGGTTGTTGGTGGATGAGGTGTCGAGTACAGTGTGTGTGTGTGTGTGTGTGTGTGGGTTGAGTGAGGCTTGAGTAGTGGACATTTTAAAATGGCATCATCACCTCTGATTTCTTGTGTCGCCCGGATACTTAATCTTCATCTCCCCGTCTCTCTCGTTGTCTTTTATGTTCCACCCTCCCTGATTCTCCCATCGTAGGAAAACCAGAAGCTGAGGGAGCAGAACGAGGAGCTGAATGGTCAGATCCTCAGCCTTAGCTTGTATGAAGCCAAGAACCTGTTTGCCACGCAGACCAAGGCCCAGTCACTGGCTGCTGAGATAGATAACGCCTCCAGAGACCAGGTACACTCAGGACACTGCACGGACTATAAATACTGAGAATGCACACCAGTTGAGTTCATAAATGTATTTGTAGGTCATATCACAGCATGACAGTGTTCTAGATGTCACGTTACTGTAGATTTTAATCTACTGTGCATAATATGGAGGTCATCACCATGGCTATTTCTGACACGTGGACACAAACCAATGCAACAGAACCGAGTTATGAAGCTGTAGTCATTACTCCTTTTATCTATAGTAACTCATCTTTGAAATTCTGATATACACACTGCAAACAGCCCTACTAGAAGCCAGATATTCTTAAATATAACCAAATTATCTTGTAAAACAAATCTGTGTGTGAGGTAAGCAAATTTTGCTCCGGTAGATTTCTTAAAACTAGGATAAAAGTTTAGCCACTGAAAAATTAAGCTTTTGTGTCCAAAATGAAACTAAGGAAGGAATTTGCTGATAAACACAAATAAATAATGACATACAAGAATATATATTATACTATTTGTTTTTATTATTATCATCATCTCATCTTATCTCATCATCACCTCATACTACTCTCTCTCTACAGCTAATGGAAGCCCTGAAAGAACAGGAAGAAATCAACCTACGCCTGCGACAGTACATGGACAAGATCATCCTGTCCATCCTGGACCACAACCCCTCCATCCTGGAGATCAAGAATTAGCAGTGACTCAACTGGAATGAGAACTGATCCCAGCGGGGTACTGAGGATCATTCCAGTTGTTTGACAAGAACCCGCAAACTGAGTTAGGAATATTTACAGGAACGCATAAAGAACCAAAGCCAGTCCTGGAAACTGGAACACATAAATGGACGAGCGTCGCCCCCTGCTGCTTGTGGGGTGAAACTAACTTCTCTTACAGACGAAGGAAGAAGGCGATGTTGTGCTGAAGGAAAGGGGGGTTTATCAGCCAGTAATTGCTTACAGACTGTCATACTAACGTGACTCTTCCACATGATCTGTCTTCTGATGATCTGTTTTTATTCTCATCACTGTCTTTACTGTGAACTGTAATTACATCTTTGATCTCACAAGACAAAACTGGTCATTTAGTGCCAGGAAGATACTGAGCTTAAAATGATTTACTACACTGGACGTATGTGTTTCGGCATAGCAACTGGAACAATGTATCAAACCTGACGTGCGTTCTACTGTATCTCTGTGTAATATTAGTTGTACTCGCAAACAGTTTAGTACGGTATAGAGAGACGTTTTTAGGAAAATTAAGGTGACAAACAGTCTGTAAAGCAGGCTCTCTAAGTGACAGACATGAAGGCAGACTGAGTCGAGTGTCGCCCGATCTGTAAACTGACGGCCTCTTCTCCACTGTCATTCATGTGAACTGTAAGGAAATTTGAACAAGGCACGTGTTTAAAAAAAAAGACCCAGAGAAGTGGCGGAAGTGGTCAGAGAAAGAAACGAACTGTTCCTATGAGAGAAGCAGGTTTGAAGTGAGAAGAAAAAGCAAAGCAAAAGTAAAGCACTCCCTGCAGAGTGAAAGGACGGACCGCGTAGGCAAATAAGTGTGTTCTAGTAAAGTTGGTGAGGGTTAATTGAAGGTGAATATTTTTGTTAACACATGAGAATATGTCTTCCAGAAACCTTCCAACAGAACTTGCAGTGTCAATCAGTTCAACTGTGAATTATTTTTCACTAAGAAGTGGGCCTTAGTTGGTTTAAGAAGCAGATGAATAGAGTCACTTTATGATGCAGAAGCTGCAACCAAGGAGTGTCTTAAAACTGCAACCTTTGTTACCACAGCCCGAGCTTGAAAAGGCATGCTGTTGCTAGCAATAGACCCAGTGATGTTGCACAGAAACGCAGGACATGAATGTACATGGTGTGTTGGAGTTGTGTTCATTGGTGTGACTGGAAGGCATTTTACCATGGTTTACTAAATTGCTCTCAGCGTCTCAGTGAAATCAGCTCAGATACTGGATTTGGGCACGCACAGAAGACTCGCCTCTAGGTACAGAAGACCGGATTAGCAGTCTCATCGTGGTCTGCGAGTCACAGATTGTCGTAAATGGCCAGATGGCTCTGAAACTCTTTTAATACTGTAAATAATATGAATGTACAACTTAATATTTCACTCTCATTGCAGCCCAAAAGGCTTCCTGAGTTTAAATCTCTGTATTTTGGGTAAGATATGTTGTAATACACGTGCACAGTATTCTGTACTGTAATGAAGACCTGGCCTACGTTTTCAAAGGGGAAAATTACAATCTGCTGTATTATGAAATGATTCTAAACTTGAGTTTTGCTTCCTTGCACAAAAAAAAAAACAAAAAAATGTTACGTTTCCTTTTGCATGGTTCACCATCTCTTCTGTCTGTGCCTTTTGATGATATTTTTCACACTGATGTTGCTATGGACTTACACAGTTTTTGAAGATACATTCAAGTCTAGGTGTGTCATATTTTTTTGACTTGTAAATGTTGTAATTATATAGTGATAATTTGTATTCATGTGCCACTCTCCACTCTTTTTCAGATTGTTTCTATGAATAATATTTTATACAGTTTATCAAGAAACAACTTGTGATTGCTTAAGTATCCTACTAGAAAAAATGGCAGAGCACAATGCATTGTACGGTACGCAGGCCAGGTTAGCATATTGTCGATATTTTTTTTTAATGCAGCGGGGGAATGTTTTGTTGCATTTCTTAAGTTTTTGTTTATTACCGCAAGTCCACTGCTTTTTCGGTTTTCACTTCACGTCAAACTGGCTTTTTCTATGGTTGTGAAATGTCTTCCTAACTTAAACTTAATGGTGAGCATTATGAGCAATATTTAACCTATTTACCAGTACCTGCTGATTTGTGTCTTGTTTTGCTTCACAAATCTTTTCACTCTATAGCTGCTCGTGCCATTCTAGATTAAATCATTAACAAAACAATGAACTGAGCTGTAAAATTAGTCAGCGACTCAGTTTTGTAGCTTTTAAGTAACTATTAGGGCTATCCATTGTGTTGTAGTCACTATAAGCAGAACATGGCAATAAAAATGGCTTTGGCAGTAACCGTGTCTCATAAATTTTCATTTTCTTCACATTTAAGTGTAAGAGTTTTATTTTTAAAACACGTAGGCAGTTATTTTATGACCACTGTTCAGACTACTTGTCTTCGCTGCCCTGATGTAGGCTACATCCTGTGCTGTAAATAAAACACAAAGGTTCAGATAACGCAGTGTTATTGTGTCTGCGGGCTTTAACAGCGAGGATGTCAAATTAAACAGGGTATTTGTGGTTGGATTCACTCCAAGGTTGAGCTCCCTGTGAGAACTGTGGTTATTAAAGCAAAGCCCGTCCAAGGTTGCCTTTTAATTCACGTAACAGTGTGACAAGAACACATGCAATGTACTGGTCTCTGTTGTTAGATTTTTTTTTTTTTTTCCCCCGTTGAAGGGCATTTATACAGACTGTTTCAGAACTGTCATGCCCAAACAAAACCCATGGGCAATATGTGATATCTATTTACCCATTTACTTCACCTATTCTGTAAAAAAAAAAAAAAAAAAAGCTTTTCAGAAGATTTGG
The DNA here is from genome assembly GCA_037367275.1 of Coranthus polyacanthus. Lineage (NCBI taxonomy): Eukaryota > Metazoa > Chordata > Actinopteri > Kurtiformes > Apogonidae > Coranthus > Coranthus polyacanthus. The sequence continues at coordinate 7,962,006 of JAPQRN010000001.1, forward strand.
TTTCATTCGGGGCTGGCTACGAATAGTGATTATTATTAAGATTAAGAAGATGTGATCAGTGATTTATTGACCTGTACTTAGCTTAAATAGATTGCGTGCGTATGCCATTTGTACTCTGCCGCCCCCTACCGGCCTGTGGTCACAGTCAGACGGCTCCATGAAGTGCCTCGTCGGCGGCGTGCTCCAGACCACCGCGCAGGTATGACATTACTTCAAACGGAGGGACTTATGCACTACGATACTTTCGCGCTTTGTTTGTGTAACTACGTTGACTTTAGGCGTTTAACGGCAGCTGAATGCAGCGTCTTGTTGTTGTTTTTTTTTTCTTTCTTTCTTCAGATGGTTGTTTTTGTTTTCTAATTAATAAACACAAACTGTCACCATATGAACTGTAGTTAGTCGTCAATCACAACGCCGGGGCTAATGTGGGCGTGTTAGCTTGCTACAGCAGGTTAGCTAACGACACCGAGGAAAGTCACGTAAAACGCACTTAAAACGTCCTGCTGAAACCGGTTATCGTGAACGTTAAGGGTCAAAGAGAGAAAGGCAGCCTTCCGCCAAGGCCAGTGGTCCACTTTTCTCCTTTATATCATGTAGTTAAATCACAAACAAAGACACATTCTAACCCAGCGGCGCTAGCTCCTTTTCGACAGTTAGCGCCACTGGTTAGTGTAACTGACTGTTACCATGGTAACAAAGGGGCTTAGTCGTAATGTATGAGGTTAGCAGGTTGGCGGTTAGTTTGATTTGTTTGTTTTAATTAGTTGTCGCCGTTCGATGGTTCTACGTTAGCCCGGGGCTCTCCAGTGTTAAAAAAAAAAGAATCTGAGGAACAATTCCACTTCTCCACCTATTTTCAAATCAGCTCCGAAGTTATGGTCCATCAAAAAAAAAAAAAAAACACATCTGGGTTGAAGTCAGCTACGTTTGTCACGTATGCAACCAACCGGGTCTCACTCGTGCGTTGCTGGTTGGACTGGAAATGCTGTTTTATTTTCAAATTTTTCTTTCTATTCCGGTTCTTGTTTCCTTTTTCGTCTTTAGAAGGCAATGCCTCAAACTGGGACAAACTTTGTGTGTAGAAGGGGAGGACCGCGTCGCAACACCTGTAAAGCCCGTGGTGTCGGTGATCAGGCCCCGGACACAGGTTTGGTTAATGGCACAGTTCATAATGGCTGCTCCACAGCTGCCCCTGAAGCCAACGAGAGCGCACCGTGTGGCACACATAGTGATACCAAACCACCACGCACGGTGAACGGTTGCATTAACCACGGGTTCAGGGGCAAGAGTACGAAAGCAGCGCCCCTAAGGACGCCCAAGACGCAAGAAAACCGGACTTCAGATGCCCCTGATAAGCCAGCAGCTGGCAGGGTCGGCAGTGCAGGTCTTCCAGCTGGTTTCTCGGTAAACGGGGCTGCCAGTCCAGACGGTGTTGCTTTGCCTGCTGACCAAATGGCACCAGAGCCCGGTCCATCAGCAGCAAAGAAGAACCAGAAACAAAAGAAGAAACACAAATACGGATGTAAGAAGAGGTGTGTTACCCACTTGACACACACTTTCTTTCAAAATGACACAGCTTTTAGTAAAATCTGTATGTTTTGTTATAAGGCAGGTGTAGACAGTTGTTTACTTGAACTTTCAACTGAACCCGAATAATCATTTGGGCTGACAACTATTTTTAAAAGACGTGCGATTGAGTTCCGACTTTTTTGACTAAATGTTCAATAAGCAGGTATGGCCAGGAAGCAGCTATAGTGTCAGAAGTAATGCACGTTAAGTTATTTTCCTGCACAAAAGTCTCTCTCATAACCTCTCTTCAACATTGAGAACTAACCAGTTATCCACAGTATGGGATGGTTACGTTACCTGGTCACCTAATGATCTCAACTTTTGTAGAGACACTGAAGAGCCACCTCGACACGAGGAAGACTGGGAAAAGGAAATTCAAGAAGTCACACACGGTGGCTGGGAAAAGATGTGTTTTGGGACCCATCCCTACGGTGAGGACGTTTATACAATTCAGCGTCACACAAATGCCTGAGGCCTGAAGCAGTTGCCATGTATTATATAGTATTGTCGTATTTATTTGATTTCAGAGTAGTTTGTTTGTTTTGTAGTACCATTTTCCCATTTGGGTTTGAGTTCTATTTGTTACAAATGTTTTGCGCGTATTTGTTGGTGGAATGTGGAGCTAAGTACTTTTATTCAAGTACTGTGCTCAAGTACAATTTTGAGGTACTTGTAGATCAGGAAAAAACATAAATAGGGAGTGCAGCGCTGGGTCGGTGGCAAAAAAGTGCACAAAGTAGTAATGGGAGTATGTTAAAAATCGAGGACAAGGGTTGAATGGAACTGAAAAAGGCTGGAAGGTATTTCCGCTTTATGCTACGTTATACTTCTACTCCACCACCTCTCAGAGGCAAATGTACTTTTTCCTCCACTACATTTTTTTTATAGTTTAGTTTTATATACCCTTTGCGTCCAGAGAAAACCACATTGTGGAGATACCAAATGTGTTGATTTTGAATGTTTGTGATAAACTGAAGGATTTTAGCATTCCTTTGTGGATTGAGTTTAAAATTCCCCTCCTCTGTAAACAAAATAAACTCTTTAAAAAGCCCCTTGGATTAGATAGAAAAATGCATTGCCACAAAGCTGAAACCAGGTCAAAAAAGTAAATTTTTTTAGAGATACAGTACATGTTTCTCAGAGGACAGCGATGCTACAAAAGTATATTGATCTGACAGAACGTGACGACTTGCTATAGATGTACACAACAGTATATAATGTAGTTAAAACCATAAACATCTGCAGCAGTAATATGAATCCAAAAACATCATATATAATAGTGACAGTGACCATTTTACTGCACACTGACAGCTTTTACTTTTCAACCTTTGAGTACATTTTGCATACTTTTATTTAAGTCAGGATTTGAATGCAGACCGTATACTAGCAGTGAACACTTTTTCCCACCACTGCTGCTATTATTTGTCTCTTCCAGGCCCGGAGGATATGCTTCACTTTGATTTGCGGGATATGACACTGAAGCACACAAAGACAGTTCCTCCGCCAGTGACAGCCAATTACAGCCCGGCCTCACAACACCCACGCCCTCTCAAGTGGTCCTGCTACAGCATTCCCACCGAGCCAGGCCAGTTCGCAGACGCTGAAGAGTAAGCCAGGCGTTCAGAGTTCAGCTGATGAGTTCTTATGAATGTAGTTAGAATAGCTGGATCTCAGTGACCGTGTTTACAGTATTTGTTTAGCAACCGGCCAGCAGACTCCAGCTTATGAAAAACTCTCGTCAAGATCATAGGGTGGAGACTAGGTTGCACTTTGGTTGTTGTTGTTTTTTTTTTTTAAATCATAGCTTTTATTTATGTGATTTTTACATTCAGATTTTACATTTCTTTTAACATGACATAAATTTGTTAGGCGTTGGGATGATTTTAGTTACATACCATACGTTGCTGTTCTGCTGCTTCAGTGACTGTTAGTACTGAAAATTGTGCAAATGCATTTGCTGTTTGTACATTTCACATCATTTGCCTTTCAGGAATTTCACACATAGTTTTTATCTGAGCGTTTTATTTTCTGTTTTAATATACCTGAAATGTTGTCGAACTAAGTTGCCCTTTGGAGCCACGCAATTAATTTTATTGCTTACGACGTGCACATATTCAGAACAACTGTATGAGGTAACGATTTTAATTTGACACTCATGGCACAGTCAAAGTTAAGAAATAATGGTTTGATTATACGAAAACATTAAATAATCATCTGCCTGTTCAGATCTTCATTTCAACTTTTCAATCACAATAAATCAAATGTTCTTCTCGCTTGTGGTCAAAGTTGGTATGTTTTTCTATATTAGTCATATGCGTCAGATGGAGGTGCTCCTGTGAAGGCCTGCTTGTAGTTTTGAACTCTTTCTCCCATTTATTGTTGCCTACATTAAATCTAACATAGCCCCATTCCACCAACATGGAACCGGTGCCATTCCAGTTCGTTTGGTCAGAACTATTCGAAGGGTTCTGACCAAAAAGTAAAGTTGTGCGTCGTGCTCCTCCCTCTGATTGGAACGGCTCCGCTCAGGCGTCCTGGTGGCTGGTGTACCACATCAGCTGAGGCCCTTTGCTGCATGTCATCCCCTCTCTCTTTCGCTCTCTCTCTCGCTCTCGCTCTCTCTCTCTCTCCCCCACCTTTCCTGTCTCTGACTGTGTCTAATAAAGGCAAAATGCTCCAAAACCTGTGGAAACGCTGGCTGGTTCACTCGATGGAACCAAGGTTCAAGAAGCAGAACTAATTTGGTGGAAAAGGCCCGACCGTGTTGTCTGTGAAGGGAGATTTTAAAAGCAATGACATGTTTTGGCCACTAGATGGGAGAATTGGCGTAACATTATGTTCTCTGCAGGTTCTGTTCACACACCTCTGGGAGTTCACGAGGTTCATTCCCAAGGACTTGGGAGACGCATGCTTTTACTGTTTCATTCAGAATGCGACTGTAGATGGAGTTGCAACCCGCTGTTGGTGAGAAAATTAATGTCATCCAATAATACTAAATCATTCATGTCCACAGACGCCATGTCAATAATAGATTGAGGTCATAATCTCTGGTGAAATTCAACAGCCTTGTGCTCTGATGAGACTTTGTTGTTGAATTTGAAGTAGAGCTCTGGGCTTTTTTTTTTTCTCAACCAAAGTATGCAACATCGCAATTAAAGAGATGAAGTCGCTTTTGATGTTTCTCAGCCTTGTGTGAGAATTTCATCGTTGATTTTAAGGGCAAATGGGACTCTGGGAGGTAGATGATAGAAAAAATGATGCTTTTTTTGTACTACATTCATTATCAGCCTTGCCGATTGTCAGATCTTATATTCTGTACTGGTATTATCAGTATCATTTTTAAAAAAGTCTTATATCCAAATAAAATATATGAATTAAAAAAAAAGTGCCACTTCAGCCCTTGGGCAGCCGCCTCTCTGTCTGTGTGGTCTAAGAGCAACTCTGCTTCCGTGACATTCCAATTTCAGCACAAATGTAAGCTTGTTTTATTGATTTTATTTGCGTTATAAAACTTACATTTGCTGTAGCTGTTTTGTTTATCTATTTAATCAAATGCCTCATAATACTGCTGCTGGGAGCTCCCTGCGCTTAATATTTGAGGATCATTTTTAAAATTTCTTTTTTAATTAAACGTACGCTAGAAGGCATTTCAGTGAGGTTTTGTGTCGGGAGCTTGTGTTATTCAAAATTTAGACGCCAAGATTTTAATTTTTCCAACAAATTTATATAAATTCTTAACATTATCTGTCTCCGTGTTTATTAACAGTTAGACACTGGCATCAGCCCTGAACAAATATATTAGTCGCCCCCCGAATGCCCATTGAAGTGCTCATAGGACAGTGAAGAGAGCCGTGCAATGAAGTCTTCAGGATGAGTCCGCCACAGTGGAGCCGTGTCTCATTGGTCAACCCTGTCCTGCCACAGTGCGGTAGACTCGGACAGATTAGGCAAAACGAAAACTTGAAAGCACTGTGTGGGTGCGAATGTGGACACATGTTGCCCAAAGCATGCTGGGATAGGGTCCAGACGGGGATAACTTTCTTAGAAAATGGATGGATGGCTGGATCTGAATGTTAAGTCTAGTCTTTATTTGTCTTTATCTGTTTGAAGCATTTACTTTTCAGGAAGCTGACCCATACTGAATGTCATACTTAATTTAGTCTAGTGATGATCATTCTTTGCAAACTTGGCTTGCCCTGAAGAAAAACTCCACTCCAAAGCAGAATTCCCATATGCTATTTGTTTGATCTTGACGATTTAATAAATATTTGTGTGCGTGGTTAACTTTCTCCCAAATCCAGAAACCAGAAAACCTAGAATCGAATTTGTCATATCATTTAGAGATCAAGTCTTTAACTTCTTCTTTGACAGGAACTGTTGCATTTTCACTGCTTTCGCTTTGATGTGGACGATTTTATTTAGAAGTATGCTCCAAAAATGTGCCTGTTTCCTCATTTTGTCCCCATCCACACTATCAATACACTCCCATCTGTTATTCATTGTCACTGCAGCGGCTTTTGTGCTGGTATCCAGGACTACTTCACCTTCACAAATCTTGGCCTTTTTAGAATCATTTAAAAAAAAAAAGTTAATTTTCTTTTTTTTTTTTTTAAATTTATTTTTTTTGTGGAGCAATCTTAACATCACCGCTGCACTAGCATGACGGCTATTTTGCAGGAATGTATCCGTGTTAAGAAATAGCGTGTCAGATGCGTGTTGCAATCTTAGTGAGTGATTAATGCCCCTTCATGTCCCAACTGGCTTTTTCACCACATCCTGTGTTTGGACAAAGGAGCTGACATGTTGGAGGTCTCTGCTGACCAGCCCTGCTGTGCCCTCCCACATCCACGCAGTCTTTTTAGGCCTTGTAGTTTGTTTTTTAATTGAAGTAAATGTCAGTTTGCATATTTACATTGGCCGTACAGTAATTCGTCCACGTAATGTTCTGAATCTGAATAACACCCAGATAGACTCGGACGTTGCATTTCTCAGTTCTCAGATGCCTTTGAGACATCAGCTGCAGGCCTTTACTGCCATGTTTCACAGATGTGAATCACCGCCAGTTATTTCATCTGGTTCCAGTGTGACCAGTCATTTAGCATTCAGCATCTTTATTAATCTGGCAACATAATCGTTTGTTAGTCTGGCGCAGGAAGAGAGACAGGAAGGAGGATTGTGGTCAGCTTAACCTCCTGCAGCTAACCAAAGCCAAGGCATCGCAGGAGTAGATAGACATTTGTCATGGGAATGACAGTTCTTTCTAACTGTGCGGTCCTCAGTCAGTAATCCCTGCTGTGCGGAAGCATGTGGAAGCTACAGTCGAATATCCAGCCCCGTTTGAGCTACTGGTGCTAAATTCAGGCCCACGTAAAGATACCTGATCCCACTGAGACCGATATGAGCTCAGACGTGGCTTTTGTGATGTCAGTGCAAAGATTTGCTGCCATGTTAACATTTACTCCATGTCGGCTGTGGCCCAAAAAACAATGAAGTAATAATATACAATATTGCTGAATGTGTAGACGTTACACCTTCTTTTTTTACATGAAAGCGGGCGCATCCATGATAGAAATACATCCTCACCCAAAAAATGGAAAATACACATTTATAATCGCAGTTACTGTATAGATTAGAATGAGATGCATTTACTCAAGTACTGTATTTAAGAACACTTTAAGGTATTTCTTCTTTATGTTCCCACATACTTCTACTTAAATATATTTTTTACTTCACATTAATTTGGCAGCAAACCCTAATGAATTCTAATCCGTATTAAGCTACCAGTGCCAGCTGCAACATTTATGATGCTTATACGTTGATGTATCAACTATAATACATATTATTTTGGAATGGGCTTTACTGCATAATTAGATGAGGTTTAAGTCACTTATT
>JAPQRN010000001.1:7974623-7985321 GCA_037367275.1 Coranthus polyacanthus
GGCTGTGACAGATGAAAGGAGAGATAAATGAAGAAAAAGAAGGAGGAGAGGAAGGCAGCATGTAAGAGAGTGGTGTGGAAAGAGATGATGAGAGGCAGGAAAGGATTGAACACATGAAGATAGACGTTCGTTAAAGACGGGGAATGAGGAAGGGATGATAAAGCAGACTATAGGGACTTCATGTGCACAAAAACACTTAGACAGTGGTAGACTGAGGCAACAACACAGTCTGTCTCTCACACCTTCTGGTACACATGCTCACCCACACAGCAGCCATCTAGTGTCAGACTCCCGAGGCTCTGCACACAGTCATCGCGATGCATCTGAATTACAGATGAGACCGTCTCGTGTAAAGTGCTGTAGTCAGAGTTACAACTTTACAACTCATTTGTATAATTCATAACTTTGACTGTAGTTAATGTCATCAGGCGGCCTAGGCTTGTAGCATCTCCCTCTGCAGAAAGCGGAGCCTGCACACTCTGCCCTGACGTTCACGGCTAATTTATTTCTGGAGAAATAAATGTAGCAATTTAACATTTAAATGAAGAATTGTGTTATTAATCTCATGGAGTGCTGAAACATTCAGTGGATTGATGAATTAGCTCGTCGACAGAAAAATAATCTTGGAAAAAGGGCTGGGTGACAAAACGATAAGGATAATTATCATGACGACAGACCGATATTTTTCATTGTCATTGCAATATGAACATGCACAATAAACACATTGCAAAAGACTGAAACATGATGAAAACTACTTTTATTAATAGTTGGTTTCGTTTGTTTATTGCAAGTCATATCATCATCGCAATACTGAACTTTTTTTTCACATTTTTTTCTCATATTGTGCATATTTGCAATAGAATTTTCCTCACTATAATATAAGAAATGTTTGATAAAATTTCCGCGTTTAGAAAGCCCGACCTGCAGCACGCATCCACTTTCTACACTTTGTGTGTGTCACGCTCTTTATCTTTCACTTAATCAGCCTGAACTTAAAAGACTTTATATCGATTTATCAATATTGACTGATATAAAATATTTTATCCAAACAATAGTTTTGGTCCTATCGTCCAGCCCTACGTGAACTATCTTAATAATTGATTGCATCAACAAAACTGCAGCATTTTCTTGGGTTCTGGTGTTTTATTTAAAGATGCTTCGGCTCAAAGACGTATTGAGCAGAGATTTTACAAGTCACAAATGTAATAGCCTAATTGAAAAAGTACTTAACTCTTTAATCAATATTGAAAAGGTCTAATCAGATCTAAACCTGTGCATGTGATATATAATGAACTCCTAAAATGTGCATACAACAGGTGATATTTTCCATTAAAAGTGGTGTCTGACTACAGAGCCACACTCTCTTGTCTTTCCATTCAGTATAGAGTGACAGCTTTGAGCATTAGCTTACATGCTATTTGCTGAGCTTGTAATTCAGCGTTTGTGTGTGTGTGTGTGTGTGTGTGTGTGTCTGTGACGGGGGCACATGTGTACGAGTGCATGAAAGGGCTCCAAAGGAAGAGAACGGGAAGGTGAATTTTGTATCAGCTTTTCGCTCCGGCTTTGATCAGCAGGGCAGCTCCCAGAATCCTCATTCTCCACATTGCTCTGTGGAGCGATAAGGGGAGTTGTAGCTAGCTAGCTTACACCTCCCACACCCATTTCTACAACACACAAACACACACACAATTGCACTCTGCACGCTATCCATCACCCAAGAATCTGCCCTTTTTAAAGATGAATTACATTCACTTTCCTCTCTGTCCGCCTCTCCCCTTTTCCTGCATGCGCACACAACACACTCAGACAATCTTCAAACTGAACATGCTAATACATGCACGCATGCAGGTCCAAGGTTCTTCGGCTGTCCTGTCATCCATTCAGAAAAACGTAACTTTTTTTTCCGTTCTCATTCGTCTGTCTCGGCCCATGTGTTGTCTTTCCATGCCTTTTGTAGCTGTGGTCAGTGGAGCCATCTTTGCAGCTGTATCCACAGTCATAACTAAGTTTCCGTAGGGGAAGGCCCATCCAACAGCACATAACAAAGGAATGTGACCTGACTGTCACAGCTGATAGAGATATCTGTGGCCTTGTGTTTTAATTTGCACCCGGCAGTAGCTGGTGGGGAGTTCAGCTGTTTCCTTCTTTAATACAGTGTCGGGTAATTGTCTTGTAAAACAAATGTGACTCCTTGATTCTCCGACTGTGTTTGCAGTGAGCAGAAAACATGTATCTGCAATGTGCATGACTCATGGTCCAAAATCAAATCATGGGTGGCAGTTTTGAACATTGACGAGGGTGCTTTGGAAAATTAATTTTTTTGGAGATGAGAGGTGGCAGCTTTTATTTAGCGATGACATGCAATATCTACATCGCAGTATGTTTTGGCCATCTGTTGCACTGGGATACTGCCAAGGATATGGTGGTGACGTGTCCAAAACCAAAGCTGCCATTTACAACAAATAGGTTGAGAATCAGCGGCAGGGAACACACTGCACATGTTAGTTTTAGTAAGTTGTTTTGCACTTTTTGTCATACTGTCTAGCACTAAGCTGAAGTAATTACTTAATGTATTAAATGGTTGACAGAAAAAGGAATTAGCGGCTATTGTAATCCTTAATCATTCAAATCATTTTATGAGGAAACACCAACATTCCTTGCTGAATATGTCTTCTGGTTTCTCTTATTCTTTATTATATCAAACTGGATCGTTTGGGGTTTCATAGTGTTTGTTTGATTAAGTAAGTTTGAGGCTTGGGAAACTAGAGAACACTTTCTATTATCTGACATTTTATGGGTTCAACAGAGTAATTGATTAATAGGAAAATAATTTACCTTTTAAGCAATAATGGAAAAATTGCTGCCTTGCTCTTTTTTGTCTTTTTTGTCTTTGTAAAGGGCCCTTTCATGATACTTCAGGTTAATATATTCACAACTCTCTAAAGGACTGCTCTCCACTTTTATTTTCTCCCATTCATTCACAGTGAATAAAGTACATCGCTCGTACATATGAAAAGGAAAAGGAACCCCACCCCCTACATACTAATTAACCTGGACATATATGTGTCATGATCTCTATCATCATCTCTATCTCTTAAAATGACACATTGACGTAAAACAGAGCCGTCTGCTGTTGAATTTTGGCACAGAGCGCGGACACAAAAGTGGGCATCTGGTGGAATGGCACCTCTGTGCTCATGGCGGTGTAACCTGGCACCGACTGCAGAGAGATGGCAGCAGGATGGCAGCGTCGCAGGCAGACAAACACAGCGAGCGGGCACTGTATCCAGGACGAGCAAGGTCGCCGGCAGGTTGATTGAGTGCTTGTAGGTGTGGGTGACCTCCTTCGCTTCCCCTCAGTGACAAAAGAGAGAACGAGGGGAGGATGGGGGGGGCGCGGGAGGAGAGAGGAGGGAGTTGAGAGCTTGTATCGCTGCTGTCTGTCCCACTTTCTCTCTCCCCTCTGTTTCTTTCTCTCTCTCCGTCTCCGTCCCTGCGGTCACACTCAGAGACTCGTTCTCTATTCCCATCCAGTCATGTATCTACAATGTACTTCCATGAATTCTTATCAGGGCACAGCTTAATTCACCCTACTTCTTACAGCACAGCGCACATGTCAAGTGCACTTCATGGTTCCTGCACACCACATATGAACAGCTTGGACCTTGACCATGTTTATTATGTAGCAACGCCCCGTAATCCAGAGCCCACGTTAAATTCATCTGTTACGTCGTCTTTGTCTCTGACGCCTCTTTCCTCTCAGCCAGCTTCAACTTTTACACAGGCCTTATTATTGTATATTAGCACAGCCATGATTGCTGCGCAGCATTGATCACACTTAATCACTGTGACAGACGAGCAGGTTGGTGAGTCAGCGGGCAGGCACGTCCATGTGTGTCAAGGGGGTCTGCCACTAAAACGGAGCTGACGTTCTTTAAACCCGGGCCATCAGGTGCAAATGTGAACAGCACAGCAGGGTCGATCTATGGAGGGCAGAGACGAAAAGGATAAGGAACGTGCAGATTAAACAGTGCTGCTTTGGTTGTTTGTTTGCTTATGTATTGAGATTCTTAGACCTGTGTCTGATTTGGCCTTTTATACCTTCTTCCTCTTTCCTTGTTCTTCTTTGCCGTCCTACAAATCTCTCTCACCCTTTCTCCAGTCTCTTTACCTTCAGGCTTTGGAACAAGTCTTTAAACTCCCACACTCACACTCCTTGCTGTATGAGTTTGTTTTGCTTGTTTTATCCTATCATACACAACAACCTCACGGCGCAGTTTTATTGCAAATCGATGTGCGTATGTGTGTGCTGGGCCGCATCGTGCATCATCGGGGATTGTGGAACATTTCTTGCTTCTTTAGTCTGTATAAACAGTACATAAAGCATGCCGGTATGAATGTGTCCAACGATATGGATTTTGATTCCATGTTGACTTGTAGAACCCTCACAGATCTAAAGCGGCAATGGTGTACCTGCACCAATGGGAGGCAGCAATGCACTAAACCGCACCTAGTGTGACAGAAAGAAGAAGAAGCAAGCCTCTGCTTGTTTTCCTGCGTCCGTTCCCTCCTCCAATCTTCCTCTACAACAACGCGGGGTAATTACTTTGGTTTTATTTGGATTTTGATTCATCCTTTAATGAGAGTTTTTAAATAACTGCGGAGAGTAGAACGTTTGTACCCATACATCTATGAATTAGGAATTCAAGGGAAATTACCTCAGTGGCGGTTGCAGTTTGTCTGGATCCATTAAATCCACCCCAAACAGGAGAGAGCAAGGACAGAACGACGTGTTTAAACCGATTGACAAAGTTCAACGGTTCACAGTTCCATTCAGAGAGCACATATCTCCACCCGTGCACACGTCCTTCCATTCCAAGTTTCATGAAAATTGGTGCTGTAGTTTTTTTGCATAATCCATCTGACAGACGGACAAACAAATGACCACCTTGGCAGAACTGTTGACAGTGTCTCCCTCTCTTCAATGTTGAACTAGCGTAACATCAGATAATGCAACCTAGGTAGTATGAAGCTTTACTTTCTTGCTTGCTGTAGTAGTTATAAAGTTTCAATATGGAAGATTTGTGCATGCTCGTGTACTTCCGTGAAGTTTACGTTGGAGTCTGTTTTGTGCTGGGAGCCTCTCGTTTGTCGACATTATCTACCTCTACCTCTATCTCTTAACTACTGTCTCTTTTGCCTACATCCATGATAACAGCCACAATACACTAATTTCTATGTAGAGAACTCGCGTGTTGGTTGTTGGTTGTTAGTTTTATTTTTTCTTGGTGCAGCTTGATTTTATTGTCTTTCATGGAAGAAAAAAAAGGGTTTTTCAGAGACACGAGAAAGGGTTTTGTATTTGTTTTTTTATTTAATGTTGCAGTTTTGCACAATAATCGTAATTAAAATGCCTCTGTTATACAGTTAAGCGTGAAGTAATAGCTGCCATGCAGTTGCCATACCATCCCTTCAGAAGCATTTCTAATGAATTTTAAAAAAAAAAATACCATCTGTGCATTCATATTCTACCATAATATACATTTTATTCCATCCACCACCCAGCCCTGCCTTCTCCCCTTTCGCACATCCACTAACACCTACTTCCAAGCTGGGTTTTCGGTGCTACGATAGGGATACATGCTTTGTCCGGAATCTAGCCTTCCGGATGTTTCTAACAGGTGCCCTTAGACACTGACCTGTATCCATGTCAGCTGAGACATGTGGCTGTGGTGATGTGTGTGTGTCCGTGTGGGTGTGTGTGTTGGCAGTGACTCCTGCATCCTCTGGGGGGTCATCAAGGGCACTCACTGTAAACAGATCTTCGTGGGCATCAGCAAATCCCCCGACGGGAGCACGTGCTCTTTACCATTCTGTCATTTTCCCTTTCACACACACAAACGCGCACACACACACACACACAGAGGCAGACACATAAACACTCCCACTTATGCATTCACACATATTCCTTATCTGTCGAGCAGAAGTTTCAGTCTCTCACTCTCTGCTCTGTCATACAGTTTCTCTCTACCCCTTTCCGCGGACTGTGGGGCCTCCTGCTTGCTTTACCATTTCCAGGAAGCGGGTAAAACCAGTCTTGAGTTTCCCTCCCCTCCGTTCCAAGCTTCCAGGTGGAGAAAATAGACTCCGCTGTCACCCTTGTCCAAATGTGTCCCCACGTTGGAGTGGAAAACAAACAGTGGAGCTGCCTGACAGGTCCGGTGGGAGGGGACATGAGAACCTGTGGACCGCTTGAACAGAGGCCAAGACGAGAATTGAAGGATTGTACTTCAAAGCTCGTTCATTTGTCATTTCTTCCACCTTGTGCCTATTGCCAGACAAACAGGGCAACAAGTCCGCCGCCGTGACTGAAGCTCCCTCTTACATCAGAACCTGCTATTATACATCATTTTCAGCTTACCTTCATAAAAACTCACCAGCACTCTGTGCCGCTGCAGTGTCGACTTTATAACAAACCACTACGTTCAATATAACCTCTTGTGTTGAAAACTATTCTAAATTAAGCTGTTTTGATTCCTAGAAGGCAAGTGATGTTCATTCATTTCTTAGAAACCAACATCAGTCATATGACAGCTTTGTCTATTTTTCTCTTCCAAGTAGCAACTACTGCTGCTGCCTGTTTCCACATCAGGCCACCACCCCTGTTAGCGCTACGTAATAGCGCTGGAATCCTGCCAGCATGTACAGGCTGCATTTAAATTATATATTTTAGCAACAAACTATGCAGCCTAAGAGGATAAGTCTCGTAATATAACCGCACAGTCCTTAAAATGTGTTATTTTTCAGGATTTACGACTCAGGAGTCACAGATAAATCCTCACCTGTATTACTGCTCCACTAAATGCAACACTATTACAATTTGCCTTTAAGAAATCGCTTATTGTTATGTCATTATATCAGACACAGATGGTGCACAAGAGATGATAGACCACTCGTTCTAATAGACTTAAGCTTGTACTGAATATATTTTGTCACGCTGCCAGGCAAAGAAAACAACAGATTCTACGAAAGTCCTCCTAAACTTCTCACACAACAGCTTTCTACCATTTTGGCAGGTCTGTCAGTAAGCAGCGCTTTGGCACGTCTCTCTCGTTTGTGTGATAGTTGTTTGCAGTGTTTCAGGAAGGCTCGCTTTGCCAGCGGGCCTGAAACAATAGGGCATGGTTTTCTCAGCTTGCTGCCTGTTGCTCAGTGTAGGCCCTCGCCTGCAAGAGCGAGAGGGGAACTCCAGACAACCTTCTACTTCTCCTCCTCCTCCCCCTCCTCCTTCTTCTCCACCTCCTCCTCCTCTTTCTCCTCCTCCTCCCGCTCTCCCTCCTCTCTGATGACTCAGAGAAATGTGCTTGGCTCGGCTCATGCTGCCAAAGCGCAAACCAAGGTCTGATGAAAACGGAGTGAAATCGACAGAAGATTCCTTTAGAAGAATCTGGCTGGATTAGGGCCTTAAGCTTTTTCATATGTACAAAGTTCAATAAGTGCAATAAAAGAGAGAGATCTGTTGAGGATAGACCAAATGGGTTCATGTTTCTTAACTTATTCATACATGTTTATGTGCTGCGCTGTTGTGCTGGAGCTTGTTGAAGGCAGACACTTGTTGCCAAGCACTTTTGCAAACATCGCCGAACTGTTTCGAAGCTACGGGATCTTAAAACAAAAAAAAATAAGTAAAAGGTTTAAGTAAGAGTGTTTTATGAGGTCTGTTTTCAATATAATGAATGTTTAATTGCTTAAAATGAATGTCTTTTTGACACAGTGATGTCTGTTGTTTTCAAGTATCCGTTTCTTTCCTTCTATAAAAACCAGACACATACAACTTAAAGAAAACAAATTTTAAAATATGTTGCAATTTATTTCCGTCGAATCACACATGTGGCATTCGTTAAAATACCTTTTAAATGAAGTGTTGCTCCCCTTTCCTGCTATCATCGAAAATTTTCTTGATGCAAAATCGACTCAGTTTCTATGGGCCTAAACTAAAATTTTGATGTCTTGATAATCATGTTCACGTTAAATGATCAGTGACCCTTATTGCACTGATTTAGACCTTCATGAAAAACAGCCTCTTCAGCAGGTCTTTTACTTAAACAGTTCAGGTGGAAGAACAGTAGAAAAACCTAAATAATTAATGAAGCTAACAGAATTATTCAAAAGCTACAAAACCTGGCGAATCAGAAAATCCTGAACAGTATGTTGATTTGAATTAGAAAATAAATTCTTCTTTTTTTTAAAGAATCTTCTTACAGCAATGAAACCACTGATGATTCTTTTAAAATGACATCCATTAAGAATTTGAAAATACAACACGATGTCTAATGTAATATCTGATACAAACATTCAAATCAGCCGTGAAAAAAGGCAGAATTTCACAGCTTAAATTCAGTAAATAAACTGTTTAGTTTATACAGTCAAAATAAATATACTCAAGTCTTTTATCACAGGTAAAATTATTCATATTCAGTTACTTATTTAGAAGTTTTCCCCATGGAAATCCTCAGTATGCTGTAACTTTTTCCACACATGCGTAAGCAAGTAAGTAATTACATTTTTATATCCAGAAGGTTAAAGGTCATCTTCACGGTGACATATTATAATGTGCAAACACATTTTTCTGGCCATTATTCACTTGGTTCTAGCGCCACGTGACGGAGCTCTGTAAAAATAGCCTCTAAGTGAAGACGCCATGTTTCTCACTAGAACATTATTCACTGGAATCATATACATGTCAGTATAATAATATCTAAACATGCAAATTAAAGTTGAGGAAATGACCTCTGTCTCTGTTCAGCATTACTTTTCCTTTCCTCCATAAACACGTTCCTCACTGAAAAGTCATAAAAGTGAGCAGTTGCACAATTTTACTTTTAAATCTTTTCAGAGTTAATACGAGACTTGAAGAAAACAGCAACTGTGGCAAATGAGTGTTACTTGTTTTTTTTTTTATGTTGAATGTGATTAAACGTCAAGGACTAAATTAAGTCATTTTCACACCTCATATTTTACTGTTGTTAAATAAATATATACATATGGATATATGTGAAGCAATTTCAAAGGAATGCTGTTTGAATTGTAAATATTTAAAACGTGTTTTTACTTGGATTTTACTCTGTGGGATTCAAGATGACTTTGCATAGTGACTCACCACCAGTTTTCGGGGTTACTTATCGTTCTTGCTGTTTCATGTTTGACCATTTGGCTTTTTCACTCAGCTTTTATATGTCATTGTGGCTAAACCGTAGCTGCAAAATGGCAGCTTTGCTCTTCCTGCCCTGTCGACCTTCCAAACACGTCTTTCCTGAGCGAAGTAGTTTTAAGGAGGTGTGGTGGCTCCAAGACCGCGTGCCGTCCGTGGTGTGAAGGTATGTGCACATCTGACACCATGTGGCTTTTGCTCTTCTTTGTCTTAATATTAGTTGCATGCTTTTAGTAATTTCTGGCAGTGAACGAAAGGCTAAAAACCTAAACCTTTGTTCTGCTGCCACAGACCTTCACCTTGCTGCTCTCCTCATCCATCATTTTAACTTCTCCTTTCTCCTTTCGTTTGATTTTATGGCTATATTTTCTCTCTGCCTCTTATACCCATCTCCCTCGGCTGTTGCACGTCTTTGTCTGTTACAGATCTGAACATATCAGTCTTTACCTTTTATCTTTTAATTCTGTATTATATATTATCCTTCCCTATTCACCTTTTCATAAACATACTACTTGACTCGAAGCCCCTTTCGTTTCTGACTATAAAATACTGTCACACTTCCCTCTCTCAGAGACTCAGATGCAACTTTGTGAATAAGAAAATTTGACAGAATGCAGAATATAATCATTTTTGAACACACTG
Source organism: Coranthus polyacanthus (assembly GCA_037367275.1). Classification (NCBI taxonomy): domain Eukaryota; kingdom Metazoa; phylum Chordata; class Actinopteri; order Kurtiformes; family Apogonidae; genus Coranthus; species Coranthus polyacanthus. The sequence continues at coordinate 7,984,477 of JAPQRN010000001.1, forward strand.
CACACAGGCGGTTAAATGTGTTGGTAAAAAGCGCGGCAGATTTTCTTGGCAGTGCTTTTCTTGTATTAGTGCTTTGTATTAGGTTTAACTGTTGGCTTTAATAGGCTATATTTGGCCAACTATGATAGCTGCTTTAAAGCTAGCATTGTGGAGGGGTCCCGCAGGGCTTGTTTTCTGGCCCAGTACATTTTCTGCTCTGGAATAGCATCTGCTTTGTTCTCGACTCTAAAGTATCATCCCTTACATCACGCATTTTGCCACTGTACTCGTCTTAATTCGTCAGCTTATGACTCGACCCTCTTATGCACAACACACACAGGCCACAGAGAAACTGAATTGGTCTTTGTCTCACAGTGAGTACAGACACAAAGTCATACACACTGCTAATCCAATGACTTGTGCAACGCTGCTGCTAAATTTGTTTAAGGAAATGGCCACTGTAAAGGAAAGGGCAAGATCCCTTAGCTATTTTGGGGCGATGTTAAATTTGTTTTACATGCGCAAAACATTCTACATGTCTCTTTACTAGTTATTCAGCACTCAATTGTACATATGTTTACAAACCGTTGTTCCATATGCAAACTAACTGTGTGTGTGTTTGTGCTTGTGCAAGAAAGTACTTTCCAGTGTTTCTCGTGCTTGTTCCACAGGAAATGACTTTCATGCAAGGTGATGCTAACCCTAACCCTGATTTGTTATGTGTGTCTGCTTTAACGGACATGTCGTGTCCCAAATGCACCTGCCATACATGCACAGATTTTTTTTTGTGTGTGTGTGTGCTTGCGTTACACAAATTTATATGCATGTGTGCGCATCACTCAGCTCTGGGTGCTCGGTCCTGCTGG
>JAPQRN010000001.1:7985421-7995651 GCA_037367275.1 Coranthus polyacanthus
GTGTGTGTGTGTTTGCATATGTGTGTGTGTGTGTGTGTGGGTGGTTAGAAGTGTGTGTGTGTGTGTGTGTGTGTGTGTGTGTTATGCATGCGTTAGGCAGAAGCAGAGCCACAGCTTGTTTGAAGCCTGCCACTGAGACTAGCATCAAACACCACCTCAGCTCTTTGCCCTTCAGCCTGTGTAACACACACACACACGCAGATTGTACCAACACACACAGATGCACAACCCTTATGCATCTCTTCCTCTCTTATTCACTCAGAAACACACACTTCTATTCCAATCTCCTTTTTATAATAGTATAAGGAAGGCGCGCACATCAAACACCCAGCTGCAGGTATTTTACCGTCTCCTCTGCCTCCACTGCAGTCACTTCATTTGTCTTGTCCATCTGTCAGAAGAAACAAGAAAACATATGGACACGTATGTATATACTGGTTGTTTTGTCTGACTGCACTGGATTTGTTGAGACTCGTGTTGGTTCCAGATGGAGGTGAGCCGAGACGTTAACGTTTACATTCACCTTGACTAAATGCATTCAGTCTCGGTTTTTTTTTTTTACAATTCTGAACATTTTGTTAGTTCAATGAGCCCAACAGCCAACCCTACGGAATAATAGTGGAGAGAATTTTTCATTTGAGCTTCTATTTATATATCACATTATGAGAAGGTCAGAAGTTTACTGTATCGTTCAACTGCCTGGAGGTATTTGTCCTCAAGTCAAGTCAAGTAGAACTTAATTTGTCTCCAGCAGAGCAGTCGATTGTCATTTTTGCTGGTCATCATTGGAAAATCTAAAGAAAATCAGCCAAGGCCTTGTAAAACAAAATACAGACTTCCACGATTCTGTTTTGTCCATGTGAGCAATTTCCAAACATTCATCTGGTCATCTGTACAAACAACATTATACAGATGTAAACACCACAGGAACACAGAGCCATTGAATCGTTCAGGAAGGAGACATGGACTGACTCCCAGAGAACGGATATATTGTAGTGCGACAGGTTCAAAAGCATCAGTCAAGGAACCGGTAACAATGTCGGAGGTAACTGGCCCAAAAATAAGATATAGATAAGATATGAAGCTTGAGGAAGGCTACCCCGAGCGTTTCATTCAATGCACAATATTAAAGGCAAGGACGCCAAACATTAGCAAAGCAGACGTAGACCCTTTGAGAATGTAACAGAATAAATAAAAACTTCAATTCAACATTCTCTTTAGTCTGAAGTTTTACATAATCAAAATAAAGTAGGTGGACTGACAAAATACATTAGATTAAAATGATGGGAGTTGTAAAAAAAAGTAAATAAATAAAAGGAATTTGAATGCATTTAGCCGAGGGTTATGTAAACTTGCGATTTCAACTGTGCTTCAAGTCTGGGAACAGTGGAGCCAAAGCGAGTGAGAACACATTGATACATGATTGATAGAGGTGTGTCTGAAACGTGCAGGCTTTGGTGCACATGACCTAGATTACTTGATGCCACACATCTCCAATAGGAAGTTGAAAGTAAGAAAGACTGCCTTTGATTAAAAATGTGTCAGGGAAATTCCTTTGTGACTCACCCTAAGTTGGTGTCGGCTTATTCTGAACTGGGGCCGGTGCAGGTTTGGTAACGTCCGCCACCCTCTTGTCTGAACGTCTGTGGATGGATACATGAGTGGGAGAATGGGTTTGAGGAGACAGGTTTTTTTTTTTTTTGTTTTTAACCTCCCGCCCTTGATAGTGAGATGCAGCCTGGGTGATGACAGTGAGTCATCCTTGCTTATTAAGCTCTCCTCTTTCTTATTTCTCTTCTCCATCAAGGCTCCTGTTCTCACCACACCCTGCTCTGCAAGTGTTACACGTTGCTGTGTGCTGTAGGTCTACACAGTCTCCTTCAGGCACTTTTTTTTTTTTCCTCTCTCTCTCTCTCTCTTTTTCTTTTTTTCCCTCAATTGGGTCAGGACCCAATTGAGAGTTAAGGGAAGATTAAAACCCTGCCTTTCAAATATTCAGACAAAAATGGCTCGTAAAAAATATTGCCTCCCCTTGTTAAGAGACGTTCAATCTCTCGTATCCTGCTATGTAAGGATGAAGCACGGTGTAGCCTCTAGATATACCGTTTTTTCATGCTAAGGAGCAAGCATTGCATCAGTCTGAGTACACTACTCCAAATGATGCAACTTATGCTGCAGATAAGCAAACACAATGCTATGAAAAATATGTCTGTGTTCACAAAGGAAAATATGTTGAAAATCTGTGCAGTCCACCTCTATTGTGCCACACACTGTTGACTAAAATGGCAGCTTTTTTTCTAACAGCAGAGTGATGCTGTCCTACCGTGTAGAGATCAAATGCACAGATGTTCCATAGCTGGTGTTTACGTGTCCAGTGTGCAGAAACAATGTCCTTTTGACACACAGAAACACTGAAGATGGCTTCGCAAAGATCACTTAGATTGGTCTATATTTGGACCAGTGTTTTATTAGGATTTTAGACCGAGCTATGGAGCTGTAACCGTCAGCTGTCGACTTTTAAATTAATTGACAGCTATTTATTTTAGCGGTTTGAGCAACTTAAGAAAAATAAAAGGCAAAATTCTCTCATTCCAGCTTCTTAAGTATGAATCATTTTCTAGGTTTCTGTCCTCCTCTTTGACAGTAAACAGAGTATATTTGGGTTTTGGACTCAACAAGATGTTTGAGGACATCATCTTGGGGTTTGGGAAACACTTTTTCAGCAAAACGATTGATCAATTAATTGACAGCAGATTAACAAACAATGAAAATAATCAGTAGTTGCAGCCCTACTGAAATAAAACAGACACCAGTTTATTTTAAGGCAGAAGGTTACCCACTGCTGTATACCCCAGAATAACTCACAACTCAGACCTTTTTTTCCCCTTGGTAACATGAATATTACCAATACAATCATAATTTTCAGATTTGATATTACGGAGTGATAAATGAGATGAGAAAGAGTAAACCGATGATCGGGGAAACTCTCCGGAGAAATCCCGAGCTCAACATCATTAAGTCGCTTTTTTTAAAATATCTTCTTCCAGATGTGCTGGAGTAAATGAAAACTGAGCTTGTTTTGGATCGAGAAAAAAAAAAACTTCAGTCCAGTTTTCTGCAGAATTCATGAGTCCTACTTATGATGATCAACAGCAAGAGGCTTTCGATTCACATTCAGATCAATCTGAAGTCTTTCTTCATGTAATTGGCTTTCGTAGTCCGTTCTCCTGCGACGTACTAACATCTGGACAAGGTTACATAATAATACACACTCCTGGCGCATACGTTTCTATTCCAGTTACAGCGTTAACATTTTCCTGACTGAGATCTCGTATGATTAAATATTTCATTTTCACTGAGGCCCCATAGAAGTGAGTCACCTCAGGCGAGAGACATCATGAAGAATATGTAGAGGAATGCTTTCCATGTCAGTCAGTTTGTAACTTGGATCATGAGACTGTGCGTTTGCTGGGAGCGAGCCAATATCAATATGTTTAATTGTGCTTCCACAGCTCATTGAACTGATTGAACTGAAATAACTCTGACTCACAACTATATCACTACGGTATGCGGCAGGAATTTGATCTTTATATAAACTTTGTGCTTTGTTTTTTTTGGGTTTTTTTTTTTTGGAAGATAATATGCAAGCGACACTTAACATGCAGATACTTGATTTTAGTTAAGTGGTCTTTCATCCTACGTGCGATTGTATTATGCGGAGCCTTGTGAGAGGACGGTTGTATATAGGCCGTTTTTTTTTTTTATGTATGTTTTCAAAAGAACAGGTATCAGGTGAACATGTAGAGACGCTTACCCTGCTGGAGTAAGAGGCGGCGCTCAAAGCTTTTTGCGTCTAAGTAATTGCTTAATATCTCACAGGTAGGCAGTTTTCCTCAAGGATCGCTCCTGCCCCCCAGCCCTCATCCTCGCAGTATCAAAGCAAACGTGCTGAATAATTGACTTGTCTTTTGACTGGGAACCTGGCCCTGTTGCCCTCAAACTACAACCATGTACAGAGGCAGCTTTTCCAGGCAAATTAGCAAGTGTTAGTTGAAATACAAGCGCTTCTTTTAGAGACTTCTCACCTTGACTTTTTGCTGTTTTTCTTCACGGTAATCTGGACAGGCTCCTGCTTTAAAGCTGAAGTATACATTTGATGTTGCGTTTTTAGGTTTTCTAGGTGTGTTCGGAGGTTTTTGAACTGTAGGCAGATACCACAAAAATCACAAGACCAAAACATCATAAAAAAAAAAAAAAAAGCTGAGAGTATATGAAGTTATTATCGCCGCCTATACGTGGCGTCCACACCAGTGTGTGACTCAAACTCTGCAACCTGCAGAGACATTCTTCCTATGTAGACTGCAAGTGTGAATACTGGCACGGTGCCTAGAGAAGACATGTTGTCATGAAAAATGAGATCAGGTAACGTTGATCCTGGAAAACTCTTCAAAGCGGCACATCAGTCAATACGGGGTTTGAAGGAGAATAATTTCACAGTTGCATAAAGTTAAGTAAATGTATTCAAACAGAGTATTTACATGTTCTTTTATTTTAACCTGAATTTGCATTTTTACTTCATACTTTTGCTCCTTATTTACTTAATTTCAGGAAATGATTGCACTTTTCACTCCACTCTACCTGTTTGAGTCTCTACTACTAGTACTGTATAAGCTGTGCTGCATAATGAGCAGTTTTACTTTAGTTTCTAAAGTATATTTTCATGGTAATAACTGTATACTTTGGCTGCAGGATTAGCATTTTCATTTACCCAAGTCAAGGATCTAAGTAGTTTTTTCATCTTCCCATTTAACTGAATCCTTTTTCTTTTGTCATTTTTTGATAATACAGACAGAAAGGTAAAAAAAAAAAACCTGTGAAACAAACCCAGACATTTGAAAATCACTGAGGGATTGCAGATCAAATATTGCCAGAATGTAAATAAATCAATAGACCCTCGGCTGACCAGACATTTTTTCCTGCTAACTTTAACTGAATGTTTTTCAATCTTGTGACAATAAGCTAATAAAACGAATAAACCATCCTTGACCAGAAGGCACTGTGAAAAGAGCAAGGGGCTGTAGTGGTGTGTCATGTGGGACAGAGAAGCAACTGAGGCCTTGTTTGAGGAAGGAAGTCATAGTACTTGAAAATAGATTTGGTTTGCTCGTATGGTTTTTATCTTTTAATCCTGCGTGCTTTTTTTTTTTTTTCTGTCTCTTTCTTTCTCTCTCTCACACACACAGATACGCACACAGTTGGCGAAGCAGCAAGCCGTCTGATGTGGTGGGAAGGTCTCGGGAGGTTTTGGCTCCTGGTGGTTTCTGGGAGCAGCACCAGAATGGTGATTTGATCCACGTTGTGCAACTGGATTGGCTCGATCTGGTCTCACCGCCGCCATGGCGATCTGGTTCTGCCTGGAGATTGAGAGGGCGGCGGTGGTGGTGGTGGTGGTGGTGGTAGAGGGAGGGGTTTACTGAAGAAGAGGAGTTTTATTAAGCGACAGCCTGGCTAGAGTTGATCAGGAGTTTTTGTGTGTGTATGTGTGTTTTGAATGGAGCTTTTTGTTCCAACGTGACTCACCATGCTCTAGCCACGGTTGGTGCCTGGAAGGGGAGATGGAGGGAGGGTAAACAGCAGAGAAGAGAAAGAGTTGATGTGGTTAAATCATTAGTACACTGCAATTTCAGTTGCTATGTCAAGCTTTGGCCTACTTCTCTGATGAATCAATAAGCCGACTTCTTCCCTTTGAAGGAGACACACGGTGAGAGTGGATCTGGTTTGGTTGGCTCCAGGTCATTCTAACTTTTTAGCCAACTCTTGTACAGTCATTTTATGTTAGTACACTGAAAGTACCTCTAATATGACATCCGTCAAACAGATGGTGCATGCGATTGCTCACTACTACCTATAAATTTGTCAGCAAAATTGTATTGAGTTGACATTCATAATTGCTTTTGTCATGGTTCTCATTACCCTGTGAAAACAAAAATTAATTCAACAAGAATGATTTCTTAGTTCTGTTTCTTAGAAACCACTGTTTGCTTGTGTTTGTTTACAACTGTTGGAGCTTTAACAGAAACAAGTCTTAAGGGAATGGCATCAAATCTCCCCACCTTTTTCCCTTATTTTATAATATCCACAAAGCAGGGTTTTCCCTAGTTTTATGGAGGGTTTAGGTGCTGTAATGGCTTTTCTCTTGTTGTCATTTGACTAAAAACTATGCATTTTTGCAGAATTTCGGACCTATATTATAGCAATATATTTAGAGAATAGCTCAAAGAAATGCAAAATAAATCTGCTTATTGATGAAATCGACATGCAAACGATGACCCCCGCTTTTAAAAAGTTTGTACCTCCAGAGCGGTAGCAAAATCTCTGCATCTTCTAAATCTTCTAATGGTAGGGATAACCCTGCTAAACTAACCATTGCTTGCAAACACACACACACGTGCACACACATCACCGGTTTTTCACCCCCACCTTTGTTCCACAGCACTCATTGTCACCCAAGTGTGAAAGAAACCTCCACTTTAGGTCCACCCATGACCACTTCTCCAAGAGGCGGTCACACACTCTTGCCCCCTCCACCCCTCCACTCCAGCCCCTTTTGCCATGGATGTTTCAAAACCATCTGACCTGGCTGTGCTAACGGGTGGCTATTTTGGGAGAGGGATGGCAAAACCGTCTGTTACTCACGATGGCCATCAGTAAAAAGAGGGATTGCTAAGAGGGAGTGATCACCGGGTGAAGAGGGAGTGGGGGTCTTCTTGTGTATGTGTCCGTGTGTATATTCTCACAGTCTATCATAACCAGTGAGCCATCGCAGCGTCGGGATAATGTGTCGCTGTAGGCCATAGGGAGTACTGTTGAAATTGGAGATTTAATACTCTTGCAAAACCAAGACAGACACTAAATTTCATTCTCCGGCAACTGCTTGTTGTCAGTTCAGCCTTTCACCCACATCATTATCGACATCTTGGTTTTATAAAAGCAAAAAAGTGTTTTTCTAACTGCAGAACAGGACCTTACACACTTTGCGTGCCGATATGCACAAACTTGCACATGGATTTTTTTTTTCTCATTTTTTTTTTTTTTTTTTTTTTTAAATTTGTCAATTTAACTTGGGGCATTTGGCAGACAAGCCACCAGTGCTTGGTGCTGCTTTAAACAGCTCACAGTGAAATATGCATTCAGGCCCTTTGGGAGCTTGATCAACAGGTTGAGCAATGGAACATGCCAACGGCTGAGCGCGGCATCGCTCTCTGTTTGCATCTGAAACATCATCTCCCTCTGTGGGACTTAACATGCGCAAGCAAGAAAATGTGCAGTGGTCAAGTGGACACGTTAATTAAGTGAGCAAATTATGACTCTAGGCCCATATACTAAAAGCTTCTAAGGTTTAGAATTGCTCTTAAGTGTTCTACATTTGAGATGAGTGCTTTAAATGAACTTGAACATTAAGCAGAACTTGAACAGTGGGACGTGTTTGAAGTGCTGACAAGCTCTCGATTCATGTCTATAAAAGTCATGTTATTAAAAACGATGTTCCACTGTTTTATTAGTTCATCTTACATACTGTCATTGTAAACTTGCAATAAGATTGGCCTGGCGGAGGCCGTTAGACAAGATGCACCTTTAGACCCAGTTTTCTTCTCTGGCTTTTAATTGTGTTTAACCCGTTTTTATTTTTTATCTGATTTATTTGTTTTTTAAACTTGTTTCAGTTTTAATCTTGTCCTGCCTTTATTCCTACATGTCGTGTCTTTTTGAAGCACTTTGGTGCTAAACCTGTTGGCTTTTTAAGCGCTATATAAAGGAAATAAGCTTGAAGATTTTCAACTTTTCTCTAAGCATGAGGACATTTTGCATTTAACACTCACGCACACACAACACACTGGGGAATGGACTGCAGAGTGAGTGGGCCAGTTCCTCCTACTATTTCTCTTAATGTGTCCCTTGTGCTGGAGGTGTGGAGCTGCCAGCATTGTTCACTAGCTACAGTGGACGCTAACAGCTGTGTGTATTTACCAATGATAAACACACAACTTACCGCGGACATTTCAGCCTTGTAGCGACGTTTAGTTATCGTTCGCAGCGTGTGTTTTGAATGTAGGATGTGGGGAGATATTTGCAGTCGGTAGGTGTGAGTTCATCTGGCTTTGTGCTTCTTTTCTGTTTTATCTGTGAGTGCCTGTGCGTCTGCTCAGTCTCTGGATGAAATGAAGCATAGATAAGGCGTGTCTGCATGTTTGCAAATCCTAGACTGGTCCCACTGGACTGTGTTGAGCAGTTCCTCCGATGCAGCTCCAGGGTGTGGATCTCAGGCTGTATGACTGGGCCTCCTGATGCGGCTCATGGGTCAGGCTTATAGGCATTGTGGGCAGGCCTCAAGATGCAGCTCCTGGGTTGGGCTCAAAGGCTTCATGAATGGGCCACATGATGCAGCTCTAGGGTGTGGCGCATTAATGGACTCCCACAGTTAAACCGCTAAAACTCTGATGTTTTAAAAAAAAAAATAAATTGGATAAGTAGAATAATTATCATATAAAAGATAATATTTTCCTCCCTTTTTCTTTGAAATAAGCAGCGTGATATGAGGTTTCATAAGGGGGTTTAAAAGCAAATGAGTGATGATTAAAGCCAGGCTGATACTGGACGTTTGTGGCCAATGGAAATACCGATATTAGGGAGTAAAAAATTAGCAACATATCAGCCAAGACACACTATACACACATTTATTCATTTATTTAATCCTTATTTAGCCAGGAAGGTCCCACTGAGATACAAGATTTCTTCTACCAGGGATCTATTTTATATGCACACTTTAACAATTTTAACATTTCATCTTTTTTTAAACCCAAACGTTTGACGTCTGTTTTGAACAGTAACCTCCACTTCGCTGATTATAAAGAATAAGAAAAACAAAACATATATATAAAACTTGAATAAAGAAAAGAATCCTTTTCTGCATAATGTTAATAAAAAGGTTTTTCATATTGACCTACATCAGAAACCATACTCACCGATACCAATGGGACCATGTATCTAATAACGATTAACGTCACAAAAATACTAGTTATAGAAGCAGCAGCAGTCATAAACAGGATGCAGGATGGATTAAAATCGGGAAGATTCCTCTTGTCGAAACCATGAGCTCACATCCTGCAGCTCTCCATTTCATTCAGTCTGGGCTTCATGTGACATTTCAAAGCATTTACAATTTTCTTTGTTTAGAGCAGTTAATAATTTGGTGTGTGTGTGTTGGGGGGGGGGGTCTGAAAGAATTTTGCGGTCTGCCGCAAAACTGTGCCTCGGGAACCAAACTCACACAAACTCTCACCACAAATTCGTCAGATGTGACTAACAGTGATATCAATACCAGATAAGGCACTAAAAACTGCTGCAATTACAGTTTATGTTAAAATGAGTCAAACTCGCAGTATTTCCGTCATTCCTCCGTCTCTGTGAACAGCAAACTGGCAAACAGCAGCATGTTACATACCGTAGGATCTCCAACATATGATCCAACTTCTCAAACATTTGTTCGAGACGAGAGCAGTGCATTTTACATGCATGGAATGTCTGACTCATTATCGTGTATGTGTGTGAGAGAGAGACAGGCACATCATGAAAAAGGCTGAGCTAAACAAGGTTCGTTAGATCATTTACACATTCTTCTCCCATGCTGAGTTCAGGGGACTCTCTCTTCAGCCGTCACTTTGCATATAGAATAAAGGCCTGATTATTCCATCAGCTGAAGTCTGATAACGTGTTTGTTTTTTTATTCCAAAACTGGATACGCTTCCTATTTCTACCACAAATATGCATGAGCGTGTGATACTGTAAAAGGCTTTGCTGTTCCATCAGCATTTCCAGCCATAGCAGATGTTCTGAATGAAATAAAAGAAAATGTTTTGTGAATATATAATGTAAACTTAAAGCTGCATGTGGCTTGAATCATACTAACACACAATGCAACATCCCATCCCTAGTAAAATCATTCTTTATATATTAAAAAGGGCTAAATAAGTTCCTAAAACACATAGGACAGATATGTATTTTGGCACACAGTACTCAGACAAAAGTTATTAATGCATTATGTCTTTTCAGCCATGGATTTGATGCTTTTGTGAGTAATTTTTTTGCAGCTGGATGTGTGTGAGAACAGAATAAATAAAACCGATAGTAAACTGCAGTTCCCATGTTAATGGTGATGAAATAATGCCAGAC
>JAPQRN010000001.1:7995751-8017883 GCA_037367275.1 Coranthus polyacanthus
CGGGGCAGACGCAAGGGGATCAGGCAGGGTAGAAAGACAGGACCAGGACCAGGACCAGGACCAGGACCAGGACCAGGGAGAGGGGAGACAACATCTGAGGGTGAGACGTGAGGAAAGGGTGACGAACTGACAAGGGACACAGGGAAGTGAGTGGTATACGTAAGTATGTGATCGCTGACGGAGGACAGGTGAGCGCGGGTGGAGACAAGGCCAAAAGGAGGGAAACTGCAGCTGAGTGGGTGTGGTCGGAGAAGTGGAAACTGAAGGGGAGACGGGCGGAGAAGTGGGATAGAGGCGGGGCAGACAACGGGTATAACAGGACACAGGTGAGACGGATGACAGGGGATCACGAGACACAGGTGAGACAAACGAATGGAGGGAAAACGGGACGAAGACGGGAAGTAAGACAAGCGAGGACACGTAAGGAAAGTCAATCAACAAAATAAAACAGGAAACCAAACTCAAACCGTGACACTTTAAGAAACAAGAGGCAGCTTGAAACCGTTCCCGTCGTAGTTCGTTGATGTCGAAGATGTGTTTCGTACAGATGACAACACTGCTAATGTCATTTTTATTGCATTTTTATTCAGCTTTATGCACAAAACATGTCACATTTTACAAACCTTATTTTACATTAACACATACTCCATCTGTGTGGTGTTTTTTTTGTTTTTTTTTTATTATTTCTTGAAGGCTGCTGTCATTCAAAGGTACAGCTATCTTTACAACCAAACCAGCTACCAATCCGCAGGCAGATTGTTCCATTGATTCATTCTTTTCGCCTCACAATTAGCCATGGTCACATATAGGCCTGGGATTCAAAGCTGGGGTTTTTTTTTTGTTTTTTTTCTCTCCTGGATTTTCATGCAGCCATCAGCACTGCACCAGACAATTGGCCCTTTTCATATCTCCACTGTGGATGAACCCAGTAACCTTGTGTTAGTGAACACTACTCTAATTTAAAGTGCCCTGGGTGGATTGTGGCCAGCTGCCTGGGGGCATTGCCTCTTAATGACGCTACCTTGTGATGGAACTGCCGGCCTTTACACAGACCATACACACATATGCTCGCACATTTCTGCTCAATTTAATTTCACTCTTTTAGTTCTAGTCCGACAGCCTGTTCCGGCTATCAACCAAATCAAAGAGAGAACATTCAGAGACGATGTTCAACAGTAAACTTTTATAACCCTCATCTCCCTTGTTTTTCTTTTTGCTGGCCTCAGTTACACTGATTTCTAAAATATACCTTGCCCTCGTTGTGGAGCACTTTGCTTTATTAGCCATTTTAACACCTGCAGAAGAATTTTTACTACAAGACGACGAAACTACGATGCAACCTAAAAATATATGGTATTTCCCCAAGTGGTGTGCTGCAAAACAGGTGGGGATATTTTAGGGAAAACATCAGTGCTGCTGGAACATTAGTCCTGTCGCTGAAGATGTGGTGTGAGTTATGACGAGAAAGATCTCAATATGACATGAGACAAAGACTCTAACATAGATATTATGCTCATTACGACAGATACATTTTACAGAATAATTAGCAGCACATTAAGACATCTGTCTCAGAGATAAAACCGGATGCAGCTCGTGTCGTTGGAATATTCGCAGTGAGCTCTGCACGGCTAACTCTGTGTAACTATGTGATCTAGAGGCTTCAGTGTAAATGTGCAAACTACAAACCAACTCACTGAGAGTCATTAAGCCCTCTAGGTAAGACACTTATAAGATAAGTCTTCATTCTTGAAAACACGTCTTCAAAAAGAAGCTTTTTTGCACTTCTTTTCCCTGGTTATCGCAACTCTCCTCAGGCTAAGCAGCTGATTTATTGACAACACGCCGCCACAGCTGAATGCTTTAAAAGCAGGGGATTTTTAGCTCAAACATTTTATGGTCTTTGAACCACGAGACTCGGCGTGGCGAACCGAATGGAGACCTCATGACTGCCGACACAGAGGACAGGCAGGGAAGCACAGTCTCCCCCATCAGCTCTCTCTGTGGGACGCTTTTGTCCGATAAGAGGTCACGCACCACACCCAATTTAAGTCATGTGCTCCTCATTGCATGACGAGCAACACAAGACAACAGGGATGTGTTCGCCTGTGTGAGCAGGGCGAAGGCATCAACATCTGTGGCTGGGGACATTTTGTGCTCGTCTTCATCTAACAGACATATGTTTGTTGTATCTCCTGTCTTTCTTGTGTCTTGTGCTTGTCGATTGTGAAGTTGCAGCAAAGTGTGTCTCTGGTGCATGGCCAAAGTATGAAAGCTTGTGCGGCGCTGGAAGAGAGGCGCTGTTTCCCTGTGAGTGGGTGTGTAGGTCCCGGGTCAAGGCTTTTTAGTACTTTAAGACCTTAACTTTGCTCGGGGGGACTCATACTCCACGCCCACGCCTCATTCTATTAATCTCTGGACCACATCAACATTCTTGGGATTAATGTGGACGCAAGCCCTATAGCTTTTAGTGCACACGCACAATGCAGCACTTGCGCATACATTTGTACAGCTTACAAAAATGGTTTGGCAGCCCTAGTGATTGGTAAATAAGGCGTTGTAAATGAGAGTGTCAACCGCATGCTAGAATGAAAGACGCTACGTTTGGCCACTGTTCAGGTAGCCACCGGCAACTTCAAACGTCAATTCTTCTTCATTTAAATTTTACACTAATCACTCTGGATGCCAAATTGACTTGTTCCCCGAGAAGTGTCCAATCCTGACTACACTTTTCTGCCTGCACATTTGACTTTTCCCTCACATGTTTATAGTACATCCCAAAGGCAGAAATAAAGAGCAATGTTTCACTTAATATTCATATTACTTGTATAAGTTTCTTCTGCCATTTTTGTTACCTCAAGACTGGCTGGATAGCCGGGTGGACAGTGGATGTCGACACATTTGATCTTTGCTGCGCACATGCCAAAAGTATAATTTGATTCTGCGAGCATGTGTAAGTAATTGACACTTGGACAAAAGTCCTCAAACCCGAGGGGCAGCCCAACAAGAAAACAAAGCACGGCCACTGAGCCTCCAAGCACGACATCATTTGTTTACACTGACCGAACCAAGAGCTTTTAGTTAGGGCTAAATTGACCGTACATTAACCATAAATCAGTTTGTAAATGCTGGAAATGAGAAAAACTTTGATTATGAGTCATCGAACATCCCTGAAGTCCAACAGTGATTTCAACTTTGTTGTTGGTGACATTCGAAAACCCACTGACTGCACCTTTAAAGATATTTATTGGACTCACGCTTTAGTATATGTGTGGTCTTTTCCTCATACAAATGGTAATCATTTCACTGTGCCTCGTGTTGGCATGTATAAAATAATCATACAGTTCGTTCTCCTTAGTAAATGTGGTGCATTCCCAAACACTGGCTGTATGAACATAACCACGGAAACCTGTACTTTCATAACGTCAGCTTTAAGTGAACTAAGAAAAACACGCGTGTCCCTGTCATCAATTCATTTTTAAAATGAAATGAGTTTAACGTGGAATTTGTCTAAGCTCATAGAAGCCTGTGTTGTAATACAGTAGTCCAGTATAAACACAGAAATCACTACAGCTGGGTTTACAGGGTAGAAACATACACAATGAATAATAAAAAGACTTTTCTCCTCAGATCTTTCATCGTTAAAAGCAGACTTCATTATAGTTAACTGGTGTACCACATTTTTCAGCAAAAAAACAAAACAAAAAAAGAAAAGTGAAGCATGAGCACTGGACCGAGATCAGTTCTATAAACTGACAATATATGTACTGCATGATTCACCATCATCATCATCATCATCATCATCATCTTCAGACAGGATGTAGGCGAACTCATTGAACTGCGATGGAAAAAAAAAGATGAATTTACATTTAACTGAGCACACACAGCATCTGCTAAGTCTCTAATCACAATCATGCTCATTTCCTGCATGTTTACCTGGACAGATCAATCAAGTGGATCCATCTGCTGCCAGACCTTGACCTTAATCTGAGCCCACAGGAGACAGACCTCCAGCGCAAGGACATTTTCATTCACTATACACGTGCAAGTATGGCAGGCTTATTTTGTTTGCATAAAACTTATCTATGTGTGTGTGGGTCCTCCTTACTGTAGTGCTTAATTGAATAAAGACTTAAGGGACTGTACATGCACGTGGCCTCCATCTACACTTACATTAACTGGGGTTATAATTAGTTGGCTGTCGGTATGTATGATTATGCGCGTGTGCATTCATTTGCTTATGTATATGCAAGGAGCAACAACCACGGTGTGAAATTGGAGCCAATGCAGAAGTATCTTAAAGTGTAATACCACTGACAGCCGCTAGATTCTGGCTCCAAATGACATCTCTCTAGAAATACTATGTCAGTACATTTTCTTTCCAGGACTCATTATGGTTTCATTTGCTTTATTTGGGCCGTGTAACAAGTGTACTGGTGGTCCTTGTGTTAATTGTTGCTCCATTAATGCGATGTTAGGGCTAATAGAAGCCGTTGATGTCTACCTCGTGGACTTTGATTGTCAGGTGTGATTGACAGCTTTCTTGAATGCTGAGACACTCTGAGCTACTGTTTGTCGCGTAGAAATGTTTTTTTTTTCCTAACCGACAACTGTGGCTAAAAAGTCACTCTAGCACAGCCGTCACGTTTTTATTAGCTTTTCAGTGAATTAGCGGTACCGTTAGCTTGGTGACTTTCACCTATTACTCTTCCCCAGCTTTGACTATATTTGGACTAAAGGGTGTCTCCAGAAAGCTAAGGTGGCGATGGCTAAAATGCAAATCTGAGGCTTTAAAACAGTAGTCCAAAAACCAACGGGTACGTCACAGTGGCTGCGTCCACGTCTACAGTTGGGTGTAAATAGTTTTGCGTATAGTGGAGTATATATATCTTTCTGGCAGCAGGTCCTTTGGTTCTATGTTGTACGTAAACTGCAGTATGTGTTCCACCTATACTTGCTCTTGCGGGCCTACATACTGTACATGTTAAAGATATCTGCGCTGTACGTGTGTGTCAGCATCAGAATGCGTGTCAGGCGCGGGGCTTGTAACTCACTCTGACTGTGAGCCGAGGCCCTGGCAGGGGAAGCTGTGGGTCTGGCAGGTCTCAGCAGGGCTCTAAAGCAGCTCTGCAGCTCAGTTCTGTTCAGCTCAGCTTCGCTGGTGGTTGTGGGCCCGACTCCATGCCACTCTAAAGAAGTATTCAAGAGGACTCCTTACTGGGAGGCCTCCAGGGTGAAAACAGGACAATGTCATCATGTCTTATTGTTGGCAGACATTTTAGCTCCACAATAAGTTCTGAGCCACTGAGCTGAAAAGAAGCATGGACATTTAAATGCCAGTTGATCTGTTCAGTGTTTGCCATTTTCTCATGATAAATGGTAGCGAGAGCACTGTAACAGTTACTGTAGGCCTGCCAGGTCTGCTCTAGCAGTGTGGCACCTCTTACATTTTAAACCAAACTCTACTCTACTGGCTTTTTAAGTGTTGTCAATAAACTGCATTTCCTAAAATTACTCTATTTGTGTCTAACCAAACATTTCATCCTCTAACAAACAATAATAAGTTCAATTCGGTATTTGATTCAATATGCGTGTGTGTTATTACAAAAATTGACAGGTTTAGCTTGTCCTGGCATAAGGCTGAGGAATACTCAGAGAGAACTCGTTCATACAATGTGTTGTGCAGCCACTTTGGAAGGTACTAGTGTTTATACGCCTGTCGTCGCTGAAAGGAAGGTGAGACGTGACGTGTCGTTCAAAAACAGAGCACACATTCAAACAATACCTCCTCATAAAAAGTTAATAGTTTAACCTTTTTACTTTCTCACTTTAACACAAATGGCCAAACGCTGCATAAAATCCGTGGGACTTTCAGGTTGATGCTTAGCAAAGTTGTGGAAATTGTCGGATCCCCCCCCCCACCCCAACCCATTCTCACCTAATTCTAGCATAGAAAAGGTGTACGGAAGAGGAGTTTCAGATGCTGATTGCATCGGTGTATACTGACACCTCAGTGTCTGGAAAAGGAGAAGCCACTAGACTTAAGTTCTGTGTAGGAGGTATTCACTGACCAGCAACAGCTCAAAGTGCACTTATGAATCATTTCAGTCTCAACTTGCTGTCAAGTTAAGCGCCTGTCTTACACAATGACATTATGAACAACCTCAGGTGATTCCAAACCAGATGCTAACCCATTAAGACCCGATACGGCGTCTGCGTTTAAGGCAATATTTGTCTGCTTCTCCCTTTAGAGCTTGATGCGATGCGGGCATGTTTCATGTGACGTAACTGTTTTCAAGACACGTGACTAATGAAATGCACATGATTCACTGAAATACATGTGGGGGAGGAGAAATTCCCGCTCCCGTCGCTCAGGTCGTCAGCCATTGTCTGAACTTTGCTGCAGATTAAGAGTGCTGAAAGAAACTTCATCTCACCTTCCCCACATGTATCTCATCACATCAGTCGAGGACGTCCTATAAAATAAAGGGAGAATCACACAAACATTGCACACATGGCCTGAAAGTCGCAGTGAAACAGCATGCGGAGTACTGTTTTGTTTTGCATATTTGCATGCTTATAAAAACCAAGAATCTAGGAAAGTCCAGTCTTCTCTGATTGTGCAACTCCACCCATGAAGCGATGATCCATAACAGTTAGCTAGCTCATGTGTCCTCGGCACGAGTCATAAAAAGTCAAGGAAGTGCTTCATTGGATGCAAAATTTGGATACAGCCAAACACAGAGTGCAGGATGAGTCATCAGATCTTTAAAAGTAATTTTCTTTTTTTATCATGAACTCTGAAGTAGGATAAATAACTGGAGTATACGTGGCATTTAGGGCAAGACATGTATAAATTTGCATATACCTGTGTATACGTGTATGTATGCATTTAAACATTGAATTTGATTCAGTGGGACTTTAAACAAATATTCTGTGTCTGGTTTTAATGGGTTAGACTCCAGTTTAAGACCCTACACTCTTTACTTGATCACCATATAATAAATGTACCTGAGAATATTTTTCAGTCTCGTATCCTGTTGAACAACTACAATACCAGCTGCACCTGTTTTTCTCAATGCTGATGTTCTGTTGATGATGAATAGGCTTATTGTATCACTCATAGCTTTCTGGCTGCCACTGGACCCGCACATGAATCATATGGCCGTGCCTTACACTGACCTATAAATGTGCCTAATTTCTCATGTCGGTAGAGCAGCAGTTCAAAATCCCCCACTGTGTTTGTCAAATTTGAAGTGATACCTTCAGATTGTTACAGTGTTCATCCTCACCTTATTCATTTACAGTGGAACTAATACGCTCTTAATCTTAAGATGCTGTCAGTGAAACCCAACACAGGCAGAAGGAAAAGCTGCTGCCTCTGGATGGTTCAGGCAGCACATGCCGAGCACGGCACAGGGAGAGAAAGAAAGGTAAGAAGGAGGGAGGAATGCAGGGTAAATAAAATAAGGGTATGTTAATCTATAAAGTGGGTTGGGATATAAAGAGCTAACAGAAGGAGAGTAGGAAAGAGAGGGCAGTGGGACGAGATAAAGGAGAAAAAGGGTGCAGAAGAAGGAGCGCAGAGCAACAGTGAGCGTGTGAGAGAGAGGTTATGGCCTGGACTCTGACCCAGATTTTAAATATGGTCTCTGACAACCTGATCTGACCATGCCGCTGTGTGGTCTTCCTTTCTTTCCATTCGTTATGGATTCATGAAGACCACACGCCTCCCCTTTCAGCACTCTGTGCAGTCACTTGACGAGTCGGAGCACGTTCATTTAATGCAACATTAAAATGACGGCAAGCTGGAGGTCAGAGCGTCATGAGACTCCCTTTCAGGTTTCAAAAACCACATGGCTGTTTTCAGCATACACATGCGCTCATCAAACACGGTTGTCATCTAAGGCTCAGGCAGACGGCTAGAATATATACAGGCTGTATAATAAAGTACGTAGCTGCTTTACACCAGAGTCGGCTCATCATTAAGTGTTATGAATAAAAAAAAAAACTATTTCCATAGGCAGAAAAATTCTGTTACTCAAGGAAATAGGCAGAAAATTTCTCTGTGTACCAGTAAGAGAACATTGGGCGCAAGCTGAAGCCTTTGGCAGGCTTTGTTGGCATTCATCTTTTGCTTTTTGCTGGTTTGCTGGCAATGCCTAAGCCTGTTTGGTTATTTTATGGCCAAGCAGGAGCTATAACCAAGCCAATTCCTTTGGAAGAAGGAGTCAAGATTTTGGGTGTTTGGCAGGGTTAATGGGATTTTTTTAATAGCCATTATTAATAATTTATACTAAAATCATATTAAACAGAAACCATAGCGCAACAGTCTCCTGATAAGCTGCTTCGTTTATTATTATTATTTTGCCATGTTCATTATTATCAGTGTAACTTACCTACTAAAATGCGATTTACTCGATGTATCTGGAAAGCATTCTCGTCCCTTTAAGATGGGATACGTGTTGGTGTACATTTCTTGAATTTATACCCTGCCTGCCTGGATAAACATGAGCATACGCACACACTCACAAACGCCTCCTGCGCTGTGTGTCGAGATCACTGGGAGTTAGGTGACAGATACTGAGAATGCCTGGGCCTAAATTAAGCCCACTGCTTCATCAAAAACATCCTGCCTTCCTGCTTGGACCGAGAATGCATTGAGTTCTCATGGGGTGTGCAGGTAAACTAGCAGGAACAAACACACACTGACACATACACATGCTCAAGATTTCAGAAAGATTTGTTGTGACTGGCGAAGCCAAATATGCTTGCTTTCACATTCTATGAATATAAAAAGGAACTTGTCTAGTCTTTTTTTTTATATATATATATATATTCAGTGAAAGAATATCAGACGTTGGTGTATCTCTCTCACAACTGCTGAATTTCTTTTGCACAATTTCACGGAGAAACTGCAGCGCAAGGGCAAGTTCCTCAAACAAAGTGTACTGTATGGATTCTATACTGTAAATGATTACATAGGGATTAGGCTACACACACGCAGAGATAACATACGTGAGAAGAGCTGAGGTGGTATGCAACAAAGCGCATTTTCATACAGTTTTGAAGTGCTATACTTTCCATGCCTCTGTAAGGCTGTGCTTTTAGTTTTACAAGAGAAACATACAAAATAATTAACGGTTTGATGATATGTTGTATAGGGAAAAAGCGGCTACAATACCAGAATGGTAATGTTTTATGGGCTAATGAATCAATACCGCTGTACGTTTTACACACAAGTAAAACTAACACGTGTTCCTGTGAGTAAAGGTTTTAAAAGCGCGACCGTTAGCTTTAAATGCAGCATTGTTCAACCCTGTTGCTACTTTGCCTCAAGTATAGGTGTACTTCTTTCCATACGCTCAGTGGAAAGGAGAACATGTTCACCTGCATCTACACACACTTTCTGTATGACCCATATACAGTAACAGAGAGCAAAAACTGGGTGGGAGGAGAGCAGGAGAGGCGAAGGAGGCCAGGAGGGAGGAGGAGGAGGAGAGCTCTGCACCACTCTGCTCCAGCTCCACTTCCACCGGTGACCCCATGGCTGTAAATCTGAAAGCAGAAGACCATTCCTTACTTACGCCTTTTCCCCCCTCCCTTTTTCACTCTCTGGCACTGCATGTATCCCTGACGATGAGTGATTGTAAGTATTTAACATGGGCTCATTATATCCCTTTGGCAAGACACAGTCAGATGTTAATCTGTTTGACAAGTGAGTTCAGAAGGTGAAATTTCAGCATTTGGCTGCAGATGTTTTGGGGTTTTTCACTGAAAGTATGACATTAAACAGATGTGATAATGGCTGACATAACAACAAATGTCACTGTCACGTTATTATCTTGTCTCTTTGTGTTAACAGACAACTTAATTAAGCAAATCCACTGTTTTTTTTCTTCCAGTTGTGGACGTGATTAATCAGAGACACATTGCTAAAACAATAATTAAGCCATTCGTACTCTTGGTCGTTAAGTATGCGTCTCCCAATTTGCACCTACACCACAGTTTTCCATGTGACAAAGAAAGAAAAGTGAGATTAGGTACTTGCTAATACAGTCAACTTCCAGGAAAGCTAGACTGTGACCAGCTAATTATCTTGATGCCTGCAACACAGCTCTTCCCTCAGAGGCTTCGCCAGGCAGATCACACAAAGGAGAAGACAGTTAACACGCTGGTTACCCGCTAAAGAGAGAAAAATTGGCTGAGGCCAGCCAGGTTTCTTTTTAAACAGCCCGCACTTTGAAAACCAAGCATTAGGTTGAAATGACTCCCAAAATGACACTAAAGATCTTAGTATCTGCAGCGCTGTTACATTGCGCTGCCAAAGTATGCCCAAATAAGTCCTTGCAATGTAACACAGTCTGAATCAAATACTGTTGGCTTTTAGATTTGCAGCCAAGATACAAATTTGATGTTTGCCTGCCTAATTGCCTGCAGCGTGAGACTGAGAGGGAAAAGGTGCTGCAAGCGTGGCCCACATTTCTGAAACTTCACAAAGTTCCTGTTTTGGTTTAGAATTTGGGCAGTGTTGACTACCTGTCCAAATACATTATGTCCTACTTTAAGTATTAAGGAAACGCAGTCCCGGTGATAGATTGTGTTTCTGTTGGGCAGTATCATTGAGTTGATTTTTAAAAAAATGTTTTCAACTCAGCTATAGATCACTGCGCAGCAATATGCACATGCATACAACGTGAACACTGCCAACGCCGGCTCTACTCTTGAACCTGGCGGCTCTCATTTTGCTAACAAACATGTCCAGAGCTACATCACATACACTGTCTTTCTATATGCTAATTTCTGACAGCTACAGGTTGGACACAGTCAGGTACCTCAGCAGGCAAGTGACAAGAACAAATGGAAAGCTGTTTCATAATTAAAATCAATTATTTCCGTGGTGATTCTCGTGGAGCTATAGTGGCATAAAGGTTACAGTAGAATACCAAACACAAACCACAAACCGTCCCCGGTTTGCAGCTCTCTGCTGCATTTCATTCCCCATCTTTCACTCCTCTCATTTCCTGTCATTTGTCTACTCTCTATTGTTTGCTTTAATGAAGGCGTAAAATCCACAAAAATAATAATAAAGGCCGATTCAGTCCCACCACGAGCTTTTTTTTTGCAGAAAAGATTTGTTGCCAATATTTTGTTACACGTTTAATAAAGGTACTGTTATTTTTAGTTATTAAAAGCTTTTATAGAACACAAACGTAATAAAATATAGTAAAAAAGAGAATAAATAATCTTCAAAGCTTTCAGTTCATGTACTTAAACTATATAAAAACCCATATAATGTTGTAATTTATAGACAGTGACAAAATAAAACCAGAAATATATAAACGTGAAAGAAAAAACTGCATGCCAAGTGAACATCCCAATTCATGAATCACGGTTATTTTCAGGTAATGAAAAAAATGTTTCGAGCTGGTTTTCTGAGATTTTAATATGTAGAACCTTTAGAGATCGATGCAAAGCCTGTAAATAAGCACTGCTTTAGGCAGACATGAATGTGGAATTAGATTTGTTGTAGCTGAGGTTTGATGTGACCTGTGCTTGTAGCGGTGACTCTGAATTTAATTATTTTAGTTTAAAAAAAAAGCGCAGTCTCAGATGAAATGCACTGTTCAGCTGTGACCCTGAAATATTTCCCCGAAATTTGACGGGGATTAGACGAAACTGCAAACTCACAGATATAATGTGAAGAATATGTTAATTTATTCCTGGGGGGACTGTTTATTTTGTAAAAGGATGCTTATTCCAGCATTTGATATTTTACATAGTGAAATGAAGTTGCTCGGGTTCTTTAATAGCTCTTTATTTGCATGATAGGTTCGATTTGAATTAGAGAGTGTTACAGCAGGATGGTGGACTGTGAATGATGAGGGGAATTTGGGATTCACTGACAAAGCTGAGTTGAGTTTATCCTCCAGACTCCAGCACCCTTTCACCCTCTCCACCCCGACTCTGCCATATAGCCTTGGGAAAAAGCGGAGTGTTTACTCTATTATGCACATGTTCCTTTATAACGAGATGATTTATGAAATCCCTGCGGGCTGTAGCAAAGGTCCTTTTGGCCGAATAAGGATTCTATATGTGTTGCATTAACATTAGCCTCTATCTCCTCTGTTGAGGTTGCCTCGAGACATCTCTATTCTCCCGATGCTTAACAAAGCCGGAGGCAGTTTGACAATTAAGCTCACAGAGAGTTTGGAATGTCACCAGACGTGAGAAAACTGAGGGAAAATGTGATCAAACTGAGATGCAGATGGTTAATTATGAATGTATTAATATTACAGACAAGACAAGCCTTCTTATTTTCACAATGTTGCAGCTCCACTGTGTCATTAAACAGCCTCTGAAATCCCCCACACACCTTTCCAACTTTGAAAATGGAAAAGCGGGGGACTGCCTGACAATTTCTTTAACTTCCCAAACAGCAATCTGTGATGTGCCAGCGTTTACGCAACAATTGGGCTTTTTTTTTTTCGCTCATATGTGACTCTTGTTTTTTTTTTTCATAAACACAAATCACATGGAACCTGATCTTTTCTCTTGTGATTTGAGCCACTTCCACATGTGGTCCTGAATCACATACAGGTCTGATTTTTTTTTTTTTTTTGCAATGCGACCTCTGTAAGTCTGAACAGTCATATCGGAATTAATGCGATTTTTATGCCATTGTAGGTTGACATTCATCACAATTCTGCGATGGTGGGAGTCAGACTGTGAAAAGAAATTTGGCTCTTTTTTTCCCACCCTCCTCCTCATTATCATCTCATGCTCACAAATTCGCTGGCTTTCACTGCACATCAGTTTCTAAATGAAACTGTAAAAACTGCGGCATCTAGAGCTGCATCGATTCATCGATTAGTTGTCCACTATTAAATTAATCACCAGCTATTTCGCTAATCAAACACTAGAATGGAATATAGGATATTCTCAGGTTTCTTTCCTCCTCTATGACAATAAACAGAATTATCTTTAGGTTCTGGACCAAACAAGACATTTGACGACATCATCATGGACTTTATCGACGCTGATTGCTATTTTTCAACATTTTCGGACATTTTATCGACCAAACGCCAGACTAATCAACAATGAAAATAATGACTAATTTCAGCCCTCGTGGCCTCCAGGTCTACTTCAGGATGACACGGTGCTTCATGTCACTTCGGGACTGTGACCAGTTCACACTGGAATCTGATACAGCCAAACGAAAAAGACAGATGTGAGCGATAATCCAAACTGAGCAGAAGAACCCGCAGTGTGAACGTAGGCTCAACAACTTCCGTCACTTTTTATGTGCAGAGACTGGATGAAAGCATGCAGTGTTATTTCGATTTATGTAAACCATTGTTTCAACCCTTTTGTCTTTAGAGATATACAGGCGACGCTTCATTTTCGTTTGGAGCTGACTCAGCGAGGTGCACTAAACAGATACTAAAGAAAGTTTTTTTTCCAGGAAGAACGTACCGTCAGGATAGAATAAGGAGCATCGGCTCGCATTAAAATGTATGCATGCAGTGTGGCTGTATGTAGTTATACTGTATGTGCTTCATATTGTTTGCATTCACACATTCACGTAGCCCAAAAATAACCCTCACTGTAAGCCAAGGAGATAAGTTAAAACAAAAACAGCCAAGAACGACAAAAAAACACAAGAGGCATGAGAGAAGAAAAATAAAGCAGCCAAATAACAGTGTCATGAAAGCACATTTGAATATTTGTGTTGCAGCTATAAAAGATATTCCAAAAGTGTTGGTTTTGGACTCCGAGTGGCACTACACCACTGTTCTTGTGTCCAAGGAATGAGAAGGAACTTCCAAGAAGGCACATTGCTGGGCTTAAGGTCGCCTCAGGCCTGCCTGTCACATTGTAGCTCCCGTCACTCCGGTGCCAAGATAAAACAACTCTTCATTCAACACTTTAAAAGATGCACTTCACACACACATATATCCGCACAGGCACTTTATTCATGTCTACATCAGTTGCAGAGGTTACAGTGAGAAAAGCAAGGAAAATGTTGCTGTTTCACGGACCTGTCAGTTCCACGTGTGCTCTGCAGATCAACAATAGTTGCATACAGCACCAAAGTGTACGAAGGGTATATAAACACAAGCACACACAATCTCCTTTTCTTCTGGAAGCCAAACTGTGGAAGGATCGCGCTGTCCCTATGACTGGTGATGGTGATTTTGCCAACATAAAGACAAAAAAAAAGCAGCAATTGATGTTTTCCAAGTGGCTTGAATAACTTCCATTGACAGTTTCGATAGAAGCGGAAAACCTCTTTTCTGTAATGGAAGAAGGTTTTTGGGAAGATGGGTTTTCCCTTTTTTGTAATTTTCTCAGAGCCAAGCTTGGCACAGAGGCCTTCTGGACAAGAGGATACTAGATTGGGCCAGACAATGGGACTTCAAGTGAGACACAGCTAGTAGAAGGAAAGATCAACCACGAGGCTCTTTCATGCCTCGGATTAGCTGAAAGTGTTTACTTCGCTCCCTTGTAAATACAAATGTAACAGAGATGTTTGGAGAAATAGCAGCTTACATTCACTGCTGCCTCTTTCTGTCTGAAACAAATACTCTCTGTGGAAAAAAAAAAAAATACAAGCCCACCACAGCTCACCATTATCCCTCTCAGCTCACAAAAGTGTTGTAAAAAGGTGGTGTGGGGAGTGAAATGGCCACCTCTCCACTGTAACTACTGAAGAGGCTGGACAGATAAAACACACACCGCCGCAGGTTTGCGCGGCGAGGTTTGGCAGAGGAACTGTTTCTTTGGCAAATCAACGTTCTGCCAAAACAAACAGCCGCTTTTCCTCACCCATTATACACATACGCACGTGAAACACACACATTCACTTGCTGACTCCACACAATGGCATGACTATCTGCAGCATCAAACAGGCATCTGCCAATCGCCCTCTGGAGCTCATTGTTACACAACACGGGGCACACACAAACGCTGAGCCGAGTTCAGCCTCCAACACATTTTGCAATGCAAAGAGAAAGTGCCGATGAGGTCTGCCAGCATGCATCGTTGACCCCAAATAGCCAGAAAACAACTGGAAACCAGTGTGCCCCTGTCGGTGGATGGAAAGGGAGAGAGCGGAAGAGAGAAGGCATGACTTTTCAAAAAAAAAAAAAAAAAAGAGTACAAGCTCAAGCTCATGCAGTTCAGTATAACCCTCAAATATAAGCACTACCTTTCTTCTCATATAGCGCAGTTTCATACAATACAAAGTCGAGCTCGACGGAGGCCGACACAGAAACGATCATTTGGAGCAGGAAAAAGCCAAAAGAACACTCCCCGCCCAAACGTGGATACTATTTGAAAATCTAGTCAGTAATAAGTAATAGTAGCTAAATAAATAGTAATAATAAATCATTTTTCAGTTAATCTTGATATGGATATTACACAAATTGTAACGGATCTAGTTGAGAATCCGCCGCTATCGGAGCCACGTTCTTCAGATACCGACGGGCCAATGGGCTATGTCTAATACAAACATGAGCACTGTTCATATGCAACACACCACCACCTGCTAATGTATATGCATACATAATCTACATAATCACAGCAGGGGAAGACGAGGCAGGGCCGTGGATTCAAATGAACATGGATCGGCGCAGAAAAGATCAATACTAGCAAGCCGTTTTACATTCCTCGCACAAAACAAACATTTGAGTGAAGGACAGCTCAAGAGGTATGGAGTTAATGTGTCTGGCTGTGTGAGATTACGTTTGTGTGTACACAGTCCTGACCCTTGGGTCTAAAGATCTCCTTTGAGTATGTTTGTGAGGCAGACACACGCCTTATTCACCTATAGCTGAGTCATGTGCTGTTTGACCTTTCAGTCTACTGTCCAAACTTGCTGCATTGCGCAGCTCAGTCTCGCTGTTATATTGTTTACACTGATAATGGCGCCAGATCTTGAAAAAGGGCCGACTGGAAATGGTTTCCTTCAGAGTTCATCTACCGGTGCACCAAAAACACCGAGCTAATTGAGGTATTAGTAAGATGCAGAAATCACCACGACCGAGCTGCTGGTTGTGTCTCTATTTACTCTAGTCATACCAAAGCTGGGTCAGGAGGTTCATTCTCATTTTTAAAGAGGGGGTGCTGGAGGAATCCACACAGGGAAGGTCTGCTCCAGTTTTTCTTGCCCTCTCGCTTTTGTCTGCAGTGTTTGCTCTGGATTTGAGTGGTTCTTCTGGAGTTGGAGCTCTGTCAGCCCACACCCTACTGGCAACCTCTGTTAGAGATCTGGGACTGTGCCACCACTGGTAAAAGAAGGGAGGGGGGGGGGTAAACTAGTCTCATGGGTGTGCCCCTTTCACCTGTTGAGTCATGCCACTATAGTGTACTCATCACCGTCGGTTTTTGTTGCATGTGAAGATATTGCAAAAATAAATAAGTAAATCTAAAAAGTTGTTGCGCACCATAAGTCTTAGTGACAGGTGCTTTGGGAACATTCAAGAAAGAAGTAGGCGCATTTGTGCATATGTGACACCGACTTTGTGCTGACTCTCTCCACAATTGAGCCATCTGTTAGCGCCTAATTCAACGCCACTCACATCCAAGGACATCTACAGGCTCAGCTAGTGAGTCTCCAGCAGACAGGGAGAAGCCACGGTGCATGTCGTGACGGTGGCCCTTTCACCCGTTTCTATTTTGTGTCTTGTCATTCAGCACAACTTTGTCATCCAGGGACTCACTGTAGTGGCACATTTATCACTGTAAAGATGGATTCACGCAGTCGTGAAAGAGCTGTTTTGTAAGCTGAGTTACAGAGGGGGAAAAAAAAAAAAAGAGGCTACAGGACTTAAAATGTCATCCTCTGTTCACCGAGTACTGTTGATACATATTCATAAAGCTGTTTTCAGTTCATCTGCCTTTGAAAGTTCCTTTGATTAAATATTTTGACAGTATTGCCTAATTTGGAGCAAGAGAGGCCTGCGCTGACTTGCTGTAATTTAAAACCTAAATAAAAGCAGACAGATACTGAGGTGAAACTCCTGTTTGAAAAAGACAAGATATCGCTCGATAATACTTCTCATTCTTTAATAATACCAGGACCCAAGTCTGTCTGGCCTCCCACAGTCGTGTTCCTAGAAGCGCTGGTAGTTAATCTACTTGGTTAAGCCGAGCTCTACGAGAGGTCATATTCTCCTACATCTACAAAGATACTCACTTGGTGCGCTTAAAACATGAAGCTGAACCATGAGGAGTATTGTAACCTCTGCTAAAATTCTAATGGCTTTGTAAGAATACAAACATAAGTATTTCCAACATGCACTCATCCATCACGCACAGCGGTTGCAGAGGGGCAGGTGACCGAGACTGGATACGATGGGGGAAAAAGTCGTGTGACTCATCATTATGGGAGTGGATTCAGCTGTGGTAAAAGAGTTTTAAAAGTAGTTTTTTTTTTTTTTTTTTTGTTCATTCGTCCCTCATGACACCCCGAGGTGCCCAAACTGGAAGGGATCAGCTTTGATGGAAGAATTAAAAGAAAAAAAAAGAAGAAAAAATAAAAAAAACCTTCCCGTGTGTGAATTTGACCCCCAGCTCACTCTGTTCTCAGTTGGTAAAAGCAGGGCTGACTGGTGTTCAGCCGATGCCTGAGGGAGTGACGGCGGCTGGATGGCGGGTGAGTAGCAGCCATGGGGGAAGCACACTGTCAGTCCTGTGATAGCCGTATGAGATTCCACATGCTCTGATGAGTAATTCCTCCCTCCCTTCTCCATTGCCATGTGGTTCATGGCCCTGAGTCATCGTCCACACTTTCCCTCACTTGCTCTCCTCTTGTCTGTCTATCGGTCTTTCTCTCTCGCTCTGTGGAGAGGATTCTTCCTTCCTTCCTTCAACAGCGGCCGTCCCACAGGGAAACTCAACAGAATAGCCTCCCTTCGATGACTCATTCACCAACATCGAGAGCTCCAATCCACACCGCCCGCTCTCCAGCCATGACAGCCCACCACACCACACCACACCCAGGCCTGGATCCTGGTCATCCACGGCCTGCTGGTCTCACTGTCTTTCTTTTTGTCTGTCTGCCTGTGTCGTTGCGTGTCTTTGTAGCTTACTATCTGCCTGGTTTCCATTTTCTATATCTCTCTGAATGGCTGCTGTCCTGCCTTTTTTTGGGGTGTTTTTTTTTATATCGTTCTCTGCTTCCATGCTCATCTGCTGTCTTGTCAAGATGTCTCATTGTTTTCGTGTCTTAATACTCCCATCTGCCTGTCTGTATATCTACCAGACTGTACTGTATATCTTCCTTCTCGCCGAGTTTGTTTGGGTCTGCCCTCTCTGCTTGCCATCCTGTCTGTTTGTCAGTCTACCTGCCTATCGGCCTCTACGTCTCCGTCTTTCAGCTTGTCCCTTGGCACACAATTGCAAAGTCAAAATAAGAAGGACACAAAGCTTCAATTCCCCCGTCTGCATGTTAATCTACGAAGACTTGAACAGATTTATAATGAAGAGGGTAACTCATAAGGAATGGGAAATATTGGTATTAATAGTAAATAAATGCTTCTCGTTCGGCCCGTTCACTCCTGAAATATGACCATTTGCAACTTTGCGCTAATCTCTATCAGCAAAGAGTTGTGAAACATTTGACAAAACCTCCTGGTTACTATTGTTACTGTTTGATTTCAGCAGCTCATGCGATACTGTGTCCTGTATTTGTGTGGTCTGCGATCCAGTAAGAGTTGCAAATCTCTGAATGAAACCTGCGTGAACAATACGTACGTATACAGTGACTCATTCTCTGGCCCTGCAGTGCGACAGGTTGTTGATGTGTATCCCTACATGGCGTTCAGAGATCATTCGCACGTTGCAACAGGAGATTTGTTGACCATTGCAAGAGCAATAAGGATTTTTAGGGGCATTATGACTGGGTTAATAAAACACAGCTGCCCCTAAAAGTCCCTCACTTTTCTTGCTGCCTTTTCTCTCTCTCTCTCCCTCCCTTCCTAGCTTAAGCTTTCTTTGTCTCATTCCAAACTTTTGAGATCAAACTACAGCATTTGCTGGCTCCTCGAGTGCGACTGGGTGCATAACTTTGGTATCTGTTCAATGAAATGCAACAACCTGGAGTGACCACAACGTCTGGGGTTTGACCTTTTAAGAGGGGGCTGGGTCATATATTTCACAAAAATCGAGCGTGCTTTCCAGTATTTATGAATTGTATATTTATAATGGCAGAGTTTTATTGGGATTTGCAGTGACGTTTTTAAAGGGGGTTGAATGAGTTCAGAGTACAATTTCCGAGAAGGAGCACTCTGAGTGTTCATTACAAGTTGAGCTTTCGCAGAAAAGGTAAACACAATGTGAAGCTTTTACCTTCGCGCGGTTTCCTATATGAAGCACACTTTAACATGCAAGTGCTCTCGGTGTACGGATCAACAGGAGAACTACTTCAACCAAGCGTGCCAAAGTGGGAAACAAACGAAATGTAAACTTCTATTTAAAGTCTACAACCCTGTTAACAAACGGCGTGAGGGGAGAGAATATGAGACAGCCGAGGTGGAAAAAAAAAAAAAGAAAAAAAAAAAAGATGTAAGCAACATTATGTGTGCAGCAAGTGGAGAGATGAGTCCGATCGGGCCTTTTAAACAATGTGAAATGCCACTGAGAGAAGCTTGGCAGGCAGTAGCAGCCAGCACTGTTTAATATCACAACTTTAATCAGCACACTTGGTGACTATCCCAGAGCTCCCCGTAGCCATGCTGCTTATTCAAACCAGGCTCATTCCACCAAGCCTCCCTTACTAGGCCCTCCGCTCTCATACTCGCACTGGCTCGTACTCTCGTACAGCATATATGGAGAGCTTTTGGCTTGAGTGGTTTTATCTGCTTTCTGTGATGTGTCATTGCACTTTAGTGGGCTACGTTGGAGGGAATCAGTGATGATAGTTGAGTGCATCTTTTTACAATCCGATGGCGCGCTTAATGGCTTTGATTTATTCTCTAGATTTGATTTTTAAATAAGTTTAATGACTGTCGTGTTATAACGAGGGATTTAGGTTGGTGCCTGGAACATTTTCGACGTGTAACACAGTTAATTAGCATTACTATACCAGCTACATTCGCAAGAAATTTAATTAGAACTAAAAGGAGGTTGACAAAGTGTCACTTTTCCCGCAGTCCACAGTAACTTATTATAGACGCAACAAGTAATACCGAGCTCATAAAAAACAAATGGGCTGCCATGGATGTGTCGCACATGGCCTACAAATAACTTATGATCAAATAATAGCTTTTAATGAGTAAAACTGACAAAGACATTAATTATAAACGTAACGACTTCCCGCTTAATTTGATGTCGAGGGAGCCAGGTTCATTTGCGAGGGCGTTTTAAGTGTGTTTTAATAATCATAGAGGTCTTGTGTTTTTAAAATAAAAATCCCATGCTTCAGCGAATGTCTTACCTATGTGTCACTTGCAGCATAGAGATGCCACCGTGGCCCTCAGCTCTATTAATTACATAAAGCATCTAGTGTCAGGATGCTAAATTCATTAGTGAGGTATGTACGGCATGCTAGGGTCAGGACAGATATAGAAACAGGCCTCCAAAACAACTTCTTCCCCACTTAACACACTTGTTTAACATAATATTCGGCGAACGTTAGTTTTCTGACAACTCCGTTTTAATTCATTTCCGTATCTTTTCTGGTAGAATTTGAGCAACAAGCAACCAGTGATTTGATTAAATGCTGCATGAAGGGGCTCGTCTAAATAGATAAAAGCTATGATTGATGCTCGTAACGCTACTAAATATCAGGACGTGATCTTTGAAGACATATTAAATATATGAAGTAAATCAATGGATAACTCCAGGTTAAACCTAAGCTTAACTCTCTGGTTCGTCTGTTTCCAGCTCGGCCTATTTCTCGGTCGGCCACAGAAAAGCCTAGAATAAATTGATTTGTTTTGATAACTATTTATCAAGAACTGTACAGCAGAATGAGGCCAGCTGAGAAATGTGGAGCCACTTTTTTTTGGAGAAAAACTGGCATGTGAGAGTTGTTCATCATCGCATGCATCAGGCAGACACAACCTCTGCTCTGGTTTTTTTTTTTTTTAGCGAGCTTCGCTTTCACAAGGCTTTATGTGGAAAAAAAAAATCAAGTTTGGGTTGACTAATCAAGAGGATTTTTTTTTTTTATTTCTATTAAGCAATGATTGAACTATGAATGCACTGCTTGAATTTTACATGCCCTTAACCTACATTCTTTTCTTTTCTTTTTTTCTTGTGGCAACGGCTGTCCTCTCTTATTTCCCAAATAAATACTGTGTAAATTACTACTTGGAGTGTATCATAAGGTAAACTACAATAACGCTCCTTAATATCAACATCAATGTGAACGTAGATGTAAATGTCTTAATGACTTGATTTAGACCTCAGTGTGGGCTGCTGTACTCGGTCTTTAAGACCATGCTATTATTGATCTGTGTGATTATATCATGCTTTCATAACTGTGTGTTTTTTTCTGGGTTTTTTTTCTCTCCTCCTGTTCTCCATCTGTTCACTAGGCCTATTTCAGTTCTTTAAATTATTAATATACAGCGCGGTAGTGTAAACTTGGTAGTCACGTGGGCCAGAAACTGGGACTTTGTAGGCCAGTTGATTGAAATGAGAACTCACCTTGCCCGCAAAGACCCAGCCTCTGACACACACCATCCTCACCCGCCCCTTCGCCGGAGACGCTGAGAAAACTCCACATTTCTTCCTTACAGATTCTGGAAATACGGTTTGCACTGAACATTTTTTTTTTTTTTTTTTTTTTTTTTTACTTCCAAACAAGGAAACGAGGGATTCTGCTTGGGTTTAACGTGTGTCCACGCCGATACATACCCAGGGATTTGCTGTCTTGTCTGTCAGTGTCTGGGAGGAGTAGACTACTACGTGATGCTGCCCAGTTGTTTTTACCTGCGTGTCGGGCAGGTGTTAGCATCCTGCAGCCATAGTCTGGTTTTCTGGAGAGGATCGCGTCTGCAAGGGAAGTTGAACTTCTTTCACCGTCCATCCACGGCCAGCACCACCGCCGCCGCCGCCGCCGCCTCAGTAATATCTGATCACTTGGTGTTGCACGCATCCCAAATTGAGCAAGATTATCCTTTTG
>JAPQRN010000001.1:8027528-8044993 GCA_037367275.1 Coranthus polyacanthus
GTGTGTGTGTGTGTGTGTGTGTGTGTGTGTGTGTGTGTGTACCTTAGGATGAACGTGTGTGAGAGCGTCCTGGAATAGCTTGCCCACGTCTCCGCTTCCCAGTTGCATTAGTGTCTGCAGACTCAGGCTCCACACTGACACTGATTGGCTATACCGTTGCGTGGCTTCCATGGCAACACTGGCCGCTCCCTCAGCATCTCCAGATGAAAGAAGGATCTGCAGCTGGTCAGAAGAAGAACATCTGTGAACAAGTCATATGCAACTATGTTCTACACTTTCTTTTAAATCTCCACGTGAATGTGCTACATTCACATGATCGTTCTCCTCAGGAAAGAAATTCAACAGCAATGTGAAAGTGGTATGTAAGTGGTATCTTTATTTGGAAATTGGAAGAAATGTTTTGTCAATACTCAGAATAGAATAAACAAACATGTCAATTTTCTAGAAACGCATACCTATAAATAATAAAGCCACCGGTCTCTTAATTGTTTCAAAAGAGGTGAATATCTACACACTGAGTAAGTCGACCAATCGTCATTCATCAGACGTAACTTCTGGGGGCTGTAGGACAGGAATTACATAATTCATCAAGCCATCGTCTTACCCAGTTCTTGTAATAATCCTCCTTCAGCAGTGAGCAGTCGTGGGCACGCCGCAGCACTCCCAGCAGCCTCTGCTCCCGCTGTGACACACAAACACATCAGATTATGAACTCTCTCAACACAGACCTTCAAAAACTCCGGAAGAGCCAGATGTTTGATTTTTTTTTTGTATCCCTAAGAGCATTAGAACACTCATAGCGACACCAAATGAGGATTAGTTTAATTTCCAGCACCAATGATTTCTTCCTCACCTTTTCCTTCAGCTCTTGGACATTGGTTTTCCTTTTCTGCCTTTCCAAGCAGAAGGCCACATAGCAAGTCCACATTGGCTCTAGAGTGAAAAAGCACAGTGCTTTGTTATACTGATAATAAGTCCACTGAGAGTTTAACAGCAGTGTGTTAATAAAACCCCATTCATAAAGCAACATTTATGAGCTCTAGACCTGCATAAACCTCAACTGTAATACAGACTCTTAGAACATTTGGCCATTTTCTATCATAGTCCAAATGTTCACCGTCAGCTCCTACCGGTGTTGAGGCTCTTGACTCCCTCTTCATAGACCTGGCAGCAGCGCTCTTCTCTTCGGTTGATGTCAGAGGCTCGGCCTTTAGCAGACTGCAGCTCCTCACCTGCCCCCGGAGCTTCCAGCTCCCTCTTGGCCATGAAATCCCAAGTCACGCTGTCGTCTGTGTAGTTACTCTGTAAGCTGGAAACAAAGGGGCAAAGTAATGCGCACTCCTTTCCAGCAGTTTAACTTTGAGACTACAAGAGTGTGTGAAAAATGGTAGTCACAAACAAGATATTTACTCTTGCAGGATGGCGTCCTGGAGTTCTTTAGTGAAGTCAAAGATAGCCGCGATATTCAGGAGCGAGATGACAAAGTCTGCTTCTGTTGGAAGGAAAGATCAACACCAGGGTAAGGACCGCTACTTAAATCTAAAATACTGGAATTCATGGATATTTAAATCAGGAATAAATACGATAAATCAACAGGATTTAAAATGATGAAAAAAAAATGGAAATAATGTAACTAGGGCTGGGTTTAAAAAAAAAAATACATTTTGTGATTCAGATCAACGTTCTTTTGAATGATCTGGTAAAATGACGAGGTTGATTTTTCGTCTGCATGACACTTATTGGCACCTGTTGGTCATGTTAAAGTACACTAATGTAACTGCTTTAGGGTCAACCTTAATATAAACCTTAATATTTTTAATAATGCACCAGGTTAGAGAGTTACTTGTACAATTCACAGCATTATTTCTCTGAGAATCTCACTCATATACAAGCAAAACTTGTATTAAAACTGAAATACCCCAAATCAAATCAACACCCAAACAGAAAAACTGGATCAAATTGTGAATCGGAACTGAATCGTTTCAAGAAATCAGTGGCGATACCCGGCCATAAATATTACCACTTTAGGACTACAATTGACCGTGTGCCTCTTCGCTCTTCGCAAACACCTGGAAACAGATGTGAAAGACCTACCTTTGATCTTCCCTGTAGCATCTCTGTACACAACCTCAGCCAGTTTACCACTCAGGATCTCTGGTGAGAACTCATATTCGCCCTGCAGAGAGTGAAAACACAGGTATTCAAGCACCAAAAGCAAGGTGAGAGTGTTTCTCTCTCTTTCTCTCTTACACTCACCAGGTCCATCTCGGCCTTCTCCAGCTCTTGCTTCTGCTTCCTCAGCTTCTCACAATGCAGCAGCTCCATACGGAAGTACTAACGCATGATCAGGGGAAAAAAAAAAACAAAACAGGAATTTACAGAGACTGTTTTGCATATACTGCATGCTGATTGTGTTATATTGGAGTATTCTGGAGGGAATGCGTAGGTGCTGCCTCTTTTACCTCCTGGTAGACCTTCTTGTTGTTTGGGTGGAAGCGCAGAGCCCTCAGAAACAGGTGTCTGGCACTTTCAGAGGAATCTCTATCCTCCAGCTCACTTTTGGCAGCCATGATCCACAGGGCTAACAGGTAAAGGAAAACACAAAACCACTCTGTGTGTTTGTAGGAGATATCGCCAATGCATGTGGCCTAAGCCCACCGTTCAGTTTAGAGTTAAAAACAGTACAAAATACACAACGATCTGTACCTGGTTTGTCAGGGTGGATGGCAAGCATCGTTGAGAACACCTTGCTGATCTGGCCTTTAGTGCCCTAAGAAGCGAAAGGAAACAGAGATCTTTATTAGTATGAGAAGAAATGAGAGAATGAGTCTCAGTTGAAGTGACAGGAAATGAAGATGTTTACATACCCATTTCTTACTGAAAGCAACATGTGAAAGCCAGAGCTGCACGTCATCCTGGTGGAAAACAACACACCTGACTGTCAACACATTGATGCTGTATCCCATTTCAACTTCAGAGTTGAAAATAATTCAATAAAATAATTAGCTCAAATGCTTTAATGATGAGGTATTGGAGAGGGAAACTAACCAACTTTTTACAAATATGACACTTTAGGTAGAGTCACAGTTAATTTGATTTAAACATCAAAGAAAGAAATGTGATCATTTTTCAGATCATTGCATTATTTGATCATTGCAGCTGAATCTCAACAATATGTTGCGTGAGATAATGTACAACTATGTAAATGTACATGATCTCTTGTTTGTATATCATATAAATAATATACATGAGATAAGACATCATTTATTGTCCCAGCAGGGAATTTTTTCCCGTAGCAACAGAAATTGACCATCAATCGGTGTAATAAATATAGTATAAATACTTACCTTCCACTTATTAGTTGCTCTTCTGAAGATACTATTAATTCTATGGATGATGGGGAACTCAATCTCTTCTCTTTTGAACTTGTAGCGTATGTGCTGAGATTAAAACACACACAGTAAAAAAGAGACGTCACATTATGGAGAAAGTACCAGTGAAAAGGCAGCCTCACTACACACTGCTCCACGTGCATTGATATGTCACTGTAGTATTTTAACACAACCCTCTTACCGTTCTTCTCTTCTTGATCAGCTCTAAGACGTTGATTTCATACTGCAAATAAACAAGGATCTGTTGTCAGTGGTTTCTGTATTTGGTTATAAAAGTGAACATGTTTAATGTTTGTGACTCTTTACCTGAATGTACGCAATGAAGTCCTCTTTGTTTACGACCAGCCTGTGGAGCTTGTATTCCAGGGCTGTTGCTCTCTTAATTATAGACCTGGAATTGTGGAAATATTGACATTAATAAGACATTACTCTTACAACAAACAGGAAACATTAGTTTTAGTTCTCAAGAGAGCGTAAGCGATATTATATTGTACTTCTTTGTGAATGAAGATTGAATATCTACAACATCAGTGTCTGAGTCTTAAGTTTGAGTGTTGTGTATTGCTGTACAGGTGTTGTGCAATCCCGTGAACAATGGACCACGAATGGCTTGACACCATATAACTACTCATACAAAAAGGACATATTTGAATCAGACAATGCCCTATTTTCTATGAAAGTACAATAATCATAAGGGTCAACCTCCCTGTGACATCTCTGTGAAATCTAAAATAAACAGATTTCTGTGTGTTTTTCCATCAAAAAACAGGCCTCAAATGAAAAGTTCAAATGTCAAGATACAGAATGAAGAAACAGAGGAGGTAAACAATTTGAAGTTCTTAGGAATAGTCTAAGATCTGCACCTCAAATTTGTCAAACATTAAAAGAAACAGAAACAGTAAAGATCATCCGATGTATGTATTATGTATCGTCTCAAGCATCGCCATCAACAATCAGACATCTCACACCCTTACACAGTCCAACTCTGAATAAAAAGCCTGTGGCATAGCATCTTTAAATGTATCAATACTTTAGCCCCGGAGTCTCTTTCCAGATATTTCATCCTATATCCAAAGACAAGACAGTAACAGAGTAACTATAGGAGGACGTGAACGACAACTTGTAGATCAGCTTTTGGACAATCAGCTTTCTCTGTCAGTGGCTGTCAACTCTGGAATTCAATACCAAATGAAAGCATCTTTTACAACAAAGGTTAAGGGCCAAAGGAAACCAAATCTGTGGTCATTTTAGCTAATTATACTGTGTTTGTATATGTCTTCCAATGTACTGTTATATCTGTAGTGTAATGAGGCTTTCTGCGTTATATAAATATGTAGTTAGAAGCCCAACTGGGACAAGGGTTGAAAATTAGCAATAGCTAGAAACTGTTAGTGCATCTCATCAGCTTTCACACTCTGTACTATGTTAATACCATTGTGCTCATTACATTAATAAGTCAAAGGGATTCGTGTGTTTGAATGAATGAGTGGTAGCTGTAAAGTGTAAATGGTGACCGTAAACTCGGCCTGTGTCGTATATTGCCTTACTTGACTTCTTTTTTGGTGAACAGTCCCACTCTCTCCAGCTGCTCCAGCTCAGGGACTCTGTCCTCAATCCGCTGCTGGACGATCTCCGCCATCTTGTTTACGAAGCCACTACGGGTTCAGGTTATTTTATGTATTTTGTGCTGATGATTAAGTTGTTTTTTTTTAATGACAACCCTGTATGGGTTTACAACGAGCCAACCCTGTAGGGCCGATTTTCTCCCCTACACATGTGTGGAAGTTGTGATTCGTTGCGTTTCCTGTTCCGCCTCCAAATGGTTCCGTCAGGAAACAAATGTAATAGAAATAATGGCCCCTCGTTTTTGTCGTTCAGTTATTTTCTAACAGTGGTTTGGTGTATTATGGCTCTTTAGTCTAATCCACAATCACTTACGTTTGGAGCCTGAAGGATGTAATTTACACATTATTTCCACTGCTTTAAAAAGTATTATTATTATTATTATTGTCTAAAGAAAGGAAATATTTTAGCTTAAAAGTTAAAAATAAGTTCAACATTAGTTTTTTCTACCAGAATTATTTAGAACAGATATTTGGACAACAGCCTGATTACAGATCAGGATACTCATGAAAAATGTCTGAGTTTTGCATCACTAGATGTAGATGTGGTATGGTTTCAGCTATTTATGGTCATTAAGAAGAAACTCATCTATTTCTTTTCTTTCATAATAGTCTGGATAATTACATTAAACGAATACTTTTAATTTCTACCTCAACTTCAGAAGAGTCAGCCTAAATAAAATTTGAAGATTCATTCTTTAATCATTACAAAAAATAATTTCTTCATACGTGTCGGAACGTATTATCAGAATGATTTCAATTTTAAATAGGGACATTGGGGCAAATTCATTTATTGCAGTGAAATATGTTATTGCTCTCTGCAATGTCTGCATTTATATGGTCTTAATTCTCGTCTTTGAAATTCTCAGAAGTCATTATCAAATTGTGCAGGCTCACAAAAACATGCGCACAGGCCATATGTCATAAATCTAAATAATAAAATCATTAAAGCCATTAAATGACGGTTCCAAACGAGGTACGCTCAAACGGAGTATATGCAGTTTACATTCCCCACGCCGCACTGGAAATATTAACGCCGCATTAGTGAAAAAGTTTAAACTGCAGGTCCGCCTTGATATGAATGCTGATAATCTCGATTTCCCGCAAAATCGCAGAAAGCGAGAGCGGGTTGTATGTCATCTCCGGAGGCCAGCAGCCAATCACAGCGCTGCATTCTCCCAGCCGGTCTCCAATTGGCTGACAACTGACTAATGCTCTGTTGTTCAGTACAAATTGAAGGAGACCAACCCGACAATAAATTACAGACAGATAATCAAACATTTGGGCCAAAATAGTCATATCATCTCCGATACCAATCAATATTTGTGACGGTTGAATGCGGAACGTCCCGGGCGTGCGGAGGTTTGTTTTGTAGTCAACCATGCTAGCATTGCTAGCTAATTAGCCAGCGTCTCGTCGCCTCCTCTTCATCTTCATGGGTTTCTGCTGTTGAGTCTGCCAGGCTTGTGCTGGAGGCAGTGAGGCTATCAAATTAATGCCATCAGCCAGGGTGGGTTGCCTTTATTTACGTTAACTATCAACCACATATCGATTGGAGGTTTCTTCTTTATCACTAGTTTGACGAAACGAAAGAGTACACCGAAAAACCAGGCTAGCCAACAAGTTAGCATTGTGCTTTAGCTAGCTGAGTTAGCGAGCTCGTCTGCTAACGCAAGCATTGACTATTCCAGCTAAGCTAACGTAGAAATAGCTGGGGTTTTTTTGTAGTAATCAAAGTATGAACATGTGCTGTCGTCTCGCCCTCAGAACTCAGGTCATATTATGAGCGGGGTGAGTTGCAAAGCTAACGGCGCTGTGTACCCTGCCTCATCAGCGATGATGAACTCTGTGAAGAAGCCGAAGATGGAGCAGATTCAGGCCGACCATGAGCTGTTCCTGCAGGCCTTTGAAAGTGAGATTTCACTTCTCGTCTTTTTCGTAATGCACCGTTTTATTCTCATCACACGAGAATAAGTTTTACCGTGTCTCAATATGCTTTTAGTTACCTTAACAAGTTTTCCCTCTAATATGATGTTTAAATATTTAACTATGGTTGACAGGCCTCTCCAGAAAAAAAAAAAAAAACTTACACTTCAGAGATAGTTGAATACATTTCTGTAAAATACATTCATTATCCTGACTCTGTGAAACAATTTCAAACTGCCAATAAAACAACCATCAGTCGCATTGTCTGTATATGGTGACACTTTTCTCTGATTGTTGTTAACACCTGTTAACATCTCATGTTTTGGTAAGTGTTTGCAGTCATTTGTCTGACTTTCTGCTGTATATGCTGACACCTACAAGTTCACTCAAACTATGAATATTGCAGAAAATTGTTGGGAGAGGACTGTCCCATAAAGCAGGTTTATATTACATGGACAACTCAAAAGAGCAGAATAACTTATTGACCGAAGTAAACGTGGAATATCAGCAGACTGTAATGTG
Organism: Coranthus polyacanthus; assembly: GCA_037367275.1. NCBI lineage: Eukaryota > Metazoa > Chordata > Actinopteri > Kurtiformes > Apogonidae > Coranthus > Coranthus polyacanthus. The sequence goes on from JAPQRN010000001.1 coordinate 8,034,991, forward strand.
ATAATAAGATGAAAAGTTGTGCATAAATCCAGATCTTACCTGCTCTCTTATCAAGGTAAAATTCTACAGTGACATATTATAGTATCATGATTTTGTTTTTAAGTTATACTTTTTTAAAATATATTTTCAGAGCCTACTCAGATATACAGATTTCTCCGCACAAGGAACTTGATTGCAGTAAGTGAAGCAACTGACACACTCTCTTTTGATCTGAATAATTGATTAGGCTTGACTTGTGTAACTCATCTGGGTTTTTTTTTTCCCCCCACTCAGCCCATATTCTTGCACAGGACGCTCACCTTCATGTCTCACAGAAATGCCCGAACAAACAATAGAAGGTACATAAACCTGTACGTGGTTCCTCAACCCATTTCGACTATGATGTAAAAATGACCCCTATTATACTTGAGTCTAATTTATGTATAGTGTGGCTTAATTTTGAACCTCTTTTTGCCCAGGAAATCATTCAAAGTGGACGACATGTTGCAGACAGTGGAGAAGATGAAGGGAGAGCAGGAATCTCCAAGGTAACACTAAGACAAATTGTTTTATTATTGGAGGATAAAGTTGTTAGGCTCTGTTGAATGCTATTACTGGATAGTTTTGAAGGATTCAAATCTTATTTAGACATATTGTAACTTGTTTAATTGTCCATCTAATAATAAATCAGTTGATGTAGATGAACAGCGCGTTTGCTCCAGATCTCAACTTTTGTATTTTTATTTTGGTTCTTCAGCTTGTCTTCACATCTACAGCTCACTTTCACTGGGTTCTTCCATAAGGATGGTGAGCACAATCTTTACCAACTACTTGTGTTTGGTACATGTGTTTTTCAGTTTGGTTCTACAAAACTCACACAACAAAACATTATTTGTTTTGCTGTCATGCAGAAAAGCCATCTCAGAATTCAGAAAATGAACAAAATTCCGTGTCATTAGAGGTGCTACTTGTCAAAGTCTGCCATAAAAAACGCAAGGTACTGTACAGTTTTATTGATTCAGTATGTTTTTACAGCAGAAATGCCGTATCTGCTGTGGTGTGCTTATGTTTGTTAAATTGTATTTGGTGGTTTCTTTCAGGATGTCAGCTGTCCAATTAAGCAAGTGCCTACAGGTAAAAAGCAGGTGCCTTTGAACCCTGACAGTAACCAAACCAAGCCTGGCTCCTACCCCTCCTTATTGGTCTCCAGCAACGAGTTTGAGCCGAGCAACAGCCACATGGTGAAGTCCTATTCGCTCCTGTTCAGGGTGTCACGCACAGGGAGGAGGAATACCAACGGTCTGGTCAATGGAGAAGCCAATGAGAACATTGGTAGGTAGATCCTTTAAAAAGTTCACATTGTATCCTTGTATTTTCTGTTCTGCAGGGTTTAATAAGAGGAATGATTTTTAATGTTGTATTTTGTAGAAGTGGTTTCTGGTGAATACACTTACTCATGAACATGTGTCTTTAAATATTAGGAGATGCAGTCACTCGACGGATGGGGAAATTACTCACTTTATTTGTGTGGCTTTTGTGTGTAGATGTAACAGATACTCCTAGTAGAAAGAAGAGAAGCTCATCCCATAGAGAGGAGGGAGAGACCACAGAGACTTATGTTGCACAAATGACTGTCTTTGATAAGAACAGGTAAGTTTTTGTGGGTTTTAGTTGTACAGTAATGTTTTGCTGTTCCTGTCCTTCACTCATCAGTCATGGACTTTGAATTTCTCTGGTGATTCTTAGGAGATTGCAGCTGCTGGATGGGGAGTACGAGGTGTCAATGCAAGGAATGGAGGACAGTCCTGTGAGCAAGAAGCGTGCTACGTGGGAAACTATTCTAGACGGGAAGGTAAGGGGGTTTGAACATGTCTACAAGGACTGTACGGTTTTATTTGTCACATAAAGACCTTTTTATTTAGATCCTAGGGGTGTCTTCTTTTATGTTTTAGGACAGAGTCCTAACATTATACCAACACGTCTCTAGGTTTCAACAATAAGGCCGGGCTGTAAAAAGGAATTAAATGCACAGTTTTTACAGAGCTGATGATGGCGGTGGCTAAGGAGCGTCTCGTGTCCTTCTCATCTCTGTGTGACGGTTGCACGTGCGCTTTACCAGTCCAGCACTCAAGAAAATACTATGGCGGTAGAGATGCTTATGAGCTGAAGCACAAGCGTTTCAATTATCCTGGTGGGAAAATAGTTAAGCCGGGTGGTGTTAGAGGAAACTCTATTGCGCAGTTGGCTGCAAGGTGGATTTTTGAAACATGTCAATAAGTTTGAGTTTGTTAGTATTTGGTAACTACTAATAAATAGTTATTTTTATAGGAACAATTATAAATAGGCTTTGGGCAGGTAGTTTTCTGACCTACTTGAACCGTGATCCCTGACCAAAACTCTCCATGATTCTCCCACAGAGGCTGCCACCATTTGAGACATTTTCTCAGGGACCCACATTGCAGTTTACTCTGCGTTGGACAGGGGATGCCAGCGGGAAATCCACTGCCCCCGTGGCCAAACCCCTCGCTACCCGCAACTCAGACAGCTCCACTCCTATGGAGACCAGGACCAGCAACCACAGAGCTGCCCTCATGAGTAAGGACTTTTTTATTTTATTTTATTTTATTTTAATACTGTATCACATTTAAGAGCAGAGAACAGAAAGCATACCCGGATAATGCACTTTACATCTTGGTAAGGATGAGAGGAGACATTTACAATTTACAGGTACAATTTAATATGTGTAATGGTCATAGCGAGCACCAAACAAGACAATTAAATATCATTTGTTTACTGAACAAAGCTGAATAGTTAATTTTTGGGGATTTTCTTAATCTCTCACTGTGATATTTGCAGCATCAGGAGTCTTAAGTGTTAACGCCTCTGTCAGATCAATGTGCTGCAGCTTTACACGTTGATCTCGGGTTGAAGTAAGGCTTTAACTCATGTATCCATAAACGTCCTTTTTTGGGGGGAGTTTTTAAAATATGTTAGAAGAATGTATGAATGGGAAGTGTATTTGTAGATACTTAATGTCTTTTTAAGTTTTAACTACACCAGGTCTCTGGTCTCTGTACTGAGGCAGCACAGTTCTATGAGATGTTTCTTTTGTCTTTCATTATAATAAAAGATAAAAGTAACGCTAAAATATAGAGCGAAAGAGGGTCCCTCTCTCACTTTCTCTTGTACCCATTACTAATTATTGTTGACATGTTGTATCTCCATCCTTAATGGTGCTGCATAGAACATTTTTGTAACAAAATCCACATGTTTAGACACCAGAAAGTCCTTACTTTGACAGATTGGCCTGTAGTGATAAAGATGCCACGCCTGAGGGTTGTTGGAAACTCTAAATCTGTTTGCTGTCATTTCAAATGGTCTTGTTTTGGGAAAACAGTGAGGTTTCTGCATTTTGTCAAATACATGTTGAATAGATGAAGTCCATGGAGTTTATGATTTGGTGAGTGTCCAAGAAATAACTTCTCCATCTGTTCCCGTCAGCAGTGAAAGAGTCAGTCAGCACAGACATTCAGACGAGGAAAGAGCAGGTCCCGTGTGAGCCGCGGCAGAAGCTACGTATATTTTATCAGGTACAACATATATTAACAAATACTGAGGAATATATCTGGAATCATGAATCCTGTCATGAGGTGGCTGAAACACAAAGCATCTATGTGATCTTTTTTTAAAGACATTTGTTACATGCTGAGATCTTTCAAGTATTTTACTGCTAAGTATCCATGTCATACTTTGTAGTAACTGATGTAATTTGTCCTTGCTCAGTTCCTGTACAACAACAACACGAGGCAGCAGACGGAGGCAAGAGATGATCTTCACTGTCCCTGGTGTACCCTGAACTGTAGCAAGCTCTACAGTCTGCTCAAACACCTCAAACTCTCCCACTCCCGCTTCATCTTCAACTACGTGGTAAGGGAGTGAGTGTGAAGAATCCAGCTCAATGGTCACGTTTGTAAACTAGATGTATCTTCATGTCGCACCACCAGATTTGAAGACTGACATGTACAATGTTGTTGTAACGACATTACTATTGAGTAATAGAATCAGATTTTTAAAGACTCAGAGCTATAGCAACTTGGTTAAAAAAAAACCAAAACAACAACCAGTGACTGTGTTAAAAGCAATAGGGTAGATGACAAGTTTGCGTAACCTGAAACAACTCAGCTACTGCTATTTATTTCTGGAGTAGCTCAGTTTCAGACAGATATATCTCTAGATATTCTTAGAAACTGTGCTCTATGTTGATACTATTTATGTAGCTCAACAGGTTGAGAGGTAAGAAGTGCAAAATATTAGATTACAGTTTGGCGATCTCACGATCTAACATCGTGATCGGTCTTAATTCGTCATATGATCAACTTTTCTGAGGCATCGTACAGATTGTGTCATTGAAGACGAAAAAATAACAGTGGTGTCAAAACTACTCGGCTTTAAATGTCCTGTTTATCAGTGCAATTACAGTATTTTACAGAGAGCGTTGCACATAGACATTGCACTAACCTATGGGTTTGTAGCATTAATGCCGCAATACTTTAGCATCTCTCCACACTCAAGTGTTCGGTTTTAGCCCGCGTTAACTTGCAGAGTTTGTATAACTTGTTGTTTTGCTGCTAAAGAAGGAATAATCATGAAGAATTACTGTAAGTCGACATGCAGTGAGTCTGATTTACACAGATACGTTAGAGTGAAAAAATGTTTATGATTCATCATAAAACTCCAACAGGACGACTTTGTCCACCACAGTCTGGGTAATTAATGGAAACACTGCAGCTGTCAGACATGTATGTACAGGAAAATGTGTTTTATTCATCTAGATATTGTCAATATTTTAATATCAATCCAAAATGTTGCAAAAATGCAGAGTTTCTTGTCAGACAACAATGACACAAAGCCATCACAGACAGCCCCAGGAACCAGAGGAAACTAGAGGGAAACTAGAGGTAGTTTGGTTGTAAGTCACCTACATTAAAAGGTGAGAAAATTGGCCAGAACGCCCAGCCCTAGATTAGATTAAACTGGACTTAACTAACTTTGTTAATCACCAATGGGGAAAGTTCAACTCATCATGTTGCTGTTACGACAAGTAAAGCAGACGTTGCGTTCACAAACACCAGACTAAATGGACATTGCTATACAAAGCCATAAAGAGCCATGTGAGACTTGATTAACAGCTGAAAGGAGCAAAGGTGAATGATGCCTCTGGTGTTTTTAATCATTTGGATGACACAGTGGACTTCCATATAGGGCTGATTGATCAGGCCAAAAGATCCTATGACAATCTTTTGAGGTAGAATCATGATTCACAATCTGGATCACAGTTTTTCTCACCTCTTATAAATTGTGGGCTAGTTACAACCAAACTAAAACAAGTTTTCTCAAGTGTTTGGAGGGCTTAGGCTCCGTGATTGCTTTCTGTTGTTGTTATTTGACTAAAAACTTTAGTCTTTAACTTTCTGCATCATTTTGGGCTGAGATTATTGCAGTATTTTGACAATGGCTAAAAGTTTCCTGAAGCAAATCACCTCATTAATGAAGTAAACATTAGTCCACATTTTCCTGACTGTGATGGCTGCACTGTTTCTATTATTTAGCTAGACTGTAGCAGCATAATTTGTCCCACTGGAGTTTTCTAATGAAGCAAAAATGTCTTTATGCCTCTTACGTCTAACGCACCACTGCTTCGGCAATGCTTGGTGTACGGTGGAGTTCAGAAGCCGGACCTGCAGTTCACGGGCTTACTGTAATTCTTCGCTGTCTGAAGGTGTTTTATTTCAATAGCACAACAACACTTTACACAAATCTGCTTAACGTGTTACGTTAGAGGTCGACAGAAGGTGGATTTTAAAGGTAGGTGTTTGGGTTTCGGTCGTTCAGCTGCTAGTCTCTTTAGTGCACCTTGTGAGCACCTCAAGAGCAAACCAACTTGTAACTTTGACAGATAGTGTCAGGTTTCCTGTGAGCACACAAGCCCTCTCCTGTCCTGTTGAATCTCTGATTTGTTTTTTTGTTTTTTGCTTTATGTGCAGCCTCACCCCAAAGGAGCAAGGATAGACGTTTCTATCAATGAGTGCTATGATGGTTCGTACGTTGGCAACCCTCAGGACATCCACAGCCAGCCTGGCTTTGCTTTTAGCCGAAATGGCCCCGTCAAGAGGACTGCTGTCACTCACATACTGGTTTGCAGGTGAACATCGACGTTTTGTTTAAAGACTCTGTGTTGAAAGTTGATAGATTAAGTCAGATTAATGTTCATTTCACAAATTTTATGAGACTGTTTTAATTATAATACAATTTTCATGAACATGTAAGATATTGAAGTAATATTTTTTGAGCTGTAAAACTTTTCAAGAACAGTTTGATGTACTTGGTACAAAGGTAACAGGTGTGGTCAATTAACATTCAAGGCCTGAAGTAAATACATTCTACTTGGAAATGTGTTTTAAGACTTGAATAATACTTAATAATGCAACTTTGATGGTGGTCTTAATTTTTAAGATATCAACAATATTCTGTCTTACTATTAATTGCATCTTCAACCAGGCGTGGTAATGCATGTTTAATGTAAATAGACGAGGATATACAAACGTTATTTGTTGCTTCCTCTCTTTTCGTCCCAGGCCCAAGAGGACCAAGCCAAGTCTGTCAGAGTTCCTGGAGTCTGAGGACGGAGAGTTGGAGCAGCAGAGGACCTACGTCAGCGGACACAACCGCCTCTACTTCCACAGCGACAGCTGCATGCCCCTGCGGCCTCAGGAGATGGATGTGGACAGTGAGGATGAAAGAGATCCAGAGTGGCTCAGAGAGAAAACTGCCACGGTGAGAAGCCATTAGTCATTGTCGTTTTGTGCCTGTTGAGTTGAAACATCCCGGCTGTTTTGGGCACTTGTTTAAAGAACCGGGAAGGCACTAAAGAGGAGATTTCTCATTCATATTCAACTTGATCAAAAGCCCTGAAGGAAGAAGACAAGATTTCTGTTTGACACAGTGGCATGAAATCAACTCTTCAGATTTTTAAAAATGCAGATAAATATTGAACACACTGTTCATGTGTGGAACAATACAAAACAAAACAAAAATTTTTTGTATGAAAAGGACAATAAAACGGGGGAAAAAGTGTACTTTACCGGGGTGGAGACACTTGACTTTAAAATGTCTCTCAGGTATAGCATTGATTTGCCTGTTGTTGAGCATTCCTGAGGAGCACGGAGAAAATCTGAAGTAGACGGGAAACAACCCCAGAATACTGAATTTTGGTATCTGATTACCATGGCAACAGAGCTTGTGTGTCAGTCTCTTCCCCATAAATAACTTAAAGGTGCTTAGAGCAAAAACTACTGCCAACACTGAACACTTGCTCTAACACCCAAACAAGACATTTCATCACTTGAGTATTGATTTCCTGAACCTGCTAACATCGCTTATTGCAGAATCAGTTCTTTTTTTCTCTTTTTCTTTTTTTTTTTTGTCCTGGTAGTTTCACGGTCATTGCTGATAGAAATGTTCAAACTGTTTTTGTCCATCACTTTTCGGACTAAGCTATTGCAGCCTGAGCACTCGAGCATTAAACATGGCATAAATTCTACTGCATGTTTATTACCGAATACCTTCCCAAGCATTAGTTTGCACCACCTCTTTTTATCAGCTGTGTTTGTGCTTCATTAAATGGTATGTTGTTGTTTTTGTTTTTTTTAATTTTGCTCAACAGCAACTGGATGAGTTCACAGATGTCAATGAGGGAGAAAAAGAAGTGATGAAGCTGTGGAATCTGCACGTTATGAAGCATGGGTATGTTGAGTGTAACACTTCATAGTACTGTTTTTGCTTACACTGCACTCGCATAATTGTAAATTGTCTTGTTAAATCCAGAACATTTATAAAATCATGTGTTATTGCTCATTGATTCACAATACATACTGAGTTGTTCTGTGTTTATCAAGTCTTCTGTTTCCCTGCAGCTTCATAGCAGACAACCAGATGAATCAGGCCATCATGCTTTTCGTGGAGGACTGCGGCGCCCACATCGTCCGCCGCAACCTCTGCCGCAACTTCCTCCTGCATCTAGTGAGCATGCACGACTTCAACCTGGTGAGCACAGCCACCATCGACCGTGCCATGGCCCATCTGAGACAGATACAGGAAGAGCTGCAAGACACGGAGGAGCAGCAGGACCAGACTCTGGTGGCAGCAGGCGCCTGCAACGGCAACGCTGTCACTTCCAGTGGGGGGAAGCAGGGCAAGAGGACAAAAAGCGCGTTAACAGACTGACATAGGATGGATGGAACAATGATTGTTTGTTTTATTGTTTGTTTTTTTTCCTTTTTCAATGAACAATGCCGACCCTTTGGTGCTTAGATAGGAGGAAGAACTTGTCAGCAGTGGATCTGACCTGAAGCAGACCAGTATACAAGGTAAACAAGTTTTTGGCACTTGGGAACTGAACCAAATATGAACAATATGAAAATAAATCACCCACATCCACACAAACCAGGATTTAAAGGACTGGATGAAACCTACTTAATATGCATTTTGTAGGAGCTATTGAAGTTTCTATCTTTGGGCGATAGAGTGAACTGAAAATCTTCTGATGTGGCACGACTGCCTTCGGTATGTGCTTGTAATGGACAACTGTATTAAGGCTACAGTTAAAACTGTACTGGTATCACTGTCACTCTTGTTTATTTGTACACATACACAGTAACCTTGTTAAAACTTATCCTTTTTAGCTGATTATTTTAGCACTTGGTGTTTGTATGTAGAAAACTTACCTTGGATTTCTTTTTTTTTTTTCCTTTTTTTTTCTTTTTTTAATTATTATTTGTGCTGCACCAAAAGTGAAATGCAGCATGTCCACTGTCACCGGTGGTAAATCTTTGGTGGGTTTGAGTTCACTCACGTGAAGGACATTTAATTTGAAGAGTCATACCGTTAGGAGATCTATACAGTGAAACTTTCACTTGGCATCAGATACTAGAGTATATAAAGTCTGTCAAGCTTGTGTCAGAACCACAAAATCGACCGCGGGTTTTTGCTGGTTGGTTGCCATGACGATCGTGTTATACTGCAAGCTTGGATCCTGGACTATAGAATAAATAATGATTTGGGTCCAGGCTAAAACTCGTACTTCATCACCCCTAAGCCTTTTGGCCTGCATTGACAATAGCTCAAGGAAAGCCAGGGAAATAAACTTTTTTGATTATATATATAATTTTTTTTTTTCCTAAATCAACCAGCAGAACATCATCCCCTGTATCGTGTAAACTGCATAACATTGCAATGATAAGTCAACAGATTTACGATGTTGATCACTTTGAGGTTTGAACATGTTGGAAATGCGTTATTATTTTTTTTTAATGTGGGTTCTAAGTATCTGTAGCTGATTGACAGAAATGTGTATTCATTGTAATCATATCAAATGTTTAGCTGGTCCCTATTCTGAATCCAATAATGAACAGATGGCAAGTCTTCTGTAAAAGCAATATGCTGTTTATTGGATGGGTGACTTTTCAGGTTCAACTCAGTTGTCTGTCCCGTTAGGTGCAGTTTATGCCAAAGGGGTTTATTTTCACGAGTCTTAGTTCTGTATATCTTTGCGTCTTTTCTTTCATTCCATAACACGTTTTTTAAAGGCTGTAGTTGTGTTTTGTAGTGTGCATACAATTGGTGACCGCCACTCATTATTTCATCTGACTTCCCTTGTTGAACAACCAAACTGACAATATATTTTTGGCCTTTGTGGAGGGTTTCTGTATTCATCTGGAAAAAGGGAGACTTGGTCATTATTGTTGTCAAAAACACCCTGTTAAAAGTTGTGAACTGTACACTCTGGCTAAGGGGATTTTTATATTTAAAGAATAAAATACATTTGACCTATTCATGGCTCTAATGGTCAAACATTCATGGGCACATCGTGACCTCCGGTTGTGGAAAAAATATTTCATTTTCACCAACATAGTTTGTCCGTGAAGAAAGTTTTCAAAGGTGTATTAACCGTAAATGATGAAACACG
>JAPQRN010000001.1:8069420-8096605 GCA_037367275.1 Coranthus polyacanthus
TTGTGCAGTAAGTGAGAAGGGTGGAAAAAGAGACCTGAGCAAAGATTCTCTATTTACCGGAGTTGCTTTGTTTTTATATTGTTCCGCCTGCACACTGAGCGATGCTGTTATTGGCTGGAAATACAAAGACACTGGCAAAGGTCCACGCCTCCGTCAAGGTCCCATATACAGCAAAACAAGAGTTAAATAGAAAGTACAGGGAGAGGGCAGGGTCTCTGCAGGTAAATCCACCACCTCACACTGACAGAGGATCAGAAGTGATGAACGAGACTATGTAGTGTTTTTAAAGGACAATGTCACATACTTTACATTTAAATGTACTTCATATAGAGCATTTTGCTAGATACACAGGTCTGGATATTTTTTGAATTCAAGTCTTTATATTTCTCAAATATAAATGGATACATATAGTTTTAATCCTTACTCTACGAATAGCACGAGTTGAGGTATTTACTAGATACGGTATGTATTGTATATTTGTTTATACTTTATAATCAAAGACATACTGTCTGGAAAAAATACTTTTCTCACCACAGTCCCAGTAAAGACTGATTGTTCACCTAATGTAATGATATTTCCTCTCTTCTACCCTTTCAGGACCAAAAAGGGATTAGAGAGGAACACAGGTCCTACTATGCCATCAGTACAACCTACGTTTACGGCCAGGAGAAATACCTTCTTGTGAGTAAAAAAGTTATCTCTACTATTTGGAAAAATTGACTTTTTTTTAAAACAGTTATTGTTGAAATGGATAAATAAGATAAATAATTAGAGCACAGGTAGGTGTTGGAAACAGTATTTATCGGTACCTTTATGTAACATGTCTGAGGGTCTTTGCAGGCCTTCATGCTCTATGCTTACCTAGCTGTTCGTAAGCTGCTTATCCCATCCACCTAAATGCTTTTTGAAGCAAGTAGAAATACTTTCATGACCAAAGCCCACACACAGGAGGCTCTGCATGTGAATACACAACAGCTAAAACATGGCCAAAAAATGGCTCTTTCTAACTTGCAATTTGAGCAAACTAAATGACAAAAACTGAAATATTATGACACTTTTTGAGATATTTCAATCTAGCTGACAAGAACACCTGGTCGAGTAAAACAGCAGGTGCATCTCTTCATTCCATATTGATGAAATATTCTCTAATGCCTGTGTGTGAATGCAATGACAAGCCGTTTTAGTAAAATAAAATGCGCATCACAACTGTGATGGCTTGCCGAGTTCCAGTGCCGCCCCGACACGCAGACAGAAATGAGCTGTGCGAACGCTCCCTGGGGCGCCTCTGCCATCCATGAATCCTGCAAAATGTCAAGTGATGACTAGTGAAACAAAGCCGAGCCAAGTAAGAACTGGCCGCAGAGATGCTGGAGACATTGGCAGCTATTTTAAGCATTGACGATGTTCCGGATTTATAACTGATACATATTAATGCAAAGGTAGAAATGCAGCGTACGCCTGACACCGTTTATGTGAGGGCCACTTGCAGTTAGACTCCAGGGTCATTCTGTTGGGACTTCTGAATGAGCCTCTCCTCTCCTCAGCTTCATGAAGTGTTCCCTGACTTTGACTACCTGTCTGACGCCGATCTGGCCTGTGACATTGTCTGCCTGGTCTACGACATCAGCAACCCTTACTCCTTTGAGTACTGCGCCAAAGTCTTTAAGGTGACGCTGTGTGCATTGTTTACATTTCATGAAAAGAACAATGTTCGGCCTTTTTTTTTTGACATGTGTAAATCATTCATCGCCCACTCTCTCCCTCCCTCAGCAATACTTCATGGACAGTAAGATACCATGTATGATGATAGCAGCCAAGTCCGACCTTCAGGAGATCAAGCAGATGTACGGCTGCAGTCCTCTGGAGTTCTGCAGGAGGCACAAGATGCCGCCCCCTCAGTCCTTCACCTGTAACACGGCAGCAGCACCCGCCAGAGACATCTACACCAAACTGACCACTATGGCTATGTACCCGTATGTATAAAAGCACTAATTTAACTAACCTGACTGCATTCGTCACAATGGTCCCCAACAGTAGGAGTGTTAATTGAACTTTGAAAAAAACGTGTGTTCAGTCTGTCTAGTCACATGACCGCCAGGCTTATCAGATCGCCATGGAAACAGCAGTCACCTGGCAGATGTTTACAGAAGTTTGTTATATTTACATAGAAATCTCAGTGAAGTCATTTGCTGGCTGTGATCATGTTCATATCAGTTGCAGATGTCAGTTTCTACTTAGTGTTGGCAAGTTTGTTTGTTTTTTAATCTCATTTTAACATTTCAAACTAAAAATGTATCACCCCATGTATCATCTCCCTCACAGGACATGGCTGTTTTTGCCTAAATTAATGCACTCCACATGCCTTTAATACGTACTACGCACTACTTTTAATCCAAATCAGTTTGCTAATATTAGATAGTGTGCATTTCGAACAATGCCTGTTGTTGTGTCTGTAGCTTTCATACTGCAGTTGTGTGTGTATCTGTTATGGCTGTAAGATTTCGAAAACATTATCTATCACATTTATATGTTGAATTACTGTAAGTGCCTGAGGTGAGTAGTACCTCAACCAGTCATCAAATGCCGCTGTTTAATGCACTGGTTTGTGTTTTACTTTGTGTCTCAACCACTTTGAGGATTTACTTCCAACTGCAAATGATCCAGTCTGCAACAGGTTGAGTGGTTTTAAGCCTTTTCATTTTAACAAGGCTAGAAACAACTCCCAGCCTTTTTTTTTTTTTTATTTTTTTAACAGTGGTCCTCAAATGGTTCGCTTACATCCATACAGTTTACAAAAAGCTGCACAGTGTCTAATATCTGTGATGTTACTCCCTGCCTGGGGCTAAACTCTCTCCCTGTGGGCATGTTCCTGCTCTCTGCAAGTGTCGGTGTCTGACATCTTGTACCGCAGTCTCCTTGCATTAATGCACTTCACTGCCCTCTGGACATGCTGCTTTGAGCCTGATGCCACAATGTTTTGCTCTGTGGGTAAACGTGTCTCCTTGCTGAGCAGTAATGTTGAGCTCTCCTGCACTGAGTCAGGCTGTCGGCAGTCCCAGTTACATAACTGCAAACATAGCAGACTCCTGTCAAAAGCCTAGTCAGCTACATGATGACTCAGAAATTAAATAATCCACAAATGATGTTGATGTAGTTGAGACAATAATATGAATCCCTTTTTTTGGGGGGGGGATATCTCCACTAAATGTAAGAATGCGCCATCACTGGTCTGTTTGAAATGAAAATGAAATGAATACTTGATCTGATTTTACTTTGTCTTTCATGGACCCTGACCTTTAGGTGATGAGCGACAGACTGGACTCTGTAAATGGTGGTGGCGTCTTTCACTCTAACCTACCTTTCCTCCTCTTGTGTTTGTGTTTTTTTTGTGTGTGTGTCCTATATATATACGCGGTGTGCTGGTGTTTGCCCTCCACACGTCTCTGCACAGCCACGCCCGGCTGCGCTGCATGTGCACTTGTAACCGGTGCACCTTCTGCTTGTGTCAGAACTTCCTCAACTCTGAGCTGCTGCAGACGGTCAGGGCCAAACTCTACGCTGTCGTACTGAGAAGGTCCTCTTTACCTCTTAAAACCTCTTTCCTTTCTGAGTTGCTTCAGACATCACCCATCTGTTCTTGTCCACTTTTTTTCTCTTTTTCATTCTCATTTTTTGCAGTGTTGCTTTTCATGGCAGTGATTTTTAAAGAAACTTGCAGTAGAAGTATTTTCTGTGCAGGATGTAGCAAACTATAATTTAATCTGAGCGAAGATTTTTAAATGTTGCTTGTCTACTTTTTCCTTTATCCTTTTTCCCCTTTCCTCTTAAGTTAGAAGGTTCTCCTCAACAATCCAGTCTGATTTTTATTATTTTTTTTCATTTTCTGTATTCTTTTTCTTTTTTAAAACGATCTCCTGATGCTGATCTGTCTTAAAAGCCTCCTGTATTAGAAGTGGCAGCAGCCTTTTCCATGTTCAGCGTCTGTTTCATTGTCTTTCTTCTTGTGTTCTTCTTTGCTCGTCACTTCTTTCTGGTCTTGTTATCTCATGTCATAACTATAATCTGCCATGTGTTTCATCTATTTTCACTGGTTTCTGCTTCAGAACATCCATATGTTGCAGCTCAGTCTCTGTTCCTTCATTAGTTCATCATCATTTTTTTTGATATGTTGCTGTTTGTTCTACCTCTTAATCATAAACCACTTTGTTTCAAGCCTTTTCTGTGTCTGTTTCACAGACATGTAAACCAAGCAGACCTGAAGAGTTCGACCTTCTGGCTGAGAGCGAGTGTCGGGGCGACTGTGTTTGCCGTTCTGGGTTTTGCCATGTACAGAGTACTCCTCAAACCGCGGTGATCCTCGGGTCCAGCCGTTCCGTTCTTGGTACATATAGAGCTATTTTGACAACATTAGACTCATGTATTTAGAAAACGAAATGAGATTCATTTGACTTTGCTGAAAAACTGTCATGGTTTTGTAGTTTAATGGGTCCCAATCAAAAAAAAACAAATGTGTAAAAGCATAAGTTAGCAAACTTCATTCCTTTTTCCTTTATTTTTCTGCATTACTGTATATTTCTCTTTTGGAGAATAAAAGAGAACATATTTAATTTTGTACCAAAATAATTTATGTTTGTCTGCAAGTATTTGTAAGGAAAGATAATATATTTATATTTATATTGAAAATGAGGGTAAGCTGTGGATGAGATGGAGTAAGCTGCTGATGAGTGTTGCATATATAGCTATTTTTTGGGTTGCTTGCTGATTGAAACGACGAACGAGTTGGTGTCGCTTGCGGTAGGGACTGTGACGTGTGAGGTATGCAATAGAAGCAATGCTTTTATTAGACCCGACAATATGTAAATACTGTACATTTCACAGTAGAATGCATTTGTTTGTACTTGCCCATGTTTGATTTTTCACTACAAGCACTGAATGCAGAGGCATTAGTTAACAACCACACCATGAATTGCTCTCAAAGTAGCACAAACATCAGTATAAACCACTCACGTCGACAGAACATTGGTACCGCCTGGACGCACACTTTCTCATGTTTTTACATCTATACAGGTCAGTCTTTGAAGTTTGCTGCCGTCTTCCGTATCTTCCCATGTCGTTCACTTTATTATTTAGCTAATGCGTGAGTCTACGTATGCGTGTGTTTGTGTCAAAAATGTTGTACACTGTACAGTCGCTCTGTATCACAGGTTGCATTTGCATGCTTCAGAATTTGACAACATTACAGCGGTTTCAGTCTTAACCGTTGAAAAAAAAGAAAAGAAAAGAAAAATGAAAACTCCAGTTATCCCAAGGTTGTGTTTTAGTTTCTGGAGAGAAGTGCTCATCAGAGGATAGCCGAGTCTTGAATTGTTGTGAACTTCGTGTGGCCGTTTTCACTGCAAAAGATGCAATAATGTGTACCCACATGTTGATTTACATGCAACTGCCTGCAGCAAGGTTCAGTTTGATGTATTCATTAAGCCCAGCCTTTTCAAAAGTTTACAATAAACAAATATCTCTGTTACACCCGGTGTTCCTTCATTCCTTCTGTTTGCCAGAAAACGGCCAATAACATGGGACTTTTCTATGCATTTCTGAACAGAACTGAGAATTTTATAGATGCTTCTATGGGCGTTGGGAGATGATGCAGATAGACACGTAACTTTTTAATAATCCCCCTATCTCTGTGATTTATGAGGACGAGTGGAGACCGGGAAAGCCTTCTGAAATAAGAACATGATTTATTAGAACACAAGAGGGCAGCGTTGCTTAAAACTATTCTAAGCAGCGACTCGAAAGCATTTGTCACAAAATTCAGTGGCTGTACATTGTGATCACGTCATTTATGTTTTTATGATTCGACGTGAAGCCTATTCATGTTTTTTAGATCAGATGCATTAGACCATCTACAAATTCTATAGATATAAATGGTCTATAAGGAGAAGCTGGATCAGCCCCCCCCCCTTCAAACTGCAATACAGATCAGACAGGTTTATAAGCGTTAATGGGGGAAGTCACACACATTTTGGAGACCTCCTCCATAGTCTGGAGCAGATTGAACCAGCCCGATGGTATTGACTGATGTGTTCGGGAGGGCTGCAGCAGTGTAGATCGTGTGTGATGCACCGGGGGTCTTCCAGGCTTTTACATTTCACAACCAGTCCTTTGACACTTCATTGCCTGCAACTCACTCAGAGACCTTCGATAGGGTTCTCAGTTGCTCGTACATTTGGACATCTGGGGCTGGATTGAGATGCTCTGTCAGGACATTAAAGGCGCCACCGGTTCCCTCGCTAATGAGTATCTGTAATTATGTGAGGCAGTCGGACAGCGTGCTGTGTGAGAACCTCCATTCAAGCAAGAAAACTAGGATCCTTCCAGTGTGGCCGACTTTCCGCTGATAACGAATTCTTACAGTGTGCGGGTGTTTGGACCTGAATGGGACATACGGGCCTTTCTTCCAGGAGAACAGTCAGTGCCTGCAAACGGCTTTGAAAGAGAGAAACTACCGTGAAAAGGAAGCAGTGCCTTGGCTTCTGACTAAACGGCTTTTAATTTGCACCTGAGCAAAGTTCCGCCAGGTAGCAGATGTTTTCCAAGCTGTATATGTTTCTCTCACATTCTTGTTCACACTCAGCAGCCGGTTTCCCTCTGTCATCTCTCTCTACCTCTCGTGTTACCGCTTCTCTGCTGATGTTAGCACATGATGTGTAAATGGAAGCCAGGCCGAAGCTTATTTTGTCTAATTAGCTGCTTCTATGCAAATCCCCAAATGCTGTCTTTCCCCTAATAGGACAATGATTCCCCTCATATCCGTCCTATAGGCAGTTTGCAATAAAGCGTACTGAATAATTTGCTTTAGTAAATTATGTCAGTTTTTCCACTGGGGCCAAAATAAGACACCGTGAGGGTCTTTTGAAGCTTTTCTCTTGTGTAAAACCACCCAGACGTGACGCACCGTTTGGTGCAGTTACACCCTGTAATTTTTTAACATTAAGTTATTCATTTTATTGTATTTTCCACAAAGAGAAAAAAAGAAGAATTTGCCTACATTAACTGAAAAGCTAAAACTAAATCCTGATGAAAAGCCACATGTTTTCACTCGTAACTAATGGTGGAAGAATTCAGATCTTTAAGTGAAACTATACAGCAATGTAAAGATACTCTATTACAAGTAGAATAATCCTGCGTGGAAAAAATCTTAAGTAATTCACATGAGAATCAAAATGTAGTTAAAGTACTGAAGTAAAAGTACAGGTTGGATCCCTCTCATTGATACACTGTTGTATGTGACTTCATCAGGTTATTAATAGTGAAGCGTCAGTGTTTGAGCAGCATGTTTGTCGTAGCTGCCGGAGGTGGATCTAGTTTGAGCTGCTTTATATCCACTTTCATATACAGGGTCTCGTCACGTGATTAACAGGAGTCGAAAGATGAAAAAACAATGTTCTGATACACAAATGTGTTTTTCTCTAATCTTTTACCGTTGGTGGCACACTTAATGACCGAGCATTTGTAGAAACGTGGGGTTCAGAGGGAAAAATCAGTGTTTGGCCGAGCTATTGTAACGAAACGTGACCCAGACTAAGACGCCAGAAGCCAAAAAGTTTGGAAAGCACTGTTTTAATCTGTAACAAATGTGTTGTACGTTAAAAGCCTGTTATACTGTTTTACCCGTTGTGCAAAATCGATGTCTGAAATGTAAAGTAATAACTAAAGCTGTCAAATGGTGGAGTAGAAAGTACATTTCCCTTTGAAATGTAGTGGAGTGGAAGTAGGCTATATAGTAAAATAAAATGGAAATACTCAACTATACAGGTTCCTTAAATTTGTACTTAAGTGCAGTGTGCTTCCTTAAATGCATAAAGCCTTAGAGTCCATAATGAATGCAACAGGTCAGCACAAGTCTGGCAGAAGTTTGGGTGGTATCATTTTCTTATGTTCAAATGCACAGCTTTCTGGTTTAACCAAACGTGAGAGGCAAAACTGAATTATTTAACGACATAAGTCACATTAAGTTCACAAATTTAATGAAATGTGTTTCCTGTCCAGAAAAGGCCACACTGAACTGTGTAGGAGTCAAGAAAAGACCCCTGAGGTTACAAACACCAGCTGACCATACTGTTTCCATGGCAATGCCATCACATCCAGTAACTGGGAGAGTTTTACCTGAAGGATCAACCTACACACTCCCGTCACATAATTCCTCCTCATTCATGGCTTCCACCCAACTATTATGTTTGTTTGATGTCTAGTGAGGTAATAGGTGGGTGTTTGTCTTAAATCGGGAACCGTCATTTATGTGATGGTTGCAGGAGACCTGGAGGGGACAGTTTATATCCTCCTAAAATAACCTGGAATTTACAAGCGGGGACACTCCCTAATTTATGAACCCTCATAGAAAGAGGCCATGCAATTCATGAAAGCTGGTGTGTCTTTTTCTGCAGACGTGATTAGACGGCATTTATGACATGCAGTGAGACTCAGGATATAGTAAACTGCAGAGTGCTGTGATTAGATGTGTCAAAATGACAATGAAAAGAGTCCGATTTTCATGTCCGTACTGTGTGAAGACACTATGAAGTGACCTTAACACCGTACCTCCAGCTGAATCTGAAATCCTGCAGGAGGTAGCCCTTAATCACATTTGCATTGCAGAGTGAGTATTGATCGGTAATTTAGAAATATGCACAAGATGATGTAATGATTGATTAAAGGAGCTGTTACAGTTTGTGTCCTGTATCTATCGGAATATTAATACACTTCTGAGTAACACACGCAGTAAAGCGCCATGCATGGGTATTGATTTTTTTTTTCTTCATTTATTACACCTTAACAGCTCTGTTTGTGAGACTAACAGATGTTTAGGAGTTTAATAACAACCATACCCACCAGTGTGCCAAACGTGCATCTCTCTCGGATGAATAACCCTGACGTTAAGCTATTTCTATCCGTGGAACAAATCGGCTTACAATTTAGGCAATAATCAGGTTCACTCCTGAAAATATTTCAGTCCAAAACTTGTCATAAGGCTTCGGTCTTATGGCAACTGATTCAATAACTCATAGGTCTTGATTGGTTACTTATAGGATGCAGTAATATGCCTTTGACTGGCGGTAGGAAAGACCCCACAAAGCACAAAGACCCCCAAACCCCACGTCTTGAGCGTGGTGACGGTCAGCTGTTCGGGAAAAGAGCCGGAGTTCCTCGAAACCCCAGAGCGGGAGGAGTGGCTGGTGATTCTCCTGACCGGCAGCCAAATCTGTCCCTGCCTCCCCGCTATCTATCCCTCCGCCCCCGCCCGATCCCCCCCCCCTCTCTCCCTCTCTCTCTCTCTCTCCCTGTCGGCGTGTGCGCGGAAGGACGCATTCGGCTGGCTGGAGCGCGATCCCAGCGTCACCTGGAGCTGAACCAACAACCCGGTCGCGGCGGAGAAACCAGACAACTGGCCCCCGCGCTGCGCCGCCAACACGCAGAAAACGGCGTGCCAGGTATCGTGACGCACCACAAAAT
Source organism: Coranthus polyacanthus (assembly GCA_037367275.1). Lineage (NCBI taxonomy): Eukaryota > Metazoa > Chordata > Actinopteri > Kurtiformes > Apogonidae > Coranthus > Coranthus polyacanthus. The sequence continues at coordinate 8,078,931 of JAPQRN010000001.1, forward strand.
TAGACACTTGCCGGGACTTCTCCTGGCGAGCCCGCCATGTGACTGGGTCCACACTATTTCAGTCGAGTTTCACCGGCTCCCGTGGATGCAGCAGCCACATGAGATTCGTGCGTCACCCGGTCGTGTTAATCGTCTCTGTTCATGTTGTTGTCAGCATCTGATGATGTCATTATTTGTTTCAGATGGATCTGCGCTCGGCTGCCGCTTCGTCGCATATCTCGAAGTGAGACTCGCCGTGGAAACGAAAAGTCCCCTGCTTTATAAACTTGGACCGCTGCCTCTGTTCCCGTGGAGGAAAATTCCGGCTCGCGTCCAGCTCTGCAAACCACTGTCACTGCTGCTGGCGAGGAGACTGGCGATGTGGTGGTGGATGGTGGTGTGACACCGCAAATTGACTTTTATTGCACAAAAGCCTTCTGAACTATTGCCATATCAACTTTTTCCTCTGCGGATGGAGATTTCTTTGCCGGTTCTATGAGGACCTGCGCCGGGATGACCGGAGCACACACGCTTCTTTTTGATTTTTGATCAATATTTTCACCTGGACTGATCTGAAGCTCTTGGAACGATGCGCGAGTGAACGCGATGCTCGGCTTTCTCACCTTTAGCAGCTGCTGACGCACATTTGGAGCGAAGTGGGATTGTAAACTATGTGGAGTCATTCCTGAGGATCACTCTTCCGTGGGTCTATGGAGAACAGCAGCCCGAGGATGACGGGCGGAACCCGGGAGGTGCCGGTGAACTCCTCTCCCGCGGTGGCGGCCAACGCGGAGGGCGAGGAGATCGAGGTTTTGGAGAGTACCGACGTCTTTCCTGTGGCCCCGGAGGAGGTAAGTCTACGCACAGCACAGAGGAACTTTAATGACCACTGTTTACTCTCAACATTTTTATAATTACGCAGCGCGACCTTTAGTTTTGAACTTAAGGATACGCAGCTGTTAGACGGCGATATCCAAACGCCGTAATTCATAATAGTAGTTACAAGAATAACAACTGAATAATTGCAATTACAGTGAGACTAGCCCTAAAGACAGAACGTACTTTCTAGGAATATATTTTGTATCAGGAGGACAACACGTACCACTATTCCTCCATTAGTTGCCTTAGACTTTCAGGCTACTACTTGAGAACCCTTCCACATAATGATCCACACTTTGGTACCCTATTATCGTTTGCTGCGGCTCATTGACCGCAATGATCAGATAATAACAGTATGTGATTGCGAGACTACAATTAAGGCAAATGCACACACACAGAGGAAAGTCCTTTTGGCCTGCAGGATTAATCGTTTCCAAACAGGTGCTCCTCTCTGAGCTCTGGCACCTGTTTTGTTTGTGATTTTTTTTTTGTTATTTTTTATCATCTTTCCACCTCTTCCTCTCACTTACTCCTTCACTTGCTCTTTTGTCTCTCTCTCTTTGTCTCAGCAATGGAAATCCTTGTTTGACAAGGTATGTACTGCAAGCTACAGTGCCTTTAATCTTTTCTCCTCCTGCATGTTTCAGTCATCGTGGAGCAGTGTTGTCTACCAAGTTGCTCATCTGTGTGTGAAATGCGACTGACCTCTGACTTAATCTGTGTTATCGGCTTCAAGCAATGCACATGTGTTTAAGAGATGTGACACTGCAGTGTTTAAAGGTCATGATGGGGAAGATTTTGGAGGAGTAGGAAAAGGGAAGCAGGATTAAAGCAAATGGCAAAAAGGTTAATATTTAGTGCATTAGTGTGTGACATGGTTATAAATATTTACAAATGTTTCCCATGTATCATGACCTTGTAATTATAACACTAGCTCTGCCACTATTAACGTGACTTGAGGTTTAAAGCTACACTTGGCATCTTTGTTTTGGCTCTAAAAAGTAAGTGGGAGGTAAAATATTTACATTTTACAGCTTTCGATAACTTTAGCTGAATCTAAATTGGCCGAATCAGCTGAATTGATCAGGTCTCAGCTGGTGGAAATGGGCACTCTTCTGTCCTTAAGCCCCTCTTTGTCATTCAGGCTGATTTTGCAAACGTATTTTAGATCAAAACCTTGTCGAGTGCAGCTTTAAACCACTATCTGCCGCATAACAATCACAACATAACATGTCACCACAGCTTTATTAAAACAAACTCCTGCAAACGTTAGAGGAGTGGGACCTCACTGGAGGCTGTGGGCGTGTCGTCCGCTGACGTTGACCCTGATAAAGGAATTAGAGTGATACACAATCCTCGATGCATTGATGTGTCAGTCTGTCTGATGTCATAAGAAAAGCATGCGCGCACACACACACACACACACACACACACGTAGCCAAGAAACCCCAGAAGAAGAGAAACACTGACCAGCTGATCATGCAAGCAGCAGGTTGGGCTGACAGAAGGCAAACGGGCCCCCCTACTACCACACATACACACTCACTTTATACACACAGCCACCACTTTGAGGGGCCGCCCCAGCACCTGCCTGCCCTGGGGCCCCTACTTTCGCCTGAATTGTATGCGCGTGTGCGTCTGATGTTCAGGGTTGAGTCAGAGGCTCGTGTCAGGCTCACTTTTTTAGAGAGACTAAGGGTCCCGGTGGGATTACGGGAAAGGCTGAGGTGTGTCCAGAGTTTGTGTGTGTGTCTATGTGTCAGTGATGGAGCATATTCTATGGACAGGCATTAAGTGGGCCTCTCATTTCGTTGTCTTTATGCGTGCAGCACAGCTTTGAATTTCCTCAAGTGGAAGCTGGCCTTTAAAAAAAACCTGGATTTGTCCAAATGGTGAGGTCGGTGCTCGGTCTGGCAGCAACAAATGTCCTTTCACTCTTTTATCCTCCGTCCCTCCTTCTTTCTTAGAATGAGCGCTCCATTTGTCAAGGGGCTGACCTTGGAAACCCCTGCTTTTTTTGAATTGAATAGGGGTGAGAAATGATGAGCCACTGAAGACAAGAAAAATAAGGATTTTAAAACAAGTCTGGCAGCCTGTGTCACTGTATGAAATACAAAGACCATGACAGTCGTGAGAAGAATGAAGAAAAGAGTTAGGGATGAGTTCAAATCTGCACATATGACCATTACTTTCCTAAGGTATGCAATCTGTCAAATCATCTCATTTTTGAAACTTTGCCAGGGTTGGACTCATTCAAATGAAATGTTAAATTGAGTTTAATATTTGGCAAACAAGACATTCAGAGATGAAGATGATACATCTATTGTGTTAATCAATTCTGACATCGCTGCCTTGTCAAATGCAGAGCACATTCTGTCCCTGCTTTGAGGGGATGTTTACACTGCAGAGAACAGACAGGATCGTCTTCTCTCACTCATCCTTTTTTTGTTTGGACTATGGCTCATGTCCAGATTCTTTAAAGCAGCACGGGCTGTGTACAAAACCTTCCCCATTATATCATTTTTACAGGCTCCCATGTGAACTCAGCTATCAATTTCTAGGTTTCAGACCATCAGGGATGGATTCAAAATGCTGCGTCGCTCTGTTCGCTTTCCCCTTCACTCCTCTGTCTTCTCCCCAGAGAGGATTTTGTTGCTGTATAAGTGCTTTCCTCCTCTGTGTGCAGGAAGTAAGAAAGCAAACCTCAAAATGCTTTGATTCATGTTCTCCATCACCTGAAACAAACATGAAGACTGAACACAGACATTGGCAGCGTCTAATGAAGCAGCGAAGATGAATTTAGAAGGATAGCAGGTGCACTGCCCCCCCCCCTTCACACACACACACTTCACCCCATCATAATCAAAGTGTTGTAGCCTCTTTTATTCAGAGCAATCTGAAAAGGCAGCAGTCATTGTCGCCTGATTAAACTCTATATGCGCATCGTCTCAAAGCAGAAACACTCACCAAAGTGTTTCTACGTGTTGTTTTTGGGGGATTTCTGGAGATTTGAGGATAGACCCACAGTTGTCAGTTGTCTAGGATTTATCTGGTAAACCACATTAAGCTTGTTTGGATCGCACCACAGAATGAACCACACACGTCTGTTTTGCTTTCTGTCCCTGGGACATCACCTCAAATGAATGTTTTGTGCCTCTATGACCTGAGGTGCTAAATTGGAAATATTTAGAAATAATTCTGTCTTTTACCTAATCATTTTGCTTCTCATATTCACCAGCGAGAGCTGTAATCATACTTTTTTATAGCGGCACAGTGAGTGATTTTATGGGACTACATCTACGACACAGAAACAAAGTTGTTATCTGAGGGGACTGGGAATGTCCCAGCGCTTGTAGAGCCTGACAGCGGAAGTCCCCATGTGTAAAGGCTGGAAACCTGACTCATCTTCATGTAGATCAGGTGGAGCACTTGTTGAGGCAGGACGTGTACTAATATAACTGAAATACTCGTGTTTTAACTCAAGCTCTTAACTGCAGCCTTGTCACTTGTGTGGCTTCCAGGACTAAATGTGTCGTAGAACAGCGACATTTCCTTGAATCTGGACTTAGTTTGTGTGTGTGTGAGATCAGTGTGTGTGGCTTTCTGTTGACAGTCTGCTCCCAAAGGCGTATTTAAATGCCCTAAGCACGCACCCACAGGAGCTTAGTGATTAAACACTTTCACATGGCTGCATACTTTCCATGAAAGTGTTTCCCTCATTTTCGTGCTTGGTCGCATAGAAAAGCCTATAAATGTGAGTTGTGATCCCATAACTCCTCACTACAACTGCACAAATGAAAGTCTTTGAGGCTTTTTTAGGGAATGCTGTCTCGCCAGAGGGACATACTCCGCACAGTTTGTACATAATTTATGATTATCATCCCATATATCTTAACTAAAGTAATGACAGTGAGGCATTGTATTAGAATAGCCCAGCGAGAGTCATTAATTAAAAAAAAAAACAGCAGAAATTGGGTGACAGGGAAGCCACCTGTTCCTGGTTGGAATCAGGTTTCTGTTGTGTTTAAATGAGCCTGTTAGTTAAACATTCAGTGGCCACGGCTGAGAGAAAAGTCATTATTTAAAGTCGTTTTGTCTGGCGGTGCTGCCTCACCTCATCATCCCCTGGACGGCACAGCTGGTGCCTTCTCGATTTCTCTCTTTTTGTACACATTTAAATGAACGGTTCCACCACCCAGATAACTGGTAGCTAATGCATAAGCCAACTGGGAAGCCTCAGCTCAGTGTTGTGGCGCATGCAGGGATGGCATGTCTCGTCATGCCTTGTCAGTTTTACCTCCATTAAAAAGCAAGATGAGACAATGATGTCGTAACATTGGTCACTGCGAATACTTAGAATGTAACACGAGAGGAGCTCTGAAGTTCGAAGAAAATTGACCTCTTTAGCTCACCAGAACATAAAAGCAGCACAAGAACACGCAGAACAAATGTGGTTATTGAATGAAAAAGCAAAATGCTGATTCTATCTGGAATGAAAGACTAACCTAAAACTATTTTAGGTTTCCAAAGGCACCCGATAGTGATTCTTGGGTCCAAACAGTCTCAAGTTTATGAGTTCAAAGAAACAAAAAGAATGAAACAAACCTGCGTGCGAAGGACACAATGTCAAGACATCTGAGAAGAGGCCATCTAAAGCAAATTGAATTACACGGATAATGATCTTAATGTTTGTCTTGTGTGCTTTTTCATTTTTTAAAATCTTTTTTTTGTTGTCACTGGAGTAAGGCGTTTTTGGATTCTTCTTGTTTTTGTCAAATTTCTCTTTTAATCCTTCGTATGCTGATGTGCTTATCAGCCTAATTGTCGCTGACACATACACAGATGGTGGGGTCACAGTCGACTGACCTGCTCATCTAACCCTATGCCAGTGATTGACACCGCACCAGCTGAGTCTTTGTGATAAGTCGCCAACAAACCGTTTGAGATAATACTGAGGGGTTTTTAGATCTTAAAGTAGTTACAGGCGTCAAACTGAACCCCACCCCTTCTATTAAAAAGTACTCAGGCTTTGTGTGGTGATGAAACAACACACAGAACCTCACACATTTTCATTGAAAAAAATTAATCAGAGCTCATCTTTCCCTGGTTCCCTGCCTCTCCCCTCCCTGCTCGGCTCTAAATAGATTTCCTTAATGAAAGGCACAGTTCCAGTTGGCGGAGTGTGAAAACAGTCTCTGCTTTTATGCAGAGGTAAAAATAGCTGCTGTGTCTGTCGATCTGTAAGCGGGAGAGAGAAGATGTGTCAGTTTACCCGTAATTGGCCAAAGTGTGCAAACTCACAGAAGCGGTGGCATTAAATCGAAGTGTCTCTTTTGATAGTTTAGTGGCTTGGGAATTTAGCAGCCTCCATATGCTTTGTGTGTGTACTCTATGTTTGTACATACAAGGCCATTACCAGAGGTCAGGGAGGGCAGCTGAAGTGATGACAGCAAATAACACCTGCTAAGTATGAGTCCGTGTGTGATGGTGGCTGCCTTTTAGGACCAGCATCAGTGTGAATCTTGATGGATCTCCAAGCCAAATTGGCCCTAATTTGTCTGTTTTTTATCTTCCCTTTCATCTCCCTCTCCTTCATTAACTCTGTCTCTCTTTCCCTCTGTCTCGCGTCTTTTTGTTCTGAGTCATATTCACTGTCTGAGTAAAGTGGATGACACTGCAGATGTGAAGAGGCTCCGGTCTCAGTCTGCTCACTGATGCTTTCATCTCAGTTCATTAGCTGTGTTTACAGCTCATGACTGTCACTACGTACCAGTCCGTCCATTTTATAATAACAGGACAAAAACTGAAGGGCTCCTATGGGAAAACATGTAATTACTGCAGGGTTTGATCAAGGACCCTATGGTGTATTATTGATTGATGATTCATGTGGTGTCATTGTGTGTGTCTGCGTCACTACTGGCTATAAAACCCTGCTCTTGTTTGGATTTATATCATGCTTCAGTTGTTGAAATTTACCAAATTGATTGATGCCTCACTCTGCAGTTAAAAGAGTCCCTGAGCTGAAACTGAAAATCTATGTGACCGTCCTTTCCTGTACTGAGGAGTCTATTTTAAGTAGGAGTGGAAATCACAGAGTAACTCATGATATAATACTATCACGTAGGGCTGGCCGATCTGGTCAAAAGATCATATGATGGTCTTTTGAGGTACAATCGGGATCCATGATCTGAATCACAATTTTCTCACTTTTTACCAAATGTAGGCAAGTTACAACCAGACTTTTACAAGTTTTCCCTGGTTTCTGGAGGCTTAGACTGTGTGTAAAGGCTTTTTGTTGTTGCTACCTGACTAGAAATTTTGGACCATATTATTGCAATATTTTGACAATAGCAGATGAAGCAAACGCGAATCCACATTTTCCCTAACTGTACAGAGTTTCATAACCAAAAATGTTTTTTACACTCTAACGTAACTCTTAAGCATCTGTCTCCATCAGACTCACTGCTCATAGGAGTTCAGCAGCCAGACCAGAGACTCACTGATTTACGGTAATTCTTTGCCGCCTGAAGTTGTCATTTCATCAGCAGCAGCAAAACAACACGTTGCACACAAACTCTGCAGGTTAACGTGGACTAAAACCGAAAACTTTAGTGCAAAAAGATGCTAGAGAATCACTATACAAGGACTTAAATAAACACATTAGCCTAGCAGTGCTAATGCTAACAGCTCTGCATTGCTCTCTGTAAAATACACTATTACTCGTGCAATTTTATAGGAATTACCACTGAGTAGGAAAGTTTGGACAATGCTTTTATTCAATGACACGATTTTTACAATTCCTCTGAAAAGGAGATCATATGCAAAGATCACCGAGCTCTACTATCATGATACATTGTCCCTGAAGGTATCACGCGATACTTGATAAATTGCAGGAAAATCATCTACGACACATGTCGTAATGTCTATGCCACATCAGTAACTTAAAAAAACAATGAGCTCTCAGCACAACACAGACTCCAACACAAACTTGTGCAAATTCTTCCGTATTGAACCTTTTTCGACTCTAAGGAGGAACCTGTATAAGTGTGTGTCTGTACCCAAGGTCACACTGAAATTCAGCAGCTACTGCCACATTTGAAGGTGACATTAGCACCTAAAAACAAAATTCCCCTGGGTGTTTGCAAAGGTGCAGTACACCTTTTTGGCGGCAGTGTATCAGTAACATATCACAAGAGGATTATGATACGATATATTCCTGTATTGATATCTTGACCCACCCTAAGTAGCATAATATATCTATGAATATTAACCAAGGGGCAAGGACCATGACTTTAAAGTGAAGCCAGTGCAGAAGTATCTTAAATAATATTACTAATGGCCACTAGTTGCCGGCTCCAAAAAGGCCTGGCTCCCATAGACTTACACTGAGTTTCGCTCTAAGTCAGTCATTTCTTTCCAGTAATCTTTCTGGTCTCAGTTGTTTCATTTGGACCTTCTAATAAGTATTCTGGTAATCCATCTTGAAGTTATTGATCCATTAATAAGATTTTAGGGTGACTTTGATGTCTGCTGTGTCAGACTTTGATTGACAGGTGTGATTGATTGCTCTCTCGCCTGCTGAGTTGAATAAAATGTATTTTTTCCTGACAGACAGCCGAACTGTAGTCGTGGTTAATACGTTACACTAACATGACCGTCAAAGGATTTTGTTTAGCCATCACCCCTTGCACTTACGCAGCACTGCCCTTATGTCCAAATACGGTCACTTGTGGCTCCAAAAAGCCAACATGGCAACAGTCAAAACGCTATTGCATCTCTGCCCACTTCTTATATCCAATATGGTGTTAGCACTTATCAGACACCAAAAACACAGCACAGGGGTTTGCGCTGTGAGGATTTTACAACTCTAGAAAGTTAGCACTACAATAATCGAGCTATATGTCGAGACGGCTGTAAGGTAAATGCCCTGTGTTGCAAATTTAAACGTACAAAGTAGTCTACAGGTACAGGTGAAGAGCAAGACTGTAGCATCAGATACTGTAGTTAGTCGTGAGTACACACAAGAAAGCAAGACTACGTGTTTTAAGGGTAAGTTGAAGAACCTCTTCCTCATTTTCAAGTGGCAGCGTGAAACAGTTTCCAGCTTCCTATTTCAGTCTGTCACTCTGATCCTCTGGGGGATCAAAGACAGTGCAGGCCCATTCATTCCTTATGGCCGTAACTGTAATACCTTCCCACAGGTTATAGTTACACAGCCGTCGACAGAGTGTCATGCTGGCTGTGACCCATCACATCAGCACCCGGGGGCTGTGTGTGAGTAGCAGACGTGTAGGCCTGTTGTTCCTCTGTTTTTTTTTAGTGCCACCTTATGTAGAATAAATGGAAAATACCTGTTTTTTGTGTCACAGAACTCATTAAACGCAAGAGACAGGGGTGATGTTTACTGTGTGAGAACCCACAGTAGCCGTACACACACAGCAGACGCACATATTTTCGGACACATTCCTGGGCCACAGGTCTTACAGGTCCACACTGAAGTCTGGCAGGTGCACCGTTGACATAGGTACAATAACCCTGTGTTTGCTGTGCACACCTGTTTGCGTGTGTGTTAACTGATTCCTGCCTCTTCAGTCAAGCGTGGCCCATTAGAGATGGTCCAACACCGAGTGTACAACTCAGCGAACTCTTTTCCTTCCCCTCTGTTCTCCCTCTGGAACAATAGCTTAGTCTTTATTTAGACAGATGGCATGTTGACGACCGCCGCAGACGAACGCTGACAACAAGTGCAGATGTTCATGTCTGTGCGCTAGATTTATAATGCCAGCAACACTGCCTTGGATTTGAACTTGTTTTCTGGCTTTTATATCATTCTGTCTTGGTATGTGCTCAGCTGTCCATGAAGCAGTGTTCTAACAAACTGCTTCACCAGCGTCTCCATGTTTATCCCTCCTTCTTCACCTCTCCCTAGAGAGTCTGCACTGAAGTCGTGGAAGGCTGCAGTGTAGACGAGATAATAGGAGACGCTCATAATTCAAAAATAATGGTTTTTCCACTTCTGTATACAACCACACTAAACCTGTAAGCACTTGTAGAGGGTTTCGTTTCGCACAGTCACTGTTCTCTAAAGACTCGCTTTGCACATTATATTTAAAAAACTGTCTTTGTTTTGGACTATTTGTTGTCTATTTTGTCAAAAACACTTGCAGAATATTACCTATTTAAGACATAAGACGCAAGCTTGTGAAAACGTTGTTTGTCTTTCCTCGTGCTGCCTTCTCTGGTGCGTGTTTACATGTCAGTCATCTAGCTTATGGCTTTCCATGCAACTCATAAAACCACAGTTTCTTTATTTGGCACTTAACATAATATGGGAATAAAAAAACAACAATATCCACTTGGCTCAAAGCAGGTGGGATCCCACTCAGCTGAGGGACTGTGATAAACTGTGATAATCACATTTAACTACTCCCAAAGCAGTCCCTATTTTATCTGACGGGTGTTGCACACAAGTGGCTTCCCTCAAGACTTTGCGACTGTCCCAGTTTCAGTATCAGAGTGTCTAGGCAGAGAGAAGACACACAAAGAACATATTTAAGTTACTGTGAATAAACTGAAAGAGACAGTTTAATTTACTTGTTCACGTAACACGCTGCAGTAACACAGTCTAATGCTTAGATCGACCGTATGCGGCAGAATACGGCATCTAACAGCATCTAACATGACAAATATGATGCGCATGTACAGTACCTAAATGCAGATGTACAGACACACAGACTATACCTAAAACTTCAACCTAAAACTTAGTTTACGTCCGAAGGTAAAACCTGTTATTAAAAGTATTCAGTTATTTAATCGTGGGATGCTGTTTTGCTGTCGTCATAGCAACCTGGCCGGGCTCAGCAGGCTCAGCAGATGCCCAAGGTGAGCGAGTGACAGTGCTTAGCTTTCACCTACATCTCTGTTCCTGTTCTGTGCCCGCCGTGTCGTCTTACAGGGCATCGTCGCCAAAGCCTGCAAGCACGTCTGAAGTGCTGAAGTGGCTGACGAGGAGAAACCACATCACACAACACTAAAAACTAGACCGTTGTTTGGCCCTTCAGTCCCGGGTGGAATATTGAAGTCATCACAGTACAGTTATGCTTTTTAGCCGTGCTGTTGCTGGTTACTGATCAAATCGCATAGAGGTACGTTGTGCTCATTTGCAGTTTGGAACTATGCACTGTGGAACTCAGCCACATGTATGTGTTTGATAGAGGCTAATGCTACAACAAAGGAAAACAGGTAACACATATATGAAGCAAATCCATGGCATTGCATCAGGCTCATTTGATTGATATTTTTACAAAACCCAGTCAATGTGTCAGTGTTGAAGAGGCACTAAGACTCTGTGCGTGTCCCTGTGTACGTTGTTTCATCTCATTTGTCAGATTCTGTAAAACTGACACCAGAATTCAGTGAATAAATACATAATTCATGGTTCTGCCTGCTTAGGGCTATCTTTTCTTATTCAGTTACACAGACATCATGATTTACTATAGACGTTTGTCTTGCAATGTATCAGTTATTGCTGAATCGCTGTATCGTGATACCTATCATGGACAATGCATAGTGATAGATTTGTTTTTTAGTCAGAAGCAATTCCCACCCCTACTAAGAAAGCTACTATTTTAATAGACCTATATTACTCAATACACACAGTGGCCTGTAAACAAAGTTTGAACATCAAACATCATCATCCTTACTATTGATGAGTTTAACATTTAAAATACACTTTGACCCTTTGCGTGGTTTATTTCATGGTGGTGTAGGTAGAAATACAGGTAGTGTGTGCTAGCTAAATTCAAAATGCTTTCAGCTATCCCTGCACCTTTGCAAACATTCTGGGTTTTTTTTTTCTTTTTAGGTGTTCATGTCACCTCCAAATGTGGTTTTAGCAAGTGAATCTCACTGTGTCCTTGTGAATCTTGAGCACAATCACACACATATTTACAGCTTTCTTCTTCGAAACACATCACCTAAACTGCACGTTAAGTGTGAAAACAGGGCCAAGGAGAACCTCTGGGCTGTTCTGTCAGGTGACAACAGTAGCATCCTGAAAGTGTCACTGTGCCTAATAGAAATCTTCTCAGAGTTTTTCGGGGGCAGACAGTGGGACGTGTATGCTTATCTCTGGTGCTGGGTCTAACACAGCTAGAGTCGCTGATATGGCAGCTCATCAGGGTGCCTGTCAGGGTCTGCCAATGAGTCTATCATTATGATAAGAATTATCTTCTTCAGCTTCTTCAGACAGCTGCTCAGGCTGTGATAACTTAGAGTTTCATTACAGGTAGGGCACCTTTTTTATTTGTCACTCTTACTGCTGGGTCTTTTCAAAGTACCAACACATTTGAAAATATTTCTTTAATCAAGTACAGTTTAAAGTGTGTAGGTATGTTTACATATGAGTGGTTGGCACTGAAATTAAAATTATTCAGTCAGTTAGTAGCAAGTAGTGTGTCTGTGTGTGTTTTTTGTCTTTAGTTGTGGTGAGTTATTACATATTCACCGTATCACAATTATGTGATTTGAAAACCAGGTGAAAACATATTTTAGCATTATTCCCATTTTTTTCCACAGGTTGACTGGTACTCTTTTAATGAAAACGTCTCGTTGCACCTCATTTTCTTCTGTTATGAGTTCAGTTAAGAACCAGCACCATGGTGGGTTATTTAGATTTCGTAACTTGGTCCAATATTTCAGTACTGGGCTTATGTCATATCTGCCATGTTCAGCTCTTATTAATGAAAGGAAAATGGAAATAAAATACATTTCATATATTTCTAAATTCTCATTCATAAGGTGTATGTACATAATAAACTATTATTAGACTTATACAGCTTAAAGTTAACAGAATAGACAATAATGTTGTTAATCACAATTATTTGTACGGCAATTAATTGTCAACTCAAATTTTCAATTTTGTGACATCCTTTGTTTTACCCACAGTTCATTGCATTATTTTGACATTCATCAAATGCTGCATCTCATTATTCTGAGTCTCTTCATGAGTAGAAGATGTTGACTCTGTTGTAACTAATCATACAGCGAATGAGGAAGAAGCTACAATATGAGCTCCTATCGTCTGCCTCATGAGCTGCTCTTGGGGTTTAGGACGTAGTTCTTGTTTTGTTCATGAGTTTCTTTTTCCTAAAACGCGGTAGCCATTAAACAGAGCATTTACCTCTATATTTGGGAATAATTAGGAAATTGTTTCCCCAGAAGAAAATTGGAATTCTTCACAGTTTCATGAAGATGTGAATCCTTTGGCTGCCGCATTAAGGCACGTCTCTGCTTCATGTCTGTAGCACCTTGAACTGCCTTCTTCGGAAAACTTTTTTCCCAAATTCACTAGCACAGCTTGGAAAAACTCCCCTCTTTCTTTATCCCCAGAAGGAAAGGGGAACTGGTGATATAGAAAACAGGGGCTGTTGCTTGCTTGCTGACCCCTGAGGATTATGGGAATAGGATTATGAAGTAGAGGGTGACAGGAGATCAGGAGACAGCTGACTGACCGACTGACTGCCTGATTGCAGCCGATTAATAGAAGCCTCTGGTTGCAGAATTGCCCAGCACAGGAAGTAAAATGTCAGTGGTGACAGAGGGCATTTGTCTCTCTTACCTTTTCTCCCACACAGCTTTATCCCTCTGAAAAGGGGAGGGTTCATGTTGAATGCTGACAGACAGTTTGACACCAAACCCAGATGGCAACCTTAAAAATCTTTACGACAGCCCCAGCTCACCCATCCTCACCCACTGCTCTGCTCAGCTCCCTCCTTTTTCTTTCTTTTTCTTCTCGAGATTTGAAGAAAATAAGTCGGGGGGCCTCCCCTCAGGGCCGCCCCAGCCTCGGGTCCATTTGCCAGCTATTAGAGATCATAAATCTCTTCAGTGAATGGAACTGCTGCCATCAGTGTGCAGGGTTTTTGATGGTGTTGTGGGGGGAGCTGACCTCAGGGCAGGCCTGGAGCAGAAGAAGGGACTGAATAGAAGAGAAAACCCGGGGACAGCTCGTTGAACAAATGTTTCTCCCTCTTTTTGTTCGCCTTCTTATTATGTGAAGAGTGGCTGAATGCGTGTAGCTGTGGACGAATGTTTGGCCCAGCGGTAATGAGGGGTTCTCACCTCAGTGTAAATGGGAGGTTTGGGGGGAAAAGGTCACCACTCTTTTCCTTTGTGTCTGTGCTGACCTGCCTGTGCCCTATGCCTGCATGACATGGATACTCCATCTCCACTTTGTGTGCGTACGCTTGACAAGGATTTTGACTTCTGTGTGTCTCTTGTCAAACGGGCTTGTGTTTGCGTTTCATTGAGAGCGACATTAATAGCCACAGCAGTTTAAGCTTTCCCTTTCCAGTTGATGTCTGTGTGTCTTGGATGTCTCTTATTTGCGTCCCAGTGAGTGTTTGTTTGTCTATTTTATTGTGTCTTCCCGCATGCTTCTCTTTTAAGCCTGAATGCTTTCACAAGCAGCGACAGGGGGCAAAGTGTTTATTTGAACACATGCTAGAGAGCCTGCTGAGGGCCGTTCGCCTGTCTGCTGCAATCCCCTCTGCTTCTGAAGACACCCTGGGGGCCGTACAGCTCACCCCCCCCTCTTCTCTTAAACTATCAATCAGTCTGTCCTGCTTCATCTTGCCTTGTGTCGCACAAAATCAAGCCACGTCCGCACTAATGCAGATAATGAAAACATCTTTTTCTGTCTGCTTTTTCCTCCCATCCCCTCTTAGAAGTTGTTTTCCATCGGCCTGAGAGTTCTCAAAATACTGCACTCACGTCAATGTAAAAAGGAAAATCTGAATAAATAAGGCCGTTGCCCTCTCACATTGAAGAAATGAGATGTAATCACTGAAGGAGGGATCTAAACAAGTGTAACCTACTCCTTAGCTACAGTATGAATACGGATTGCTGGTTTATTACTTGCTGTGTCAGGGTTTAATACAGATAACATTTAAAGCTTCGATAGGTAGTATTTTTGTGGCATCTTTGGGCAACAATTCCATACTAACCTTTCAACATATTGTAATTCAACAGGTGTGAGAGGAAAGAAGACTTTACCTGTACCTCCTCTTGTCTCTGTTTTCACACCCTACAGAATCTAGGCTGCGACTGGAGATTCTGTCCAATCACAGGCAACATATAAACATGAGTGACTGGCAGCGGCAATGACCAATCACTGTCAAGAATCTGTCACATATGTCTCTACTGTGCAGACTCTGTGGCTCATCGCAGAAGCAACACGGCAGCTCCCTTAACCGCGCTACTTTGGCTTCACTTTTCCATAGCGGCTTGAACCGGTGCCACCTATCTTTATATTCAGTCTATGGTTAGGATAGAGAGGAGGGAGCTGCAGTTCTGGCTTTTTCCTTTCCTGATTTCTGCCTATTGTAGCTTTAATTGTGTTCGAGGACCAGTAACTTAAATGAAACACTGTAAAACCCGTGCAGTGTTTTGTAGAGAATCAGTGCTTTGAATGTGCTCTCCATAAACGATAAAGCCGGACTTTTCTCTTTTTTTTTTGTCCTTTTTTTTTTTAAAAAATGTATTAAACCGCTGGAAAGATTATTATCTGTAACAGGGTTTTACATGTGTCAACCTTTTGACACATGTTAAAGGTGTACATTCTGCGGACAAATACAGGTTTAGTCACTCTGGGTCACGGCAACAATCACTTTTAGCCTCGACTGAACAAACCTTGACCTCCGACAAGAAGCACAGCAGGTTTTGTTGCATTCAGAGCCATCTGAATGCCGGGCACCAGTCAAGAAAAAGCCCTGCTGATATTACGTCTTCTCACCTAAAGACCAGCTTCTCTATCAGGGATCGAATTGAACCTTCGGGGGAAATATAGCTTTAAACTTAAAGGACCCAGATTGTGGAAGGGAAATAGGCGCCGTGCAATGAAGTGTGAGTGTGTGTTAATGAATGCTCAGGGTTGAGACAGAGAGCAGTGCTGGCGAGTGGGTGTGCAGTCTGTTCGTGCGGTGCCGGGTAATAGATCTCAGCGGCTGTCTGTGGAGCGAGCCGCTGTGATATGGTGGAAATTAGTAGAGATGTCGATGGGACAGGGACGGAACATGCTGCTGGTTGATCAAACATATTGATACCGCGTTGCCCGGAAACATCTAATTTAGTTTAAGATGCTCTAAGGTGCCATCAATCCGCAGGTCTTCATGGTGACTGAAGAGAGTCGAATAGCAGGAGAGAGTTTGCTTCGAGCAGGATGATCATGACTCCTTTTTTAAACCTTAATTAGTCAAGCAAGATTACGATGATGACAGTGTTATTCACAACAATGGCTGTGCTCATCGCTGGGAAAATGAAAGTTGCACATTTCACACCTTCAGCGCAAGCTAATAATACATCAGGTTTGCGCAGTGAACACACAAGAATATCAGCTCTGCACACACCATTCAAACCTAAAGTGTCAATGAGTGAGATAAAAGATAAGACTGCACACAAAGAAGAGATCACACAGTGAAATAGCTGCTTTGATATCACCTAAAGCTTGGAGTAAATGACTGATCATTATCTCAGTGAGATTGCCTGTCATGAACAGATGGACTAAAATGATGACTGTGAGATCCATGTGTCTGATGTCCGAGATTCATTAGTTTTATCTAAAGTGGATTTTTGCGCCAATGCCATTGTACCTGGAATGACTATCCATCTTAAAAGCACCTCGTTCAGTCAGGATTTGAGTCTGCTTTGGTCGTAAGGATGTAAAACATTCACGTCAGGATCACATGGGGAGAAGGATTAGATAGTAGATAGTAGAGACAGGCCCATTAAGACAGCTTGGCTGATTAATCTGCATCGATAGAATGTTTCACATGTTTAACCATCAGTATCTGCACAAACTGTCTCTGTTAGTGGCTGATAGGTAATAATAGGCCTTTCAACGGGAATTACTAAAGGAAAATAATAGCTAAAAAAAAAACTGAAAAAAATTGCTCCAACGTCGATGTCTGTGGTTAAGTTTGATGTTTACTTCCAGATTTATTCATTAACAACTTTGAATTTGATGATCAGGTATCCCAATGTATTCATTTATTTATTTAAGTATTCATAACTTTGACTTAAATGTGATTATGGGGTCATTTTTTTTCTGCTGCAAACTATTGTTATTATATTGTGCCTTTAAAAATCCACCACCACTTAGGGTTGTCACGATATTGAAATTTGAGTTGATGATTGTGGTCTAACTTAAACATTCAAAGTCCACTACTGAGATATTAGACCAAGGTACAAAATCAAAAAAATAAACCTACATTAACTCATAGCAGAAGAAGAATGAGATGCAACAAAACGATGCCGTTAAAAGAGCGCCAGTCAAACAAACGATGTGGAAATAATGAAAAAGTATCTTCTTTATGTCCGTTTCACCCCACGGTTTTCATACACGTGAATGAAGACGATTATCGCGATTGTGCAAAATAATCACGATTACTTCGAATAATTGCGATATGGTGATTATGCGATAATTGTGACACGTGAAATGGTTCTTGTGATTTTAGATGTCATTTCCTTGTTGCATCACAGTTTGAAATGATCCAAAATGTGTAGCTGTTTCTCGTAATCTGTGTGTTCTAGGTTTGCAGTGTTTCAACTACAGTAAAGATATCGCATGTCCAGGGATTTAAAGTAATACCTAAGTGTCTGACACCTATCCACATATCACCCGTCTGTGTGTGTGTGGTGGAGACATCTTCACACTGACCAACGTTGCCTGGTTACAGGCCAGTTGGCAAGGAAACAGTGACGGCCCGTAATTTGTGATGGCCTCAGACTAGTGTGTGTGTGTGTGTGTGTGTGTGTGT
>JAPQRN010000001.1:8097211-8110812 GCA_037367275.1 Coranthus polyacanthus
GTGTGTGTGTGTGTGTGTGTGTGTGTGTGTGTGTGTGTCTGTGTGTGGCGGTGCATGCGCGTGTGAGAGATGAATGAGGACTCTAATCAGTCAAGCAAGACAGGTGACCCAGCGCTCTGTTGATTAGCCCAGACAGACACAACGTCAATCATCCGGCGGCCGTAAAAAAAATGAAATGTCTGAAATTCTTGTCAGTTACTTTGACTGAGTGGGCAATTTAAAGAGATTTACTTAGAAAACATTATTCTAAAACCAGTGTAGACCAAACGGTAGCTATTGACAGTATGCGTCTGTGATTCTGACAGCAATTATTAAGCAATTATAACCTTAAGTCTGAGAATAGAATGATTTTTTGCAGTATTTGTAGACTTCACTCTGAAGTTAAAAGAAAACTGAATTTGTTTTGCCTATAGAGAAAGGATGAGCGCAACAAATGCACGATGCGAGATTCATTTTGGTCTGAATATGGACTTTGTGTCGACTGAGTTATCAGTTTTATTGTGAGGAAGACGTAGGGGGGAAAAATGAGAGAAAGAGAGGGGAGAGGGTATATTAGACTGCATGCGAGAAAAAAGCAATTACCTGTGGCAGACTATGTGCATTTCCCATCACGGAAGACAGGCGAGCAGATGAGAGAATGGGAAAGGAAGGAGGACAGAAAAGGATAAGAAAAGAAAGCAGAAGAGGAAGAAGAGAGAGGAGATTTTGCGGACAGCTGGGTTTGCCAGTCTGTTCTCTCTGTGCCTGCTGATAAAACTAATCTGGGTGAATATAGCTCCCGAAGTAATGTCATGCACTTGAAATTTCCTTTTTTTTTTTTAGGCTTGATATCAGATCTTTGACTCATTATCACTGTATCAAGGTAGATACAGCTGCTCCACTGACAGAACGTGAGGGCGTGAATCTGATTTTCGTGCCGTTTTAGTGAGTGTTTTTTGGCCCCCGAGCAGGAACGCCAACGTTGGTCTGTCAATTGATCCGCCACTTTGATCCAAGATGAATTACATTTGTACAGGTGTCCACGGTGCTCAGGACAAATGGTAATGAGTATTATTGTCTCTGCTTGCTTAAATTGAGAAGGTGTGCAAGTGGGGTTTTATGCGAATGTTTTAGCTTGTTACTGGTTAAATCTAGCTCAATATTAGTTGCAATATCTTGTTAGGATAAAGTTAAGTTAAAAGACTTCTTTACTTTCTCGAAATTCCCTTTTTGTACAGTCCTGTCTTTGAGTATTAGGCGTTTGCAATAAACTGGACGTGCAGAAGTGTCTCTATTAAATGTCTGTGTTTACTGAGGATGTTGTAGGAAGATGGTTGTAAAAAAAAACCTCCGGCAATTTTAATTATTGTGGTTTCTACTGTATTAATATTGTAAGAAATAATTATCCACTTGTCCTCTGCTGCACCAAATGCATTCTGAACCGTTCTACTCCAAATGACAAACAGCACTCCACCATCATCACCTGTTAGCGATTAGTCCTCATCTTTAGTCTCTCTTCCTGTTCCTGTGACTCTTGCACTTCAAACCCCATCCAACAATAATCATCTCCTCACAAAATAAGCCAGGAAAATAACAAGTTCAAGTGTACAGTCTGTGTCAGCACTCAGATCCCCGAGTCTTTCGACGCAGTGTCCGGGAGTTTCCGAAACACGTCTCGTGTTCAAACAGGAATGAGGGAACGAAAGAACAGTGGACGAGGAAACGTTGTCGGAGCTGCAGTGTAATAAAAGTGGGTCTGTGCTGAGATGAATAAGGTCCTCTCTCGGCTTGTTAATCTTGCTAATGTATGCTAAGTCATGCTGTTGCTTAATTGACTCAGTTTGTGCCCAGTTGAAGGATATCCTTTCAAACATAATAATTTTATGTGCCACCTGTCAGCAGCAGCAGTCATTTGTGTTAACAAGTACTTTTTAAAATACTGTTAAAGCACACAGACGTCATTATCACATTATCATAACAAATGAAGAAGATCACTTGTGTTTCATAGATGCTTCATGTTACAGAGTGTCAGATATTCATTTTTTTCTGTTGTGCCCTTTCATATTATTTATTTTTTACTAGCAGACACCTGCAGGCCAGATGTGCACAGATATGTTTTCTCTTATGTATACGTGCTTCTCCGTTCAGCCGTTTTGCTTCATGCCTCTTCCTCCTTGTCTTCAGCTCTTTGTCACCGTTCTTCCTCTGCTCCTCTCTCCTCTTTTCCCCTGCATCGTTTGTGGCTTTGGCCTTAACCTCTGAGTGTAGATGTCGTTTATGGCCGCGTTAACAGGCACTGCTGTGGCATTTTGGTGGCTATTCGAAGTCCTGTTGAGGCATTAGTCATGTGTCTGAAGTTTGACGTGGGCAGAGCACCGGCTGGGCTAGCAGGGCCGTGACATGCATGGCGAGCTGGTCTTTATGCAAGCCAGACGGCTGACCTTTTCCTGTTAGAATCCCCCACAACAGGAGAGGTGACGTTCTGGGTAATTAATGGTGTGAACTGCAGCAGCTCATCTCCTCCTTTCCTTCTGTATCCCACTCCTCTCTCCTGTGGCCATGTCACTCAGCTGTCAGTGACACCACCAGGGGATCTGATGTGGAAGAACAGAGAGGTATTGAATCTGTCCATCTGTGTTTGATCCAGGTGGAAATTCTTAGTGCAGACAAAGTTCAGTTTGAATAAAACTGGAAAGAGCAGCGAGAGTCATCGATCATTTAGTTTCAGCGTCACGTACCGTAGGTCAGCTTTAGCTCATCATTTTTGTCAGCGCGGACAAAGGTGCCGCCCTCTGACATTTGAAGACAAAGAGACCCACACAAGCAGGCGCAGTGCACGATTATAATTACAATTTCCAGTTTTCAGTTTGTGCTATGAGAGCTTGCAACATTCCTGCCTCTTCTCCTCCTTCCTCTCTGAACAGTATTGCTTTTGTCTGCGTAACTCTGAATTCTCTCTCTGTCAGAGAACAAAGAAACAACCCAGTGTCTCCTGACTGGTACCCCGTCAGCATCAGTGCCTGCCTGAGCCGGGAGCTGTCAGGTCAGACCCCGACTGTGGTAGAGATTAGACCTGCTCGTGTCAGATCGACCTCAGTGAACATGGCATTTTATTCTTACAAAATGCACTGAACGCCGTGTGAAGTCTGACGTGTGTGAGCGCGAGGCTCCATATACCGTTTACTTCACGCAGGTTTACGCAGTTTATCAGGGCTGTATGTGGGTCAGAGATTATTATCTGACTAAAAGAATCAAGATTGCAACCTTTATTCTTTAGTTCTTGAATCTTTGCGTGGGTCCTGACAAAATCATCCAATCTGAATTTTAGGTCTTAAAATGTCTTGAAAACATTTTACAGGTCTACAATTGCGTTCATTAAAAGGTCTTAAAAAAAGTCCTACATTTAACTTGTTGAAACCCGAAGAAACCCTGTTTACGCAGGATTCAATATACTACTATTATAGAGAACAGAGCTAAAGAAAACAAACAAACTGAAAAACATCTAAAAATGATCTTTGTCCTCCAGTGGTTTAACTTCTCACCCTGCTGCAGTGATGTCAAGGTGCACATCAAAGTGAGTTCTGTTTGATGCGTGAACTCAAAGAATGCCTTCAGAACACGAAGGTAGAACACGAAGATGCCATCAACCTGTCATTATGTCATCAAAGGGTTGGAAGGTTCGAAGACACACCCAGTCACACACAACACACAACAAACACACATGCACGCACAGCAACACAACGATTAGCTAGGTTGTATAGATTGATATGATTTACACAACAGAATAATAAACTAACATACAATTATATCCACACTCCCCTGGCGAAGAGACGTAATGTCACTGCCTCGTCCTAATTCACGTGCACGAGGATAAAAAAAAAAAACAAAATGCTGATAATCTACAAGGAATGAAGCCATTAGTCACTCAATTAAGATGAAAAACTGTCTGTAAATGTGTTAAACAAAACAGTGTGGCACAAAATAGGTCTATTCAGAATCTAACGTTCATAACTTACATAAATGTCCTTCACGTGCACATCAGGGGGTTTAGATAGTCCACGTTATTGTCTCTCAATGAGTTTTCACCGTCACAATAGCAGGAAAAAAAAACTGTTCATTAACAACTGTACAGTAGCTGTTACTGCCCTCTGCTCCTCATGAAGATGGGTTTTTTTTACGCCTTTATTTAATTTAGCTCAATCCACTCATCAGTAATCCAACCCTCCACAGTCTGGGGTGGGGTGGGGTATCATGGTAACTCTCTGCACCGTGTACGTCACCTGCCACCAGATGAGCCAATGGGAAGATGAATTTGTGATTTTCAACCAGTAAAGATTGTTGTGTATATTTACAACATAGAATGCTTGGGGGTCTAGTTAGTCTTTAGTAGTATTATCAATGACAGAAAGCCTTGGCAGTGAATCCGTATACACAGATTTAGAGCTATGTCAGCCTGTGCAATTATATAATCGCAGAAGACTGCAATTTAAAGGTGCGGTGTGCATGGTGATATTTCAGAAAAAAATGTTATTAAAAAAATACAAATTTCAAAAAAAGATCAGTAATCTGTGCATTTTCCTGCAAGATTGCGGCCCTAATGAAATCCAACCCTAGTTTATTTGAGTTTTTACCACTTTGATTCTTAATAACATGTAAAATGATGTATATATTTGCATTGTTTTCTTTAAAATGTACGGACATGACAATGTTTTCGGTCCCCGTTCTACCTCTCTCGCTCTCGCCGACATCAGGATTTCCGTGCATGTTGTCCTGACTCCCCTGCGGCCTTCACTGTGGTCTTCTGGGTGACGTCGGCTGTCAGTCAGAGTGACTTTTCGCCTCACCGTCTTTGTCCCGCCCCTCCTATTCAGAGCTGCCGCCCGCCTTCAAGCTGCCAGTTCCACTCAACCTGAACCAGTCTCTTAAAACGAGACCAGGCCTGGGCCCCTCCGGCGGGGCTTGTGATAACCCCCAAAACCGCAGAGCGTCTCCCGGCTTACAGTGGCCAATAGCTCTGATAATATACTCTTTCAGCTGTGACAGATAATGACACACACAAAGGAGTGTGTGCGCTGCGTGGGAGAGAGAGTAAGACAAAGAGATAGACACAAGGCGACATCACAGAGGAAACCCCCTGGTTGTTAAGGGCATGGTCTGAAAAGCCTGATTAACATGAGAAGGTGAATGCGAAGTGTGTGTTTCCTTTGTACCTGCTATGCCGGAGTGTGTGTGAGTAATGGCCGGTGAATGAGGCGCCCCTGGTCTCTCCTGTCCTCCCCGGTGCTTCAGCGTAATTAGCGGCGAGACTAACGAGCTTCTCCCCATCTCTAACGAGGCCGGCTTTTTATTAGAACTGCTAATTGCTCCTTATCAAGGGAATTCTCAGCCTTTGTGTTTAGAAATCACTGGGAAGTAACCGTGCGATTTTTTTGTGTGTGTGTGTGTATGAAATCTACTGCTTTGTTTTGACATCCACATGCTCAAAATAATACAAAAGCCAAAGATGATCAAGATTACAGTCATTAAAAAACTATTACTACTCCAAAGGACAAACGACACCTCACCTGTTAATTATTCCTCATCTCTTGTCTCTCTTCCTGTTCTCGTGACTCTTGCATTTCAAAGTGGATGCACATGCTCAAAATAATATGAAAGCCAAAAATGATTAGGTCTCGAGACTATATTTAGACGAACGACTACTTTGTACATGATTCTCATCACACGGTACCTGGTGTATGCCTTTTTTTCCCCTTTCCTTTTTTTTGATTATTTTGAGTTTTAATGTACTGTAAAGTACAAACCAATGACTGGAAAATGTAATAGCTTGATTTTCTTTGGGTCAGCAGGATAAAGAACTGCATTTTACTGCATATTGTATGACTCTGTAGGGGGATTGGAAGTAATTATACTGCTGTACAGACGGTACGCTGACTGGATTTTGTCACACCAGTGATTTGGCTTGAAAAGGCCGGTCATATACCAATATATTTTTATACATAATCCCTAAAATAACAGTGCATTGTGCGAGGTAAGTATTTGAAATGATTACAGCTCTGCCCCATTGTTGTTATCCAGGTATCCAGTTTATAAAAAACTATATAGAAATATGCTTATCTCTATCCCGTTTACCGGATCTATTACAACATACCATTATAAATGAAGCACTGTGGTGCTACAGGGATGCATGGCCTAAAATTCATATTCTCCGTGTGTGAGAGAACATGTCTGTTCGGGAAAGCGAAGAAAAATCACATCATTTTGTTTTCAGGGAAAATTAAGTGCAAAAAATGACCATTCTCAGTGTAATCGTGACTCATATCCTCATCTGTCAAAATAATTGCATATCGTTCGGCCTTAGCGACTTACATACCATTGTCACCTTCTATAGTTCTTTGTCCTCTTCATCACTGAAGACATAACTCTCTTTGGCTACGTGAGCGCCCGTTGCTTAGGTTACACATGTAATTTTACCCTCAGTCGGTGCTGTCACACGTGTTGCCATGCTGATTAACTACGGTCGTGCCCGCTACCACCTCAGCCTGGAGGATGTTATTATTAAAAAGTGTGACATTTGAAATCTTTCCTGAGGCTCCAGGCAGCGGCAGTGTCTTTAAGAAGTGTGCTTATTGCTTCATGGTCGTGTCCACCGACACCTCTGCTCTCACATAACCTACATGACAACTTAAGTGATTCTTTTTATAGTTTTTCTACCTGATGAAGTGAGTGACTAACGCTAAAGTCCCTCCTGCTGATTTCCTGCATCCCCACGAGACACGTTACGGTGCTGAATGATGGCTTCATGCCTGTTACTGCATGAACCTGCATGATTATATCATATTCTAGTGTGTAATTAGATGATTGTAAAGTATGGCTGGGCAATAAAACAATAATTCTAGCTACTGTGATGTCATTTTTTATAATGATAATAATAATAATGTAATGATAATACATGATTTTCCATTTTTCTTTGGTCTTTAGGGTTTATTTTGTTTACATTCTCAGTTATAGCACTTTCAAATGTTTCAATGTTTGTTGTTTTATTTAATTTTACTCACTTATATTTTGATGTCGAACAAACTTTTCATCATTATAGTTGTTTTGAATGTTGTACCTGACCATAAAGAAGAGTTTAAAACCACAAAACAAGACGTTTAACCAGGTTTTATGTTGGTTTTATCTCATTGAATAAGAACTAGAGTTAGAATTTAATTGATTAAATTGACTTAATCAAATTAAATCGAAAGAAAGAAAATGTATAAAATACGTTTTCATCTTGCTTCGTATTTTACACCATTTTCGTCTTTTACGGATAATTTAAAACCACAAATAACCATCTGGTCTCCTCGGCTTTCTCTTAAGACCAAAAACCACCACTGACTTGAAAGAAATAATAACTTGGCGTTTATCACTATCAGCTAATTTGAAAATGTTTATCACAATAACATTTTTGGCGATATCGCCCGACTCTGCTGTGAGGTCCATTTGTTTCACTGCATTTCTACTTTATTGCACTGAAGACGGCACATAGAGTGAGCAGCTGACAGAATGACTCCCTGCAGAGATCTTTATATCAGATCAAAGCTAACGTTTTGTTTTTATACGGTAAAGTATGAACTGTTTCCCGCAGAGCTCGCTGAGCGCATACTGTCTGAAATGTCGATGATAATCAGAGGTTTTTCGGATCCTTTTTCTGCTGATGCATCGTAAACCAGACACAAATTTATAGTCAGCAATGCAGCTTTTTCTGTGTTCTCTCTCCGCAAAAAAAAAAAGAAAAGAAAGGGGGCAGGAAGTATGTTTTTGAGATGTCACGCTGGCCGATACAGAAAGAGCACAAAGAATGTTTTTGTCACGAATGACTGATTTTTCGGTGCGTACATAATTATCACTAACAACTAGATCGTACAAGAGATGCTCGGGCGGCAGTTCAGTGTTAATAGACACACACACCAGGGAAGGATAGAGTTGTTCACTGTCTGTCTTAATTAACTCAGATCTCTCCGCCGTCTTTCCCACAAAGCTTTTCCAGACGGCAGCTCATGAGCAGCCTGAGACTCCTGGACAGTGACCCGTACTAGTCTGGGTCAGATGTCACAGGTCACAGAAAGTACCTGGGGTCAGACAGGGCTTAACCTAACTTTAAATACTCTCAATTGACCTTCCTTCCGTCAGGCTGTTTCCTTTCCTTTTGTCCGTTTTAAGGGACTTGTGTAAAATGTAATGCTTCTATTAACAACCAGCAGACTTTGTTACTGTAAAAAAAAAGTTACAGAAATAATGAATACAGCAGTGAATTAAGAAACCAAAATTAGTAACAAAATAGATAAAACAACAACACGTTTTTGATGCCAAACTTTTCAAGAAGGTCTGCCACGAGTCTGCCACTGATGAAGCATGTATGACTGTTTGACTCAGAGAAGCAAAATGCCATAAGCAGCTCCAGCATGAAAAATGAGATGATAAATGACACGTAGGTGGATCTAGTGTCTGATAAGGATGACCCCTGTAGACGCCTCCCTTTGGATTTCTATCATACACAGACACAAAACACTGGGAGGAGGATCCGGGGCCGACCCAGGACTCACTGG
Organism: Coranthus polyacanthus; assembly: GCA_037367275.1. Classification (NCBI taxonomy): domain Eukaryota; kingdom Metazoa; phylum Chordata; class Actinopteri; order Kurtiformes; family Apogonidae; genus Coranthus; species Coranthus polyacanthus. The sequence continues at coordinate 8,105,779 of JAPQRN010000001.1, forward strand.
GGGGGGGGGGTTACACCTCTCAGATGGCCTGTGAGCGGTCGGGGATCCCCGAGGACGAGCTGGAGACGGGGAGACCTGAGCGTCTCTGCTCTCCTGGAAAACGATTGGAGATCTAGATGGCAGCAACAGCATGATGCAAATGGATGCGATAGTATAAAAGGCTGGAAAACATGCTATCCCCTAATTTATTTACACCTCCTTTGAAAGGCCCAGCCATCGCCGCGAGGGATGGACATGATTAAATTCCGAGTTGTTTTGAGTATATATATTTCAATATATCCTTTTGTATATTTTATGCTCCGTCTCTCCAGGCTGTGTGTGTGAGTGTAAACTGTAAGCTCAAATACATGGTAAACTCCCCGACCCTTGCAAACTGCCTACCCTCCAGTTTCTTAATATTCAGCTTTATGAAAATGAGGTTGAAGACAAAAAGCCTTGCATTGTGTCTAATCTCCATCCCCCCCCCGGACCCCACCTCTTCCACACACACATTACCATTATTCTGTCCTCCCCTCCCTCCCTCTGCTGTTTTTCTCCTCTGTCCTGACACCAGGGTACCTTTAGTATGAAAGCTTATTGGTTGTGAATGTTTAGTGGTATTATGTCTACACCAGGATTTGTGTGTGTGTGTGTGTGTGTGTGTGTGTATACTTATTTTAATCTGAGGGATTTGCATCACACTCCTTTGCTGTTTGCAAAACAAGCCTCGTGGAGAACAGACAAAAACATAGTTAAAAAATAATAATAATGTGTATGGAGTCAAAGTTCAGTCTCATTTACAATCTTGGAAATTCTCAAATGCACAAGCTAAACACTTACATTGTGTTACACAGAATCCTCTTCTCATCCATATGTGATATGTGACTCAATAGAGAAAACTCTCTATTGTAGTTTGGTGTTTTTACTGCATTTATACTTGCAGCTCCCATTGTTTCACGCTGTTTTATTATGCCAATGCAACGCTGCTGCTTAATAAATAAAGAAAACAGCCGAGATCTCTTCGTTCCGTCTCAGAAATGGGACGTTTTCACTTTGTGAAGAACAGGCAAGAAAGTGGAATGGATTTAGTAAAATATGGGGTTCCCCTGTCAATCCCTGCATGCTCGTCTCATAGCAGGAAATGATCACTAATTGGAGTGAAAGGATTGGGTAAACCTTGCATGAAATTCCCATCAGAGGCCCATTGTGTGTCTCTTTGCACCTCCACCCGCCGCCCTGTTGACTTCAGGGTGTTCATTCAACTATGAAGCCACAAACTGGAGAGAGGAAATTTGTATATGTGTGTGTGTGTGTGTGTGTGTGTGTGTGTGTGTGTGAGGAAAATAATGTATGACTGCCTGCGTCTGCGAGTGACAGTCCAAGAGATAACGGGCAAATTTATTGACATGTTTGTTTTTTGAGCTTGCATGTTTGCTTCAGAGAGAGTGAAGGAGAGGGGCATGGATGTCGGGTGAAAAGGGGTTATGTTGGGCGGGGGTGTGAGGGGAGACTGAGTGGGGTTTTAGGGGCGCATGTGTGTGTGTGACGGGGGGAGGTGTGTGTGTGTGCGTGTGTGTGGCGAGGCGAGGGTCTTGGATTGGACTGTAATCCTTTAGTCCTGGTTGGGAATAACCCCGCACAGCCTGGGACAAACAGTGTGACAAGGACACACACATACACACCAGGCACACACAGCGTATTGTCTTGCTCACACACTGAGCAGAGGGACTGGCTTTGGCTGACGTTCCTTCATCATGACAAAATGTCCTCGGCAGAAACTGGCTGATTTGCTGCAAGAAAAGGTTGGTGCTTTCTGCGGAGCGGAGTTCGCTTTCATTTCATGCATCAGCTGTGTGTTTGTGTGTATGTGTGAGAAAAAGGGAGAGAGATGGTTTCTATGTAGAACACAGCATCCTGCGCCTGTTGGACGTATGTTTAATAATAGTCATCAGTTAGTTCTTGCTTTTTGCCTTTGAGAACGCGTAGTAAACATAGTAAACACAACAGTATGGTTGAGACATTCTCTCGTACATAAAACACTGACTGGCTTGCATCCTGAATTCAAAATGCTACTTAATTTAAAGTACCATCAAAACTTTCCTTTTAAAGTGTTGTAGAATATTATAATATTTTATTTTTATTATTATTACATATAAGATCATTTTAATGGTGATGTGGTTCGTCAGTGAGATTACTTTTTACCGTTTCAGATATTTTGTTTATTACTAGGTCGATTAATCGTATAGAACAGCATCATATCATGTAAAAAGTAAAAGTGTCAAACGAATATAGCGCAGTTAAAGCTCCTCTGAGATGTAGTGGCGTTTAGTAGTAAGCAGAAAGTTAAATACTCCATTAAATACTCCAGTAAAGTAAAGTAAGTAAAGTACCTCAAACGTGCACTTGAGTATAGACGGCACACGAGTAACAGTACGGTTTCATTCGACCGCTACAGCAACCATCCGCTCGTGGACCTGTCTGCACCACGATAGGATGTTACTCACGCCGCTTTCACACCTCCCACACACCAGATACTGTATAGAGATTCTCGTGTTTGTACTGAAGATCTTACATTAAACGCTTCAGTAATTATCAAGGATGATGTAAAGAAGGAAAGCACTACCTTGCAATGAAATAACTTCGTCACACGTCAAATACGTAGACCGCTGTTAGTCAATAAATAGTTGCAGCAGGTACATGACACCATACTTACGTAATGTGTTTAATTAATGGTAGGTGCGACTAAGGCTGTTTCCGCACGCGTCCAAGCTGCAGGTTAATTCTCACCTGGTCTGGCAACAAAGTGAACGTGTGCCTCACAACGTGTCCGACTGTTCTTCTAGCAGACACGTTCTTACATTTACTGTGCTTCACCCCTTTCCTCTTATGCAGGAGGCAGATGTCTCTCTGCGACGGAACAGACCGACTTATGTTCATCGCTGGTGACTCGCCGTGTGTATTCTGCGTCCTGCCCACTTCTGAACGGTCTCCTCGTGTCATATCTCTTCCGAGCACTTACCTACTCTAGCCGTGCCTAATGTAGCATTAGCATGCTTGCCAGTTCGAGCTACACGCCAAAGCTACAGGTGATTTTGGTGGGAAATGTGTCGAGTGAGTCAAATCTGTAAAACTCTGCATATACATTTCATTGACTGCAGCTACAGAAAGCGCAATTTTTTTCTTTAGATCTCAGGAGTAAAAGAAGTTATTACAGTGAGGCTTCAAAAATGGCTTCAAGTATTGACAATTGTGCCTTCAACGGGGGGGGGACTGCATAATCACAGTTAGGTAAGACAGAAAAAAACAACAAACGAGAGAGAGAGAGAAAGAGCCAAAACCTCTTCTCCCTGTTGTCATTTGGTGGAGCACGGAGCACCTGCTGCCAGCCAGGCTTTACTCAGCGCCTGCCAACACTGGCATATGGCGAACACACACTCACGTACACACATACACACATGCACGCGGCGACTATTTTTGGTGCAGAGATGTTGGGATCTGGCAGGCACTTCATTTCGCGTGAACGTCCCATCTTTATGCATGAATGTGCTGTTATTTACACACACAGACATGGTTATATTCATGCAAATATACTGTGACAGGCACACGCAGTTATATGCAGAACGCACATATATAGAGAGTAACAGCCTGACATTTTAATCATACATTCAAGTCGTGGATTGTCGTATATTTCAGAGCGGTTTGTCAGACGACGACTGAAGCGCAGCTATGGTGGGGTTTATTTCCTTTTTTTTTTCGTGTCCTCGCTGTAGCAGATCAAACCAGACAGACAGAGAATGCCACAAAAAACATCTTTACTCTTTTTCTATGGATGTTTTATGGCTTCTAGGTCTCAGGTATAGAGCTCTCATCGAATACAAACAAGATATATTCTATTTTTGTGTATTTTTGAGTGGAAATCGTACCCTAAATTGTCACTTTTGATGATTGTGAAGTTATTAAATGTGATGGGAAGAAAAGAGTGTGTGGGACCAAGCTGTCAGTGGTAACAAAGCTGGAGAAAAGCGAAGTCCTCTTTTCGCATTCAAGTGCTTCTAATGGCTGCTCTGAAGGTCTTTTGAATTCCCAGCTCTTTAATTAAATATGTTTGGTTTTGTCAGAATATCTCGGGTATTTTTCAGATACATTTGAATAGTTTGGCTGTGAAAAAGGGGAAAAGGGAAGAAAAAAAGAAAAGCCTGTGGTTAAATCTAGTGCTCAGTGTCATTTCAAAGTGAAATCCAAGGCTGTTAAAAATTACTGCTGCGTCTCTAACAATATGGCCCGTTTGCAGCAATTATGGCTTTTTACAAGACGTTCAAACTATGACTAAACCGCTGCTGATGGCGTTTTGAGCTTGATGTTTGGCTGCACAGAAAATGATGACGCCTCAGGACACTGACACTTCATGAACTTCCAACATGTTTATTTGTATCTGGTGCTTATTTGATATCCTGCATATTTGTTGTGCTTGTTAAGACTTGTGGCCATGTTCAGTTTGATTCAAATCATGTGTTTGGATCTGTTCTGTTTTTGCTTCTCTATTTGTATTTACCATTTATATTCCTATATTCCCAAGACAAACTACATAAAGGCTTATTATTTTTGCATTGTGTATGTGTGTTTGACTGCAGTATGACCCAGAGAATTCGGGCTTCATCAGTACGGAGCGATTCAGAGACCTACTGGCCACCCACGGCTCTGAGCTTGACCCCCACAAACTGGAAGTCCTTTTGGCCCTCGCCGATGGCAATGCTGATGGCAAGATCTGCTACCAGGACTTTGTCAACCTGGTGAGATGTTTTAACCTGTAAAAGAATAGCTGACATCAGTTTTCAGCACAGATCGACATGATATAATATATCTAGGGACTGAGTATTGTTTAAAAAAACCTTCTATGCCAGTACCAATACTGATACCACGACTTCGATACCGGTTTGTTAACGATCCCAATTTTCCTTTTTAACAAAAAAGAAAACATTATGTGCACATCACAGTACAGATCTTCAGTTTTTATTTTTCAACGCATATGCATTTTTATACACTTGAAGCAGTCTC
>JAPQRN010000001.1:8121317-8143689 GCA_037367275.1 Coranthus polyacanthus
CCCGGGTGGGTCCCCCCCCCCCCCCCCCGTGCGTTCGTGCGTGCGCGTTACTTGTAGTCATCACAATGAAACGCGAGCCTCCAGGGGATTTGGGTAAATTTGCCACGCGGGTTCTTTCTGTCTTTCTGTTGTGCGGCGTGTGCGTCTTTGAACGCGTGGATTTCTGCGCATGTGTTTGCGCTTGGTGCTGATGATCGTCTGATTATCTGACGGGTGGTGCGGTTCGATGAAGCGGCAGATGTTCTCCGTGTCCGTGTGCATGACCGACCACAATAATCTGAACTTGGAGGGATCAGGCAGGTGATACTGTGTTGTAATCGGAAACGGAGGATTTTCCTCTTAAAATTGGTGTCATTTTGTTACGTTTTTTTTCCCCCCAATCGGCGTCATCTTGAGTTTTATAAACTTCAGACTTCATTATTTGAAGTGTCTGTAAGCAGTATGTTGTGTAAATATATGCGGAATCAACTGGAAAAAATACCGGAATAAATGTTGAGAATAAACAAGGTGGATGTTGGTGTGACTAACTGTCTTTTCATCGTTTCGGGTGTTAAAAATAAAACTTACATCAACGGTTGAGCAAAGCAATCGAAGATTTTCTCCTGTTTTATGAGCATTGTTTGCATGTTAGTTGTCATTTTCGCGTCTCACCAGTTCCATGTGCGCACACACACATCTGCAAAGCATGTAATCCAGTCAAGAGCTCAGCGCCACTGATCCTTCCCAATTCCCAAAACAAAAACACTCTGTAAATATCAGCCCAGAAAACCTCGCTCTCAGACTCGCTGTCTTACAATTAGGTCTCAAAACCATTATGAAATGTAATTAACTTTTTGTCTTTTTTTGGCTGGATTAAACCAAATTCCAAATATGGAATGTTGCACGTTTCTGCTCGCCAAATATCAAGGAGGTTTTTTTTTTTTTTTTTTTTTTATTGCAATGTTTTCAGCGATAAAACACCATTGTCATCTTGTAGCTTATACGCTCCAGGAGGTTTCACTTTCTGCCCCAGGAGTTCTTCAAACAAATACAATAACCTGTAAAGAACCCAAGAGCATTTTGAAATATTATGCAGCTCGTTTTTAATGCCAGCTCATAACACAGTCGCTGCTCTTTCTTTCTACACATCGCCGATGAAATGTCACTTTATTAGACTCTACCTTGACTGTTCTGATCACACATGGAGGGTTACCACTCTGCATTGAACTGCGTCTGTGCATTTTACAGGATCGAACACCTGAGTCTGAACATGGCCATGCAGCTGTTGGTGGGAGTCCCTCTAGAAATGGTCCATGGAGCCCTGAGGATTGGCCTGGTGTACGTGTGTGGTGTGCTGGCAGGTGGGGTTTGCACTCACACATACATTAACATATATTCCCGATCTCACCTTTCCTCTCGCTGCATACATTTCCCTCCTCCGTACTGTCTCTGCGCACTCTGTCTTCATTCCGGATTCAAACACACTATATAGGGGTTTTGCCTTTCGAGTGCACCGTTGTTCCATCTGCTTCTTGTGTGTGTGTTTTTTTTATGCAATCAGTTTCCTATCAGGTTACACCCAGTGTGTTGGTGGATTCTGGTAAATGGGGAAATCCAGCATGTGTGAGGTTGTTCAGGACAGATGGCCTTGTGTTTCTGTCTCGCTACCAGACGTGGTGGGATGTAGGGGGTTGTCAATCCCTCATCAAAGCCCCCCCCCCCGCATCCCCCTACGGCCATGCACAATAGGGCAGAGCAGAGAGAGTCATCTCAAACGGAGCACGATAATAATGAAATGGGAAGGGTTTGTGTGTGCCAGGACGAAGAGAAAGGGATGGAGGAAGGGAGATGAATTCATAAGTGTTAATAAAGCAGAGAGGGTTTGGAGAGGGGTGCCACGACATGAGGCTCATAGAGATGGAGGTGGATGGGGTTTGGAGACCAAATAGCTACAAATGAGAAACAGGCAGGCACGCGGCTTTGAACAAAATATCACTGTCTGTTGCCGTCCTACTTCCACATCATCCTCAGGCACTGATGCAAGTCTTTCTTTCAGCCCTGTTTAGCTGTGACATTAAGCCTGAGTTTTGCTTGACCTTATTAATGCACACATCGTCCACTTCCTATGCCGGTCTCCTTTCCCAAACCCAAACATTTTAGGTGTGTTTTTTTTTTTTTTTAAGTGTGTGTGTGTGTGGGAGGGGTGACACCTCTAGCTATGAGATAACTGGAGTGGAAATATTGGGCTACTTTTGGAGACGAGAGCTGGAGATTTTTTAGGGATTGGAAATGCTAAGCCCTGTGGCAATGAGTGTGTGGTGCGTGTGTGAGCGGATTCAGCCAGATTTTGAATATCTATGAATATTACGACTCTGTTTCTCTCTCTGAGTGTGTGTGTGTGTGTGTGTTCTGGGTATTTATTATGTTATGGGGAAGTAACTCTGTTCCCACAGTCACTTGTTAGAAACTGTGCAAGTCTTTATATATGAGGTTTAAGAGTTTTAAGATTAGGGTTCGAGTCAGTGTGTGTCTCCAATGGAGCTGGACGATATGGCCTAAAACGTTATCACGATGAAGTGTTTATGTCAGTCAATATGGATAGTTTTGTATCACGATAAATGCCAAATCGTTATGTCTTTTTAAAGGTTCAGTGTGTGATATTTAGTGGCATCGACGGGTAACGTAGCAGATCGCAGCCAACTGAACCAGCTAAAAACGTGGAGAGGATCTTATTAGAGCCAGTACAGCTTCAACGTCCAGTGTTGCTTTTTAGTTAAGGGGATATTATCTCGGGTTAACGCTCAAACGTAGTAGATGGCGGTAGAGCTCCTCAACAGATGCCACATACAAACGGCTCATTCTGAGGTTACAAAAACACCACGATTGTTATATTTGCATTATTACACACTCATGAAAACGTAATTGTCAATATTATATTCAATTTATGTCGTTAGAGCCTTCTAAATCCCCCTAAATCTTACATGCTGGACCATCATGCTGCTTTAAATACTTCGATCATTTTTTTATTGTACTCAAAGGCTGAGTCGTTCGCCTGAGTGAAAGGTGAAGAAACCAGATGGTTAACTGTGATTCTAAACTAATCTTTATTGTCAGAACATGCCAAACACTGGAACAACAGGTCGGGCTTCTGGCTGCTATCTAAACATTGAAATTATGTCGAACATTTATCAAACGTGTTATATCTATATCAAAGAAAAACACTATTACTATTTTATCACCCAGATCTAATCTCCAATGTCCCTCACGACAAATGGAAACCCAACATGTGTGTGTGTTTGTTTTCTATATTTGTGGACACAATGCTGGACCCATACCGTAAATAATTACATTTTAGTCAAGTTTTACGACTTGGGTTAAGGTTTTGCGTAAGTCTCCGAGACACGAATGTAAGTCTGTGTAACGTCCCCACAAGTGATGGAAACAAGGATGTGTCCGCGTCCGTCCGTCCGTGGGTCAGTTACAAATACCCCGGGGATAGCAGCTGTGGTGGCCTGTAGCATTAACCTCACAGTGAAATGAGGAGGAAACGCTCCATAAATCACACACACTTATGTACACACACACACAGACACACAAATCTCCTGGTTTAATTAGATATCGACCAACAGTGCAAGACGAGAGGCATGTCTGTTGTGTCGGCTGTGATGTTTGGATTTGTTGTGTCTGACTGGGATTTTTTACTATTCTGGCAGCAGGAGGAATCTAGACAGAGCCACAAAATTCATTATGTGACAATAAACCAGTAGTGGCTTATCAATATTTGGCAGATACATACCCTAATTTCCTTTTTATTTGTATCCAAAATGTAGAGATGATGTAGGCTGTTTTGTGAAATATTATTTAATTTAGCTATTTATTATGATTTGCTTTAAAATCAAACAATACGGCAACGCTTCATGAAGTGAGACTCATTTTATGTTTAAAAACGACATGGAATGTATATACTTTAAATAGCTCAACAAATCAATAAAATCACAAATATAAGCCTAAATTGCCTAAATAACCCATGGAATGTACATGTATTTTTTGGTGTATTAACAAGCTAATAGTTAACCCAGAATTAAGAACGTTCACATCCCTGAGAAAAACTAATTAAATTTGAATTAATGGGCTTTCTTTGTTGATTTAAGTGGCTCAAAGCTTCATTGGTCTGTGCAAGTGGTAGACAATATAAACAGAATCCGCTACAATGCAAATAACAACTTGAAATTTGCAAACGCTGCTGCCAGATTGCGTGACGAAGAAGTGGAGCGACGTTGAAAGGAGAGGGGCTCAGCTGGCACATAACAGGGGTCGAAGCAGAGTTCAGAGGTCAAGTAATGACTCAGATGAAGGTTGATGACCCTGCAGGACCGACACACACTTAAATGGACACAATGGACTTGGTGGTTAAGATACAAGTACTCGAGACAAGTACATAGAAACGTAAATAAAAGTCTGCGTTCAAGGATGGAAGGACAGGTATAGAGGAACAAGTTAACAACAGGGACGAGAGAAGAGATTAGACTCAACTACGAGGGAGCCACATTACTGTTAACACACATATCGAAGCATTTTGATGACCTATAAATCCAGTTAGCTCAACGTGAAGCCAATCTGTTGATTTTTTGTTTTCGTGATAATCGCTAATGTGCATTATTATTCCTCCGCGTGTCCCCTGTTCTGTCTCGTCTGTTTGGTCGAACGGCAGCCAAGATAAATGAGATGCCACTCTCTACTCTGAAAACTCCCGGCCTCCTGGGGCTCGCGGAGACACTATGAGAGACTGTGTCCTTGTCTGTTTGTGTTTGTGCGCGTAAGCAACCACAGAGCTAAAATAATGTTATTAAACCAAGGTAATTACAGGGATTGAGGTCACCCCGCCACCCCATCAGACACCTTTCCTAAACAGAGGAACTACGGAGGTGGAAGTGTCCCGAACCAGGTGTTTGAGCGTCTGTGGGAGTGAGTCTGAGTGTGTGTATTTGCGTTATTTGTTTTCGGGAGAGAGAAATAATGCAGTGTTCTTTAAAGGTAGAATCCAGGAGGTGAAAATCCTCACCAACCCTGTGTGACCTGCGTGACTCACGAATGGATGCGCTATGAGACTTGGTAGGCATATTGACCGAGTATCTGCAGTATCTGGAAAGCGATTCGATTTTGGTGCATCTAGCGTAAGAATGAAAGAAACAATGCATGAAAAATCGTTTCGTTTGTAATAGATGGGAAGTTTTTCCTCGTGTAGGATTTGCATCCCCTCTCGGACGTGTTCAATCAAGACTTGGTTTCATTTTGATTTAACGTTGCATCTGAGGCGTTATTTTCCACTATTTTCCACTTGGAGTATCATTTCAGAAATGTAGCAGAAAATAATCTTAAGAATCTCTTGCTTGAGTCAATATTTATTTCATCTGCCTGTGCACATCGGTGTGTTTATGAGAGGGAAACAGCGTATATGCCAGTGGGAGTGCGTGTGCGCGTGGGTTTGAGTTTGTGCAAGTAATCACGTAGCCGCTTAGATTACTCTGTAGTGTTTAATGACCTGGTGAGACACATGCTGTTATTACACCGACTCACTGGGCTTTCATTATGGTTGGCACATCTAAGACGGACAAAGGAGAAGAACAAGAACAAGAAGAAAAAGAAGGAAGAAGTAGAGCTCCTTTTGGTGCTAAATGTCAGGCCCAGCATGTCCTTTCATTTCACTTTCAATCACACATGCCTTTGAAAACACAGGGTTAGAAGCCAGTGTACCCATTTGCAACACAGGGTTATCGGTGAAGATGTTGAATAATTTCAGTTTGAAGGCTTATCAGACGCCTCGCAGACACCTATGGTTGTTCACGAGAGACCAAACTTGTGCTTTTGTTCAGACCAAATTAGTAATATGTTACTTTGCTGAAGAAAATAAGAAATATAAGAAACAGTGACATTAGGGGGCACTGGTTTAGCAGATTGTGGGTGTTCAGAACAGTGTATTTATTTCCCTTTTTCCAAAATAATATCACAGAAAAAAATGTAATGTAAAAGCAAAACTCCTTAACCGTACTGACAGAATGAGGCCACTGAAAGGATGCCGGCACCAGGGGAATTTAGTCTTATCTGTTTTCTATCGTATTTGCAAGCAGTGTAATACATGCGCTTTGGTTTGCTATGTGTTTTTTCAAGTGTACATGGAACAGTGTGTGTCTGTGTGTGTCTTTGTGTGTTTGTCATGTCCTGATGCAACGCCCTCTCCAGTAACACCATGACTGAGACGTCACCACTTATTCTGTCTTATTATGGTGATTTGATAAATACAAAGTCCACTGGCCTCTGTGTCTGCTGTAATTATACTGAATACTATCATGCATAATACCATGCTATTTGTGTGTGTGTGTGAGAGAGAGAGAAGGACAAAGACAGAAAGAGGGACAAAGCAAGTGACTAAGCGTAGTTGGGGTGAAATTGAGCTAAATGCAGCTTGGCGTCATCCAAACCACACATTACAGTGAGGTACAAAGTTACAAGCGTATGAGGTCAGCTTAATCATAAACGTGGCTTAAGTCATTTTACAGCTATTTTAGAGCCGAGCGTTGCCGGCTTCCGTTTTATAGAAATCGCACACTTTTATGTCCAAATGGGGTCTACAGCTCTGTGGGTTTGTTTTGTTTTGTTTCTGATTATTTTCGGCATTTAGCAAATCTGCTCTGCTCGAGAACGTCTGCAAGGATTAGCCTATGGATTATCAATAAATAAAGATAAGAGTTAAGTCAAAATAATGTCCCAGGAAAATAAAAACACCATCTTCTGCACGTTCCCTTCCCCTGTCCATCATCTGTGCATTTTGTCTTGGCCGTAAGGAGCTGGACTGAAACGGCGAGCAGGAAACAAAAAAAATAACCATAACCCACTATTTAGAATTGAAATAAAACATTTGAATTTCATTACTCATTTATTCGCCAGTGAACCGTAAAAGCCCTCTTTGTTAACTTACTGCAGTTAAATAAGGAACCTCCCATACCTACCGCCTCGAATTTCTTAACTTCGCAGTCACCGAAAGCTTTTTACAATCCATAGCAACAAAAAAAAGAACAAAACACAAAAATATGCTCATGTTGGAGCCACTTGTCCCAGATTGATCCACAATCACAGAATTGTGTTTGACAAAAGGAGAATAAAACAAACCACAAATGACTGTGCCACCAAATTCTATGTACAATAGATTACATAGCATACAGTATGGCATTGTGATGTATATAGATGTATTTATGTGTTTATTTATTCATGCAAATAGAGCATTTCTGTATTCCAGAGAGTGAGAGAAAAAAAGGAGGCAGTTGAATACAGAGGGAAAATGGAAAAGGTTAAAGAAAGAAAGAAAGAAAGAAAGAAAGAAAGAAAGAAAGAAAGAAAGAAAGAAAGAAAGAAAGCACTGTTTGTTTGGCCAGTGTAATAGTCCAACTAAACACTTCTCTATCTCATTTTCTTTCATTCACTACAGTGAAAATAAACTGCCCGAAGACTCTGTGTCTCTGAATGTCGTCATATTAAAACTTTTCAATGCTTGATTGGACCTTTTGTGCTCGTAATGAATTGGTACCACGGTGCTGAAAGAGAGCAAGTCCTTGTTTGCAGCAGCCTAATTTGTACGAACACATTTTTTTTTTTTTTTTTACATAAAATCACAGTGTGTGCTCATACAGTAGGAGCTAGCTTCGACTCATGAAAAGCCTATTTATAATACTCCCACATTAAATTGCAAGCAGCAAAGCCATCTTCATGCCTTGGAAAATAGATGCATTCAGTGCACAAAGGCTCACAGCCAGTTCACAAACAGTTTAAATTAGTCCCTTAGTCACAGTGTCTATGCCACTGTGACCTCTAAGCGAAAACATTGTTCAAATTTCCTGCTAGTGATTGAAGATTTACATTCAAAATTGTGGCATGAGAGGCATTTCGAATGAGCGCATGAAAGGGTTCGATTGGATTTTTTTGAAAGTGGGGTTACACGAGGCCTACTGTACCTACTGTAAATGGCTGTAAAGAACTAGAAAACCATTTGATATTTGTCCACTAAAGTACTTCAGAGTCAGTGGGCAAACTCAGTGAAACTAAGCTAACATCACTAACAAGTACCACTTTTCAATTTTCCGCTCAGTGGCCAATTTCTCTTGTTTCTCCTCACTTTCTGTGAAATTTAAAAAGTTTTGAAATGATTCCATTTTAGGCTATTTGGGAGAAGCATTTTGAAAAACAGTTCCCATTTCAGGGCACGTTGTCTCTTGTCTTTAAGTTAATGGAAGAATATCCTCATTTGTTATTAAATTGATCAAACGCATGTTCGCTGACCTATGACCTCTATCAACCCCACAGGGTCTCTAGCTGTGTCTGTCACTGACATGACGGCACCGGTGGTCGGGTCGTCTGGGGGAGTGTACGCCCTTGTCTCAGCACACTTGGCTAATGTAGTAATGGTAAGTTTTTTGTGTGTTGTGTGCGCGTATGTGTGTGTGTGTGTGTAGATGGTTATCACATGCCTCAGTTGTCCTGTCACTACAGAGCGTTACCGCAGCATCAAAACAGCAGGTTCGGGGGCACTGCTCCATCTAGATAGGCCAGAAAAGTCAGATGTGTGTGTGAAAATGTTTCTGTGACAGCATGTAAAAAAAAATCCCACCACTCCCTGCTGTCCTTTGACAACATCTACTGCTTGATCTCAAACCAAAACCTCCCACTATTCCTCTGTGGGTCACCACATGCTTTTTGGAAACAGGTCCTCAAGGTGAACCTCTATTATGTGTATAATAGTTTGCTCATTATGTGCCCCGACTGAACCTCCACAATAATGTTTGGGTCAGGATGGAGTTTGTTCCCCCCTCTCAGCTGAAATCATATTATCTCTCTCAGCAAGAACAGATTAGGGGTCACAGTGTCTCTGGGGCTTTCTAAATTGACATGAATTGGGACACAGGGTGAGATCACGTCATGGCATGTCAGAAGACTGTGTATGTGTGTGTGTTACGTAGAGGCTTGAGTTTCTTGCACGTGTTATTCTGTCCTTATTTTAAGAACTAGACAATGTCCTTTTTAATTCTCCCTCCTCTTTCTCATTAGAATTGGTCGGGAATGAAGTGTCAGTTTAAGTTATTCCGGATGGCTATGGCTCTGGTTTGCAGTAAGTCTGAAGAGTTTTATTTCATTTTATTGTATTTTTTTTTCCCTTTTTGTCATCCCACTGTTCCATCACCAGAATCTCTCATCTTGCAGCAAAATGCACCTATTCAATAGATAATAAATCCCTAAAAAAATGCAATAGTACTAGCCCTTGAATTTAGCATTGGCTGAATCTCGAGTGCAGTATCTGCATATAGAGCATTTCTAATGGGGACTGAGGGTAATTCCTGAGGGTCCCTCTTTGTGGGTGTCTCAAACACAAGATATGTTTACTCTTGACCCATATTGTAGCGAGGAGACAAAACTGTCTCTAGTTGTCTTAAACCTTGGTCTGTTTGCACTTGCGAGGGTTAGAACTGTAGTTTTACCATTTAATGTGACTTGAACAAAACTCTCTGTTGTCTTCTAAAATTCACTTTATCATTGTTGTTATAGGACAATTGACTCCTTAGAGATTTTGGAAACAAAATGACCTAGCAGAGGGGACTGTTTAATTTCATCTGCACTAGTTATTTGCTCTGGCCTCACTAACACCATGCTCTCTTTGCTTACAGTGAGTGTTGAGTTTGGTCGAGCGGTGTGGCTGCGGTTCTACCCTCCGGCGTTCCCTCCGTGCCCCAACCCCAGCTTTGTGGCCCACCTGGGCGGTGTGGTGGTCGGTCTGACTCTCGGTGTGGTGGTACTGCAGAACTATGAACAGCGACTCCAGGAGCAGTCCCTGTTTTGGATCTTTTTCTGCGTCTACACCTTGTTTGTGCTCTGTGCTGTCTTCTGGAACATTTTTGCCTACAGCTTGCTTGATGTGCGACTGCCCCCACCACCGTGAATTGCTTTTTAGAGGCAGAAAAGAAACCGCATCCCCTTTGTGGCCTCATTGCCAGACCACCAGGCTGGATGCGTTACTTCACCCCTCATTTTCTGAGGTGCTCTGAGACACCCGACCTTCTCCTACATCCAGCTCTGTTTTTGAAGGGATACTAGACTTACAGCACCGTAACTGATTTTGCCCACTTGTTACATTGTTGGGTTAAGCCTTACTATGCTTCCCGCTTACCCTCATAAACTCTTTTTACTCATCTCTGTTGGATGTTTGTCTCAAGAAGCCTCGGATCTAAAACAACAGGAACAAGCAGAAACGATCCTGTCCACACATCTTCTCTGCCTCTTCCTTCTCAACCCAACGGTGCCTACTCACAGAGAGATCAGCCTGATGAAAGTATTTCTGCACAGTTGCCTCTTGTGTCAGGTGACAGCAGCAAAACCCTGCAATATAAACAGTTTAGGCTTAGCTGGTGTTTGTTATCACTTCAAGCAGCTTATGAGCAGCAGTGGTTCAAATTAATCAGGAGGAAACCTCTGTGGCATCAACTCCAGGTTTCAAAGTATAGAGTATGTATATGCTGCATTAAGATTCAACAGACTCTATGTATACATTTACATTTGAAGGGAGATGCAGTTTACTATTCAGTTTTGCTTTCAGCATTTGGCACTTACGAAGAGAAGGATTAATTTGCATCCGACACTATTCGAACCTCAGACTTGCTTCTTTGACTTTTTTGTGTGTGCACGGAGTGCAGCAGTTGTACCATTGTGCGTACAGATAAAAAGAAGCGGAAGTGCCATTCAGACTTTAAGCTTTCAAAAATGATGCCAAAACATTGTCACAAGCACTAGGGGAAAAGCAAATCCCTCTGACTACCGTACTGCTTTTTGTCTGTAACTTGTCGGTGGAATGTAATACATTTATTTATGATCTGCAAATAATCTCTCACTGACACCTTGGGACAGTTCAGAAGTGCAGTCAAATTCTTGTCATTTCATTGTCCCCTCTGGGCATTTTAAGTGATTTTCGCAACGGTTGACAATTGTAAAGAAGAGACGTTCGTTTGTCGAGGGTGAGGTGGTAAATTAAGGACAGTGGGTTTAGGCTAATGAAAACATTCGACAACTGACAGCGAGGTCATTTTCTTTTCTCTTTTTTTCTCATTGAAGAGCACACATGCCTGACCTCAACTACATCGGGCTGGGGTCATTTCACTCTGAGTTCAGGAGGCAGCGGGGGAAAGAAGTAAATCAATCCTCTCTCATTAGTTACTGTCACAACTTAAATTGTTAATTGATTGAACTGAGATGGAAAATGACCCCAGCTCTACGCTGTAAGTCTTAAACTGTACTGTACTTTAACCTCACGTTACACTGACAAATGCTTCGCACAAAACGATTATAATATAATGAAATATAGATTAATATTTTAACATGCATTTGCTGTTGAATTTTTTTTACTTGGTGATATTGGTACGTTGTGTGAATTGTCTGGTCATTCTGCATTGTGAACTGTTAGCTTCATGTGTCCTATTTAAAAACTGGCTGAAGATGGGATTGTATAGGCCTATAATAAGGGCTATGACTCAACGCTGAGTGAGGGGGAAAATCACTGTCGATATTTTAACATTGTGCATATTTTGTAGATTTGATATGTACATACTGGAGTACATTAAACAGTTTTATACAGAAATAAAATTCAATTTCTTTGGGTTTTTGTTCTCGACTAACTCAGCTCTCCTTTCATTAATGCTGATTCATTTAGTCTATGCATTAGTAAAAAGGCTGTAGATCTACAGACAATACAGTAAGTTCTTTTCAGGTGATTTATCTGTTTATCTAATAGATGGGGGAAAAAAATAAAACAAATGAATGTCTATGTGTGTAAGTGGGAGGGTTTTAAACATGAAAATCTAATGTTTTTCCTTTGTGACCCAGGTCATACATGCTGGTATATCGTCAAAAAACTTTTGTTTTATTCAATAACAGGATTGTCCTCAATTGTATAAAGAAAAGTGTTAAACCCTGTATGTTCTGAAGCCTTGCAACCACAGTAGCTTTAACCTCCAAACCCAGTGTTTAAAGGGAGCTGGAGGCCTCAGAGTGAAGAGCCAGGATAAGAGCCTCTGAGGGGGAAAAAAATGCAGACGTCAAAGTGATCAATGAAATGTGTGAGCATATAAGAATCCACCATAATTCATTCAGAGAAGGGACCCTTTAAGCTGTCACCGAACGTTTTCTCTGTCTCGCCAGTACAACCATATGGAGAGTAGCAGTTTTGAAAGCGTACAATGAAATATTCATTAGGCGGTCAAGGAAAGTCGCCTCAATTGTGTTTCCCCTTCATGCAATTCACATTTAAGAGGTAATCATTCACCTTGGTGAGAAAGAGAAGACAAGGGAAGCTGCGGGGACGGAAAATCGGTCTGAATGCGTTTGTAGGGCCCACATAGGGAAACTGTCAAGGAAAATGTTTTCCTTACCATGCGGAGTTACACATGATTGTATATTATAGAATTAACATTTTCCAAACAGCGGGGTCCATGCATGATAAAAAAGCACAGCCAAGTATGAGGATGGGTTCATTTGATCATGTAGTGCAGCTTAATGTCTGCACTGTACCACAAATTAGGGATCTCTGTATTTTACTTGTGTATTTCCAGTTTATGCCTTTTATACTTCTCCTCCACTACATCTCAGAGGTATATTGTACTTTTTACAACCACTACTATTTGTGTGACAGCTTTAGTTACTTACAAACTACACTTTTTCCATCCCCTTCCTGTCCGGTGAAAACAGTGTATCTCCAAATATGATGTTTTTTTTGTTTTTTTTTAATGTTTGTGATCAACTAAAGGAGGTGTTCCTTTATGGGTTGAGTTTAAAATTCCCCCCCTTCTTAATCTAAATAAAAACCCCTTTGGATTGGTTGGAAAATGCATTGTTACAAAGCTGAAAACAGGTCTGTTTTGCATGACAAAGTTGACTTTTTAGAAATGTGTGGTTCACACAGGACGACGATTTCACAGAACAGGATGCAGTTCTGCAGATTAAACTACCCAACAGTAAAATGCAACATGCACGCAAGATAATATCAATCCATTAAACAATAAGCAGCTGTAGACTACATTTATCTTTCATACTTTAAGCAGGCTTCATTCTGCTGATGATGCTCACACTTTTGAGTGAAGCGTTGAGTGCAGAACTATTTCTAATAGGGGTATTTTCACAGTGTGGTATTAATAGCATACGTTTGTTGCGTGAAGGATCTGAACAGGCTCATTTTTCCACCGCTGATGCCCAGTAAACCCAGTGGTCTATTTCTGCTGCTCTGTCTCCATCAAGCGGACGGTGACAAAACATCAAAATGCACGTTGAAGTTTGTCAAGACCATAGACTAAATACAGCCGTGGTCAGGACAAGTCGGCGTTTTAAGAATATGACTAATACTGTTATGAATAAGATACTATACTGGATCTAAAGAAAAATCAACAATGTGCCTAGATAGAGTAACTGGCTAAGTACAAATACAAAACAGTAAGAGTTGTATTTTAACCCGTCAGAATGTTTCTTTAAATCTTTATAGAGTCCCTATAAAAATGTCGGTTCATTAAAGTTTCCCTGTGGTTTTAAATGATCGTCTGATGACAAGGGGCGTGTCGTGTTATGTGACATGTCGTTTGGTTTTGTTCACGCGAGACTACGGGCATTATTACAACTTCCTCCAACAAAGCGCCATTTTCGGCGTTGTCACGGGACTACAGCATGCCGTTGTCAAACAGATAATAAGACTTGTATTTAGTCCTATAAGAGCTCTTTTCAGTATTTCTTGAACGATGGGGCGAAAGAAGAAGAAGCAAATGAAGCCATGGTGCTGGTATCCTTTGGACTGGTGGACGGAGTAGTAGCGCGAAAAGGCGAGAGGCTAGCATTAGCTTGACAAAAGGAAGGCCTCGGTCAGCCGCTCCGTAGATTTGCTAAGCATGCTAAGCTGATCTGCTTACTTTAACTGTACGTTCACTGGGAGATGTAAAACCACGTGTCTTTGAATAAGATCGGTTTGCGTCTTGCAGTTACTTCATTTGTCTGAAACATCGTTTCGTTCGGGACGTTTGCTCCTGGTAATAATAAGTAAACTAGCTCTGTTGTAAGATCAACAACAGAGCTAGCCGCACGACGATGATTCAGAGAAGCTAACGTAAAGCTCAGATTCAACAATCTTGTTTAAGCCGAGCTGTTCAACACCAAACGTAGTGCTTTCTTAGGCTAACGTTGCATTTTAGCTCACATTTATACGTGTTTTTTTTTTTTTTTAAGGAAATGCTATCTTTGAAAGCTAACGCCTCATTCTCCGACTATGAACTTGAGTGTTGCAGGATGTTTTTTTTTGCTTTTCACGGATAAGCTCCTCAACTTCCCCTTCAAGGTACTGTAATCGAGACTTTGATGACGAAAAGATCCTCATTCAGCATCAGAAGGCAAAACATTTTAAATGTCACATTTGCCACAAGAAGCTGTACACCGGCCCAGGCTTGGCCATCCACTGCATGCAGGTGCGTGTCTGTCACTTGTCCCGATCTGACTCAGTTCCTGGGTTAATTTTGTAGAGTCCTACGGTTTCTTTCCTTTCGACATTAAAAAGGACTATTATCTATGTGAGCAGTAAACACGCCTGTGATGCTCGTATGCGCTGGCTAATTGTGCGTATGTTTCAGGTACACAAAGAGACGATTGACAGCGTACCAAATGCAATTCCTGGAAGAACAGATATTGAGCTGGAGATCTACGGCATGGAAGGGATTCCAGAGAAAGACATGCAGGAAAGACGACGAACGTTGGAACAGAAGTCACAAGGTTAGTCAGCGGGTGTTTGTTACTGTACCTCTTTCTTTGTATTCTCGCACTAAAACTAACAATTAGTTCGTTTGGGCAATTTAAACTAACATTTTTGTTACATCTGATTTCAGAGAGTCAAAAGAAGAAGTCAAACAATCAGGATGACTCCGATGAGGATGACGACGACGACGAAGCAGGACCATCAGTTCAGCAGACTGCTATCCAGCCCCAGCCTGGTTATGCTGCTCCCATGGCCCAGCCTGGGATGCCTCCTGTGGCTGGTGCACCAGGCATCCCTCCTGCAGGATATCAAGGCAAGACACTCGGAGTACATAGTAGAAAATAGGATTGAACTTTACCTAAGATAAAACTCAGCATATTTTGTAGGATTATTATGAGCAATGATAGTTTCTGTCTTGCCAACTGTTTTTGATCTGAATGCAATTATTGCATATTTGATGCAGTGCTGAAATGGTACAAAACAAAACACGTTCTCTGTCTTCTTGTCACAGGAATGCCTCCTATGATGCCAGGTGTTCCTCCCATGATGCACGGCATGCCTCCTGGTATGCATGGAATGCCACCTGGGTAGGTGCTCACAATTTGATGGAACTGCTGTAGATTCACTCTAGAGTTTGAGTAAACATTTGTAATTTCAACAGCCTTATAGTAGTAGTTATTTTTTGGTCATGATGCCTTTTGCAGCATGATGCCAATGGGTGGGATGATGCCCCCCATGATGCCTGGGATGCCTGGTATACCTCCAGGTGAGTTGTATTAGAGATTTTTATCTTTCCATATGTTTGCTACACATATAAAAACTAGTGTAGCTACTGTTTCTGTGGATTAGGTCTTTTAACCATTGTCAAAACTCAGAATGTATCTCTTGAATTGTTCAATGTTTACACAGTTGTATATAGTAGCAAATCATCTGAGGGTTGTTGAATTTGTCCGGTCCTCAGGAATACCGCCTCACATGGCTCCAAGGCCAGGGATGCCCCACATGGCCCCAGCCCCTGCAGCAGGAGCGATACCCAGTCGACCGGCAGCAGCGGCAGCACAGCCGACTGTCACCAAGCCCCTTTTCCCAAGTGCAGCACAGGTGGGAATCGTGTCACCTTTAAACACAACCCACAACATGCAAAGATTTTTTTTTCCAGAGTTAAGAGGTTTGCCTAAGCCTTTTCGGTGGATAATTGTCCACTTCTAGGCAATTAAACCTTCTGTATGATTTATGTCTTGATGTTCATATTTTATTTTAAAATGCATATCTGATTTCTGGTGTCCCACTTGCACATTTTCTCTAGTCTGCTCTTCCTCCCTTTGTTTCTCACTCCCATGTCACTTTATAAATCAGTGCCACCTCTGCATAGTAAATATTGTCCTCATAGTTGAAATCAGAATTATGTGGACATGTTACATGCCAACGCTGTGATCTCCTCTCTACCATGCTGCAGATGGGCTCTGGTGTTCACAGCAGCACAGCAGCCGTTTCCTCTCCACCTGCAGACCTTCAGTCTGCCTCTTCCCAGCCTCCCTTTCCTAACACGCCACAAGTACGCTCACAGACAGGACTTGGACTGTGGCAACTGCATGTTGCTTATTTTTCAGTTGAGCCTGTAAACTCTGCAGCTTTACTAAGCTGACGACTAACAGTATTTGCCTTTTAAACCCATTAGTGCACTAAATCAAGCACGATTTTAATGTGTCAGAGGATAATTATTCCTGACCAGCTATTCTACATTGTCTTTGAGCTTTATTACGCTGCATGTGCTTTAACACACAGTGAGGTGTAACAAAGTATGCACATTGATTTTCAGTCTGCTCTGACATGACTTGCATCCTTCACCCCTCTTAACCTCTGCAGCATGAATTCTGCAATAACAACCCCTCATGCTTTCAAATTACTTTGTACATTGCAGCCATACATTGTTTTGTTTTTTTTTTATTTACCACAATCTGAATGTCTGCAGTAGCAGCTGAAAATAAATCTTCATGTAACAATCCAATACAATACTTTTTCTTGCCAAAGTCTTGATTTGATCAAATCCATAATGTATTGTGTATTATTTTCAACTTTTGATTAGAATTACATCTTTTTTTTTTCCACACTTGGTGACCCGATCATACATTTGACATGATATGGAAACGCAAAATACAGATGTTTAAGAAGCTAATATGCTGATAACGCACAGTCAAGAAATTTGGTCTCGTTTTTCTCACCCCCTGTGTAGAAAGTGGGAAAAGCAGCAGTACATACTTATTTTTACTTGTTATTTACCTGTATTGTTTCTTTGCACAGGCCCAGCAGAGCGCTTCAGGAGCTACAGCTTCAAATTCCCACAGCACAGCCGCCTCCTCTGATCCTCCCAAAGCAACATTCCCTGCCTACACCCAGCCCTCTGTCTCTTCTTCCTCCTCTTCTTCTTCCACTTCTTCTTCTAACCCCTCTAGCAGCACTGTGGCAAAACCCCCAGCCACAGTGACCAGTAAGCCTGCCACGCTCACCACCACGAGTGCAACTAGTAAGTTGATCCACCCTGATGAGGATATCTCACTGGTAAGTAGCTTGAGCTTTCCATTTTGCCCTTTTCACAGTAAGTAATGACTGATACATATGAGTATATCTTGCTTAGTGATAGAGAATATTGGGATAGTACAGTATTGCATCGTCTAACTCTGAATATCAGTATCAAATGATTAACATGAAATTGTATTTTCATGGAATACTGTCAACAAGAGCATTTAGATTGCCTATCTTTACTTAGTGTTTGTTTTGTGGTCATATTGAAGGCTGGTTGTGAGCTTGAATATCCTCAGTCTGAAATCAGAGCCCCTCAACATTGGTACTCAATTCTCCTACATTTTGTGTTTTATCTTTGTACTGTGAGGGCCCTAACGGTGTTTCTTTAGGCTTAATGTTTGTTTTGTGTGTTGTGTTGCCAACAGGAAGAAATGAAAGCCCAGTTGCCCCGTTACCAGCGTCTCATACCCAGACCGGGCCAGGCCCATGCGGCTGCTCCCACAGTGGCAGCTGTGGGCAGCATGATGCCCCCACAGCAAGGCATGCCACCACAGCAGCCTGGCATGAGGCATCCCATGCATGGTAAGAAAATGGCTGGTGTAAAATGCTGCCTCTGTGTTTTTTTTTGTTTTTTTTTTAAAATAAATTATACACTGAAGTATCTATAACTAAAGAGAAATTGTACCAGAGAATTTCAATGATTTGGCCCCATCAGCTGAAAAAGCATGAAAAATCTATGGTGCAACTATAACGGTAACAGTGTGAGCAGAACAAGCCCCACAGTGTGCATTGATGACCTGTCACTGCTGTAAGTCGCACTCGGGTGTATTTGGTCTTCTTGCGTCTGTGGTTCTGAAACACGCACACCATCATGGTTGTGTGGCTACTTGTCAACTCTTCTCTTAATTTACTTTTCCTATTTTTATTAAGAATAAGAGAAAAGCTAAATCAAGTGACGTGTGTGATGTGTTGAATGTAACGTCTTGTAAATTTGGATGCATTTTGATTGGCTTTCAGCGTTGCTCTGAAATTGATCCCGTGATGGTCTTTATCACTCTTTTATTTAAATAACAAACTTTATAGTTAAGTTGCTGAATTGAGTGGATCAAGTTTACCCGAACATATGCGATCACTCGATCATCATTGCTTGTTTTTTAATCAACTGAATGTGTGAGATTAGCACCGTCGACACATTCTCATCATCCTCCGTTCTTTGCAGGTCAGTATGGTGCTCCTCCGCAGGGCATGCCAAGCTACATGCCTGGAGGGATGCCTCCATATGGGCAGGGTCCTCCTATGGTTCCCCCTTACCAAGGAGGCCCTCCCATGGGCATGAGGCCACCCGTTATGTCCCCGGCTGGGCGCTACTGAAGCTTCAAAGCAGCCACCACATTAGGTTTGAGGTTAACACCTTTCTCTCATCCTTGTGCTTTTTCAAACCTACGTAGCTGCAAGCAAACAGCAGTAAGACCAGTGGTGGTGAAGACAAATTATTTGTTAGAACACATGGACATTTAATGTAACATCTTTATTATTGAACAGCCAAACACCACACAAGATCCTGACAGCTACTTTGTTGTTATTTGACTACATGTGAGGATATATTTTTTTCCCCATAGGTTTCACTCAGGTTTATAGAAGTAAAGTGTGTTAAAATGATTTCATATTTCTTTCGAAGCTGCTGGAGTAACATGAACGTACCATCCCCTTACAAAGGCAAGTTTCTCTTGTAAACATTTGATTAATTTTATTTTGTTTATTTCTTTGGTAGATTGATTGAGGCCCTCACAGCACGCTTAGGTGCTGTTGGACTTGCGTCCCCAACGATGGTTGGTGAGGGTCTCAGTGTTAAACATGATTCCTAATTAGTGTCACAAATCCATGACTCATCAGTCTCTAGCTTTATTCTTATATCAGGTTTGTTTTTAATACTTGCTTGGTTAAAAGGGTACCTGTATACATCCTTTGTAATGTTTTATGAATCTGTTGTAATAAAATCCATCTTGAAATCCAATGCTGGTTTGTCCTGACGTACGTGGAGGTGAGTCATGAAGGTTTGTACTGGTGTTTTATTTCTAGACTTTAACTTCAGGATTTAACCAGGTATTTAAACGCCAAGTTTGCCACCATCTGATTTTGGGGAGTCCACTGTATATCCTACAGCTCTTAATGACTGCATATTCAAGTACAGAAGAAAAGGTTTTGTATGTACACAGACTAAAGATATAGTTCAAGTCTTGGATTCCTCCAGCCCAAAACTGAGATGTTGGCCAACTTCTGGTTCGAAATGCTGCATGTTACCTAATATGATGTAAATAACTGCAGATTAAATGATACTTCAATGACTTACACAGCAGCGAAAGAGAAACGTAACTTTCGATTCATGTTCATATTTAGTCAAACATGCATGAAATCAATAATGTCTAATCATAGCTGTGTCCCCTGTAACGCACTACTGGCAATGAGAAAAATATCAAAACACCTAACAAACAAGTAGCTCTGCATTAAATCTCAGGCTGACGCTGAGGTCTATTCTTCAGGGTTTAAAGGGTTTAGATTAAATATTAAAGCTCATATCCTCAGAGCTGTCCTGTCGGGGCTCCCCTCGGTGCGAAAGGCAATCCAGGGGTTGTGCAGCTTCTTTATTTCTTTGTGTAATTGTGATTCAGAGTAACAGTCTCAGAGTTAATGTAACAAATCGTAAAAAAAACCAAAACAACATTGATACCAATAGTGATTTTTAAGAAAAACGGGTGTTTACTGCAGTGCTAGTCTGTTGCTGGGTGGATTTTTTATTATTATTTTTTCTTTTTTCTCCATCTATTTTCTTTTAAGTGTTTCATATAGTCCATCATTGTCGTGTGCAAGGGACCTGTTGGAGATTACTTGCTCAGGAAGTAATCTCTGTCAGAACAAAACTGGTCACGCAGCGAAATAGACGGCGTTGAGATTTTTGTTTTTGTTTTTAAATGGCCGGTGTTTAGTGTGGCACAAGATGTTCCCGTATGGCTTACTGACCTGTATTTGTTTTTGTTGTCTGTAGCCCATCCATCAGCTTTTCAGCCTTTAAACCTACTGAGCTGCCATGACAGGTCAGTTAAACCCAGTAAGTACCTGCCGTTTACTACAGTGTGGGTCTGTCCTGTACAACTGGATGTTAGGCCTTGTATTGCATCATGTGCTTTTGTTTCAACTGTGTTTCTTTAAAGTGTATAAGACGAGTGAAGATTGAGATGTCGTGGTAGAGTATGCCTTAAGTGACCTGTTTCTTCATCAACTGGGCCAAAAGACTTTGGTATTAAAATGCAATATTGGAAGTTGAATTGAGTCGCCCTGTCCTGTACGAAGTGGTAAGTAGCCAGTTGTTCTGAACCATTTGCTTTAAGGTTCACTAAATGACAAAGAAAAGTTTGGTGAACTGGCCCTTAAAGTACAAGCACAAAGCTGTCCTGAAGTATTTGTAAGTGTGTTTATTCCGCAGGTTGTGCTCACAGCACTATAGCCAAGGATAATGTACTTTTTAAAGGTATTATTACATTTTAGATGCAGTAAATGTCCTGACAAACTATCATAACCTGTTAGAACTTCTGATCGTCTCTACTATAGCTGTCTTCAGGTTTTAAAACCATTCCATGTCTGCATCCGTTGTATTTGTGTGAAGGAAATGCTGTAAATGTGTACAGAAAGCCGGCCATGACCTGGAATGAGAAGGAGACGCGCACCATGTCAGATCTGTGTTCATGTCAATAAAGGAAATTGCATTGTTTTGTTTTTTTTTTTGCTGCCCCGTTTTTCTTGAGTTCCAGATTAAAATACACGCACCGCGCCGCTCAGAAGCCAGAGCGCCCTCTGGTGGCGAACGCGGGGTAATGTAGAAAAAGAAAACGAATCCCTCGGTTTTTAAAGCTGTGTCTCACTGTGGAAACGAGCACATGATCCCCCACTGAATTCATGAAGTCCATCTCAATCTTGTTTTTTTTTTTTTTCATTATTTCAGTCATCAAATATTAGCTTTGACAATAGAATATTTAATTTACACGTCAACATGTACGTGCACAGCTCCGTGGTTTTCTCATTACTGTACCTGCGGCCAAGAGGTCACATTTCATCACATTTCATCACATTGTTCACGTTTTGGAGCAGATCTATAAAACAAAACAAAAAAAAAGGGCAGAAACGCTTGAAAACTAACCAACAACTGTCAAATTACAACAAAGATCTTTGTTACCGCAGTGAGTTTAACGGTGACACTGGGTCGTTCTCCGTGGGTTAGAGATACGAGATACACGATGAGTTATAAAATACACATACAATAGGATAATTAATACACAGGAAATGTTAAAAAAAAACCCCGTGGCTACGGCTTTACGCTTGATTAAGGAATTGTAAAAGTTTTTTTTTTGGTTTGTTTGTCGTGAATGTTTTCAACCTGAACTTGTGGAAATTCACAAGCTCGTCGGAGTCAAAGTGGTTTGTTTAAACCGAACAGAATGAATTAAACAGACGCTGAGAACCAACTGGTTTATATATATGTATGTATGTATGTATATGTGTTAACTGTGGTTTCCTGCTGGCCGAGCTGAACAGTAGTATTACTCTGGTGGGGGTTATTGAGATAGATATAAGACAGATGAAGATATAAGAACCACAGAGCAAGGTCAACACTTCTAGTTAAAACCATCTCTCATGTAAATCATTAAGTTTGATTACACTACAAGAAAAACGTTTTCTCTGTGCGTCCAGAACTGAAGTCATTTAACTTTTCATTTCGTTTTGTTCTTCCTTCGAATCGTTTTCCTGCTGTTTAATGGTTAAACGTTTTTCCACATCAGTGTTTTTGTTGTTGTTGTTGTTGTTGTTGTTGTTGTCTGACTTACTCAGGGTACGACGAGTGAAAGAAACACGATGGAGACGGTCTCTAAGAATAAAACTGCAAACTCTTCTGTGGCTTTTAGTAATCATTCAAAGCGCGAGTCTTAACAAACAAACAAACAAACAAACAAACAAACAAAAGCTAATACAACCCAAGATTCAAGCGTCCCCAGTGTCTCAACG
>JAPQRN010000001.1:8146709-8184807 GCA_037367275.1 Coranthus polyacanthus
GGTAATAGGAGAGTGGAGGAAATCTGAGCAAGAGACAAAACAAAAACAACCCGACATTAAACCCTGAACCCCAGAGTCTGGAGTCGACAAAGCCCCGTCGTACAGCGGCGCGGCTTGGACTCTTCCCTCCCACTTTGTGCATAGATCATGATCCTTTTAAAAACCAGCTTTATTCCTCCACGTCAACCTGCCTCCGAAAACCATCCGATACATGTTAAGAAATCTCTCCGCTACTGAAAACCTGTCGCAGAGACAGACGCGTTAACAGACTCGAGAGATGATTACAACAACAAAAAAACAAAAACAAAACCTTGCACGATGCTCCTGAACTACAGGAAGGAAACTCAAACAACAAAGTCAAACGTACGAATGCATTATTTTTTTTTCCTCTGTCACTGTCTTTTTGACAATCAAACCATTGATCGTTTTCGTTTAAATGTAAAGCAATTTCTACTTAGATTTCACATGTAAAGCACGCCACTTTTTTCAAAGTTGATTCTCAGTCTTATTTGGTAAATATGTAACTTGCTACAAACGTCTTTTTTTTTTTCTGTCGTTTTAAACAAACAATGGTACTCTATATTCTGTTAAACTCGTAACCTCCAGTGCTCGCTTGGAGTTGAATTGTTTTCAGTTGCTTTTTTTTTTTTCTTCTTTTCTCCTTTTTTTTTTTTTTTCTTCTCCACACAAACATTAAAACCTAGAAATGATGGAGTTGGTATCTGGAACCCTGGCCTTCCTGAGACAAAATCCACATCTTTTATGAGTGTGCAAGATAGTGAGCAAACTGTGTCGCTTACAGAAAACATAACATCACACATCGGTACGTGACAGAGATAGTCCGTCGACACTGAAAGAGAAATTAAAAACTGAAATGTGACAACACTGATCGATCCCAGAGTTCTGAAAAGTAGCATAAATCTTCATTTTGCAAGATTTTTCATGTCCATATTTGATGGAAGATGAAATTTGTCCGTGTTTTTTTTTTTTTTTTGTTTTCTTTTTTTTTCTCAACATTCCTGTTATAAATTTCTATTTCCTTGAACTTCAGACAAATGAAATGCTTGTAAACGACAGGTGGCTTTTTGCGAAAACGAGAACAGAAAAGATAGGCACCTCTGAAATGAGTCTCGTAACAAACTCACCTCCCACACTTTTATCCCTTAACATTTTCTCCATGAAGTTAACATAGGGATTACTAGTCCTTCTACAGCTATCTATGGCCACAGTTCTTTTTGTTTTGTTTTTTTTCCAGCTTTTTTTTTTTTTCCATTTTTAAGTTTTTTTTGGGGTTTTTTTTTCCCCCCCTCCACACATTTGTCTTTTGAAGTTTTTTTCTTTTCTTTTTCTTTTTATTTTTTTTTGTATAACTGGAACAAAATGGTGCAATACTCAATGATAATCCTCGTATTGGATTATTCCACAATAAAAGCCACTATAAGGTAGATAAACTTTTTACAGATAGAATGAAATAAAAATCCATTAAGTCCTTGAGTAAACATGTACACGTGAATTGTCACCATCTCCCCTCCGTACTTAGACTCGTTTATTTACGATTAGCTGAGTGAGGGGTAGAAGACACTCAGTGCAACGTTAGAAGATAATAACGTCTATCAGAATAGTTTTTGACAGAACTAAAAAAAAAAAAAAAAAAAAATGAAATAAAATAATAATAATAATAAAAAACATGAAATATAACATACTGAGTGGAACATAACAGCAGGCCATGTGCCCTGTACTCACACAGTTTTTTGCGCACACATTCATACAAACATCTGACTTGCAAGCACACATCTAAGATGACTTTTGCATTTTTTTTTTTTTTTCTCTTCTTCCTAGGATTTTGTAGTTGTAACTCAACGCAATACATTTCGATATCCTCTAAAAGCCCCTAAGTGTACCTGTCAGACGGAGAGAACAAAATGAATTACTGACTTCACATTACGTTATTGGCGCTCCATGATTCAAGTATTTGTGTTCAATATTTTTCTTTTTTTTTTTATTTGTTTGTTATTTTTATAAACTGGGTAAAATATGCATAAAAACAGGTTTTTCGGGTTGGGCTTTTTTTTTTTTTTTTTTTCCCTTTTCTTTTTTTTTTTTTTTTTTGACAGGCTAATTTAACAAACAAATAGGCATGTATGCAGTACAAGCACTTCAATGTACTGGAATACGTCGTCAAAACCAGAACGTGCATATCCAACGCCATGTACGAAAGACGTAGCTTTCACTCAGTCAAGTATCAGTTTACACCCGACCGCAATTCTTTCCTTCGTGTCACTTATTTGCGGGGAAAATACATATTGCTCATTTTTCAGTTGTATTAAACCAAGACCTTTCAAACAAAAATGAAACGTTTCAGAGGTTACGATCCAAGAAGTCTGAAGAGGTGATACCACACACCGTACTAACAGTATATATATATATATATGTGTATATATGTATATGTACAGTAGTGTATACATATATACTGTTATCTAGAACGGAGCTGTAGAGAGGAGAGCCTCTCGATGCTGGTGCAGCATGGGAAACCCCCTTCACTGTCAGGGTTCTCCAGTTAGTACAGGATGCTGGGAGGTCCTCGGCTATTGGGTCTGTCTGAGCTTGGATCAAGGCAGTTACAGAAACAGGCAATAGTGATTTTTGCTTGTGTGCTGCAGGACTGCAAGTCCTGAAAGGTAGCCTTTTCCTGTTTACTTTTTTTTTTTTTTGTTTTGTTTTTTTTTTTTTTTACATTTTGTACTTTTTTTTTTTTGTTGTTTGTTTTTAAGACTTTGTACCTCTTGAAATGCAACCCTCCCCTCGCTCCCGCTGATGCAGAGTGAGGAGAGTGAGGCTGATACAGTGGGCCCAAGCCATCTGGGTCTGTGGAAATGTACAGTTCAGTGGGCCCGCTTTGAGCAGGACACAAACATAAAAACGAGATAAATACAGCATCCACAAAAAGGCACCCCGGCCACCGGTCCGCTCCCTTCGATGGTGGGAGCAGAGGCCGATGACCGGAGACGTTTCAGCTAGAAGTGCAGAGCATTAACATATTATAGATCTTTTTTTTTTTTTTCCATTTAGATTTTTTAGCATTTTTAAGATTTTTATGTCAAACTTCATAAAAATGACGTTAAAATGCGATTTCATTTTTGGTTTTAAAAAAATATGTACCCGGGATTACCCATCATCAACTGTGCACTGTAGCAAACTGGAACCCCCAACTGAGTAAAGATTTTCTCCTTAACATGGGGTATTCCCCACAAAAGCATAAAAAAAATCTCAGTCATGTAAGGGTGTGATGCTGCCGCCCATTTGTTTGATCCCTCCTGTCCCCCGCTGCACCCTCTGCAAAGTTTAACAAAGCTCCTCCTAACAGGAAACAGAAGTGCTAATATTGGCACATCAAGTTGGCATCTTTTACATGCAATAAAGGGCCCCCCAACGTAGCGATAGGCCACTTTTTGAGAAAAGGATTCAATACAAACCTTTTTCCTTCCAATTAGGATTAGGTTTCGAGGCATGAGGTCTGTATTTATAGTTGCGCAGATGGCCTTAAAATTTAAGACTTTGCTCTCACAGTAGAAAGGACAGATACGGAGAGCTGCATCTCATACTTGGTATCATCAACTCCCCTACCCTGAGATCAAGCTGGACAGAAGTGTCTTCAGCGCAGAGAGAAAAGGCCGACCTTTGATAAAGTGTTCGGACTTTAGCATATGACAGTGTTCTGGTGGCTTAGCCTGACTTTACAGAAAATGGTGGCCATTCTGAAGAGCTAACAGGAGCGCACAGGGATAAGTGTTAGGTGTTTGCCAAGCTCTGGGAGGAGTGCTCATTCCCGAGTCAGGTTTGGCGTGCTGTAAAGGGCCCCAGCCTCTAGTTTTTTTTTGCATAGAAACAGATACAAGGGCCTGTTGGTGCCTGGTCAGGGGAGGGCTACTGGGTCTGGTTGAGGTGGAGGAGGAGGAGGTTATAGCGTAGCAGCTAGGCAAAGGGCAAGGGGGGACAGCCTGCGGGCAGGTGGAGCAGCTTGGAGCGACCAACACCCACACCCCTGTCTGAGACACCCTATTTTTTTTTTTTTTTTTACACATCTCAAGATACTACCTGGAAGTACTACAGAATACTGTCAAACACAAAAGCATGATCAGTTAAAAACAAATAGACAATCAATAACGGTCTGTAGTATTGATCCTCGTTTTGCATTCAATACACAGGATGAACATACAGAGGCACCTCTGACCAAAGTGTTTCTGCATATGAACAGTGAAGGGCTAGTTCAGCAGCTAGTATTTTGTATACCACTGCATGTAGACAAACACACTGAAAAAAATAAAGTCAAATGATCATAAAAAACAAATTACACTGGCAAAAATTCCAGAAATATGACTATTACATCTTCCAGCTAAAGTGATCTTTGTGTCAAAGAACTGAGAGATGGGGGAGGGCAGGACGACGGCAGGGTCGAGTGGTGGCGGGCCCTCGTTGGAGATGCCGTGTGTGGCCAAAGAGCCGTGATTGGCCAGCTTCGGAGGAGCCATTTCCTTGCCAGACTGAAGGCGAGTCAAGAGGGGCTCGGTGCCGGGCCCAGGAGGAAGTGCTGCGCTGTGGGGCTGTCGCCTGACACCCAGAGGACCACAGCAGAGAGGCACTCAGTGGACACTCCCCCTCCCCACCCCACTCCGACTCACCCACTGACTGACTGACTGGCTGGCTGACTGACTGGCTGGCTGGCTGGCCAGCGGGTGTCAGAGACAGCAAAAGTTGCAAGTCTAGTGCCTCCAAACA
Source organism: Coranthus polyacanthus (assembly GCA_037367275.1). Lineage (NCBI taxonomy): Eukaryota > Metazoa > Chordata > Actinopteri > Kurtiformes > Apogonidae > Coranthus > Coranthus polyacanthus. The sequence goes on from JAPQRN010000001.1 coordinate 8,151,486, forward strand.
GAACAAGGCTAAACATTTGGAGTAACAGTGATATTCACTTTGATATTGTTCAAAGGAGGAAAAAAATCAGACTGCAGTTTTTTCCCCAAAGTCCAAAGGTACATTTCAGTTTAGTTTCCCTTCATCCTGCTATCAGAGGAACAACGCCAGACACATTTCCAAGGAATAGATACAGTACATAAAGAGCAGTATTTTTTTTTTTTTTGTCGTTTTCAATGTTTTTTTTCTGCTCCTTTTTTGATTTATTGGATTGCAGTTGAAGCGATTTGCTCTTCATAAGTGCTATGATAAAACCCTTTGAATTTATAAAAGTCTTAGTCTCTTCTGTTTGTACAGTACCAAACGCAAGGAACACTCGTAGGTCTACTGCATTAGGAGAAACCCCTCTTATTTGGTATTGTGCCAGATACCCAGAACCATCCAATTCCACTGTGGATTCAGTCTCTGTTGGGTGTGGCTGTGGCACGCAGAGAGGAAGTGTGCATTGTTGTGTACCCAGTGTCACATTTTAGGACAGTTTGCTGCATGCACAGTTCAACGGCTGCTTCTTCCTCTTTGCAGAGTTTTCCCAACAGTTTCAGGGGAATTGGCGGCCTGGAGGAAATCCAAGTTTTGAAAAGGGGTAAGGTTTTTGAAGTTCCAAAGTCTTTTGCTGCAATCAGCAACAACCCAAAAAAAGAAAAAAAACAAAAAAAAAACAAAAGAGAAACCAGCTCCGGTGGACATAGGGTATGGACGGAAGAAGGTCTATGGTGTATATTGCACAATGTAACTGTCTCATGAAATTGAAATTGTGTCGTTTCTTTCCTCCAAAAAGTGGCTGACCATAGAGACTGCTGGGCTTCATAACAAATCAGAAATGACAAAATTCAACAACGCTCCAGTAAGAAACTGGTTTCCAAGTCGAAGATGACCAGACGGTTCTGGACTTGCAGACGTCAATGATTAGGTGCCACCGGACAAACATACTCATGTAAGGAAACGGAGACACGCAGCGAGGTTGACAAATAATCTTCTCTCAGCTTATATGTTGTGATAGGTATCAAAAAATGCGCTTGGATTTTGACCTACAAAAAAGAACATTTACCAACTGTATCAATCCCTTTGAGAAAAAAATGTAAATAATTAAGCTGATGATTGGTAGGGCCAGACACGTGGCCAGGCCTTCTTACTGCCCAGTGACAGAGTTGGTCACCAGTCGTGTCCTGTACCACTTGCTGGCTCAGAGGTGAAAACTGTGCAAGATTTCAGCTATTTCTTCAGTTACAAAACAAACTAAAAAAGGCGGCTTGGGAAGGACCTGGGCCAGAGAGCACTTAAGGCTAATATTAGTGCTGAGAAACAAACATTAACGTAACTAGTAAAGGTCTTTGAACCATATCATTGGCCATGGACATGCTGGGAATGGTCATTTTAGGTTTTATTTTGGGATGATTTTTTTTTTTTAGGGGGGAGGGGAGGGAAAAGGAAAGTCTCAGATGGCAGCTTTGATTGCTTCTCCTAAAAACACTTCACACAGAATGTCATGTATACTCATGGAAAAACAAAAACACTTAAAAGGTTTCTTTGTGTTGTGTCTCATTTCAGTTTGTTTCATATGATGCATTTCAAAAATACCAAAGGAAAAAAAAAATAGCTTTTTTTTTCTTCCAAAAAAGGTAAACCAAACAAAAAAAGACAAAAGTAAAAGAGAAGGACTGGAGTCTGTAGTCTGTGTGGTGGGGACCCCGGCCTCCTGATTTACAATTCACAGTTCAAAACAGTTCTAACTGATACTGATTATCGCCACATGATTTGCTTGGGTTTTGCTCCTGTTCATATTGAAATTATTTTTTTTTGTTTGTTTTGTTTAATCTCCACCCCACCCTCCACCGATGGCTTACATGACATGGTGGTGGTAGGTTGGTTGTTAGTGTATCGTGGCATCGTCCTACATGGACTCCCCACTCAGCAGATCTCCAGGCAGCAGGGTGTTAATGGGTGTGGGGCTCCCGATCACGCGGGCATCCTCTCCGCTCGGTGGTCCCCACAGACTGGAGTACTGGGGTACGCCGCCCCACAGCAGGTCACCGCCGCTGGTTTTGCCTCCACTGCCACCGCTGCTCCACTGGCCAATTGAGTGGGACTGCGCTGCCCCGCCCATCCGGTTTTGATTGGTTCCCGGGTTGGCCTGCCAGCTAGTGGTGTTTGCCCCTAGTGACTGGCCTTGTGCAAAGAAGCGGTTCACCTCCTCCTCGCCGGCAAACTCAGCCAAGATGGTGGTGTTTCCGAGCACACACCTTACAGAGAACAGAGGGAATCATTGGTCTTTTAGAAACAACAAAAATAAACTCATATTTTAAGTTACAGCTCAGTAATAACACAGTAATAGTGGGGTAATAGTTTGATAATAAAGAGGTAATAATCAAATAATACTATGCAATTACCAAACTCATCATCATATTACCATTTTTTTAATCCAAAAATTGCACTAATTGTTTTGGTTTGCTGCGATCTTTAAATGTGTTTCATTGTGGCCCCTTTTTCCCTGTTACATGAATTCCAGTCTAATGTTACCCTGATGAATCCATTGTTAACTCTGGTAATTACATGGCTTTACTAGGTTTATAATCAAACTCTTACCGTGCTATTACCGTGCGTTTAATGAGCTGTAATGTAAAGTACTACCAAGCAAAATGTTTAATAATGTTTAAAAGTCAGCCCTTACACACCTGGCGTACTTCTTTAAGCAAGCAGAATTGTTTTTACAGTCATGATCACGCAATTATGTTTTTTGGGCCATAACCACATATTCCGCTGATGAGAAGAAGTGGGTCACACTTCTTCCATTTTGTTTCCATGACAATCAGCTGCAGCAGCTGCCACTACTGGCCAAACAGAATTGGGGACGACTCTTAGATAAAGACAACGTGTCCCCAGAGTAACACTACACTGGTATTATATTATTCACCTTGGTTATTACAATAATCACTGCAGTATCATAGTACAGCCTGTGGCTTGACTTCCCATCTCCTTCCAGGTAACAAAGTCCAAAATAACTCTGCCTTCATCAGAAAAGTTGAACTGTCTAAACAGGGCAAAACACCACAAAAAAACCATTAGAGTGGGTTTTCCCCCTGTGCTTCCCAGTTTCTGTCTCAGCTGTGGTAGCTTCATTTGAATGCGACAGAGGCAGTGGAAGTGAAATTCTTTTAACTCTTAAGTTTGCTGAGCTCACACTGGCTGAAGTAAAACACTATGCTGATGCTTACATGTGCAGAGACTTCTGGGCCTTGGCGGCCTCGTCCTTGGAGCTGTAGCGTACCACGGCGTTACCCTGGGTCAGGTTGAGGTGGAATGTGATCAGGGGGCCGTGCTGCATGCACAGGGTCCGCAGAGTCGAACCATCAATCTAAACACAAATGGATGCAAAAAGTTGAAGTTATCTACCTATTATATATAAATTACTTACTTCCCTTATTCATCAACCACAGATTTCTGTTTCTGTTCATCTGTATCAGTACAGTTACACGGATATTTGCATTAAACATGATGACTTATAGACTGTGGCTTCATTCTTGCAGGAACCAGTTGTAGCACGGCAGCCACATCGATCCTGTACTGTGATTTCATGGAGCATAGGGTACGTACCTGTGGGGTGAGATTCCTTAGCACCAGCCAGCTGCTGGTCCTGTTGGAGCTGTCAGTGCTCCACGTGGTTCCCTCTACAACAGAAATGTAGAGACAGTCTTTTGCTTAATTAATTATTTAAAATGTCAAAGCCTAAATTACTTAGTGTTGGGATCATATAACAGTATGTGATAAACAACCAACTCTTAAATGGTGTTATTGTTCAATTGAACTCTTACAGGAAAATGATAGCAGAATATATATTCTGTTTAATTTTTAAGCCAGTCAGAGTGTAATGAACCAAGACTGACTTCCGCATGTATTCGCACAATTCTCATCTACTTTACCAAAACTAGGCTGAGCAAGATATCAAAACAAGGTCAAATGTTAAATGTGGCTTCTTGAGTGGTAAACCTCAAAATGTCAGTTAAAACGGGTGTGTTCACAAAGCCGCACACTGAGCACAACAGCAGCTCTGACTAGGCCACACCTAAGCACCTTCAGTCGCATCTGTGCATGTGATATACATCATAGGGACACCGAGATGTGTTGCTTTCATGTTGGTGTCAGCTGCCTTTTTTTAAAACATTGTTGAAGATCCTTTAGTAAAAAATCTTTGATCATAAAGAATCGATTTGGGTATCGATTTGGGTCACAAGTCACCTGAGAAACAGCTCGTTTCATGGTGAGTTAACTAAACTAAAAAGACTAAAGACTATTATTTTAATATACTGTGCGATTTAGACCTGATAAGGATGATTACTGCAAAGCAAAACTTCATAAGCAACATAGCTGTCAAACTTGGAGATGCATCTCATGTACAGAATCTATTTGGGCTGCCAACTGGAAAAGAGACATTTTGTATCAGTGTCATTGATATGCAGATGAAGTTGCCGCACGAAGGAACAGTGCATGAGTTTGTGACTGATTAAGTTAGTTTTACATTAGTCCCATGAATGTACTTTGAAGGAGAGTTCTTACCAGAGGAGTAGGAGCCGCTCCAGCCTTGAGCCAGGCCCAGTGAATTCCCACCCCAGGTGGAGGAGGGTTTGGTGTTGGTGAGGCCTGGCGGGGGTCGGGAAGGGGCTGTGGTGCTACGTGGCCCCTGGGGGACTTTCCACAGCTCATGAGACAGAGAAGCTTGGCTCTGGGAGATGGGCCCTGGGGACCAGGTGGACTTCATATCAGACAGTTTACCTTTGCATGGAGAGAGGAAGAGGAAAGTGAAGATGAGGGATAATCAAGTAACAGAAAAAGATTACAAGTGAGGCTTTTTGATTCACTTATTGTTTCAGCTTATACTACGATAGCTTCAGAGGGCCTACGGGTTTCCATTATTAAATTAGCCAAATATTTAATAAAGTGCCGCAAAAGGGAGTTCAATCTAAAATAATCACAAAACATACAAAGTGCCTTGAATACAAGAGGAAATTGTGCCTACTGTTCTATGATTAAATTTAAATACTAACATATTTTCCTCTTAAACGTTTCAAATCCCACTCTGCTTTGAAAGTGAGTGTAAACGCTGCTCGCTCTATTGTGATTACACACGCTGTTCATATTTTACAAATCACTGCATAAATGACACATTAATAAAAGAGAGAAATAAACTGTTGAAAGGCACAAACACAGGATGTGTACTGGTGTTAGGACCAGCTGGGTGAGGCTCGTGTTTGTGGTTTGGGTCAAAGAGGAACAGATGTTTGATGGTAAAGTTTAGGTGAGGCTGCTGTCTTAGTATCTGTAGAGGTGTGGTCTACAGGCATTGAGGGAAAAGGTTTAGGTGAGGTCAGGGTTTGGGTAAGGTTTAGGACAGGCAGGAGCTGAAGACAATGTGATGTCAGGGCTCCCATTTGAGAGGTTTAGCAGGTCCACACATGGAAGGAGGGTACTTTGGATGTGTACCTGAGCTGTCTCCATCAGAGGACGACAGACTGAAAGAGTTTGAGTAGCCACTGACTGGCCAGTCACTGCTGGTTGAAGGCAGAGAGCCATTCTGAAGTGGAGGAGCTGGGGAAGTGACTATATTGCAGTCGAGATAACATTGTTGGTACAAAAGAGAGAGAAAAAAAACAAAAAACTTTACGTGAGCATCAGTAAAAGCATGTGATATTTCGGCCTATGTGTTCAAGAGTCATCATCACTTTAACGGGTGAAGAAATTATTTATTAATATCTCATCTACTTTATGCAGCATGTTTTCAGTGAATGGTTAATGAATGTCTTCACTGATATTTGGACGCTTGTTTCTGTTCATACCTCCATTTCTGTCCCGCAGAAGGTATCGATTGACGTCGTGGATGTTGGTGTTGATGGTGGGACCGCTGGGGACACTGCCAGGGGTCATGTTTGGGTCATTCTCAGGGTCGATGTTCTGAAGGCCCTTCCATGGTACACCTGGGCAGAACTCTAAGAGAACAAAACAGAGGACTGAGTCAGGTGCTGCTACTTCCTTCATTATTTATATGCAACTGTTGATGTAAACACTAAATAAATTAATGCAACTGTTACAGTAAATACTGAATGAATTAACCAGTCACAATTGCTTCTTCTTACACTGAAGAACTGCTAGCACTAAAACCAAAAACAGGAAAACCACAGAGGATTTCTTTGCAGTGGCTGATTGTACCATTATCTACTAAAAACAACAATAATAGGATAAGCTATCTTACACCAAAATGTTGCACCAAAACTAACAGGAGAGACATTGCATGCTCACCTGGTGGCCAGTTGATGTTGGTCCCATTGGAGATCTTTTCGTTGGGGCTCTTACCCTGGCCCCAGCTGTCTGGGGGCACAAGGGGGCTGGTGGGGGACTCAGAGCTGGACATTAGATTGTAAGGGCTGTATGAGTCTTCCAGCTGGGGGGGCTTCCCAGGAGGGCCCAAGGTAGAGGCAGCAGATATGGCACCTAATGGATAAGTGCACAAAAGGTATAAATCAATACATTTTTCTATAGCCAAAGAAACGGGACATAGAGTACTTTAAACAAGTGTTTTTGTCTGATAGATTAGACAGAAACTAATGTGATCTGAGATGTCAAAATGGAAAACGAAATGAAAACAATAAGCTGCTGTCAGTTTGTCACACCTTGTAACTCATTTTGAAAGAAAAAAAAAACAAAAACATGTTCATTACTCACATTTCTTTCACATGTATCGATATGTACTTCAGCAGAACTGCATTTGTTTACTACGAAGTAAGATATAAGACTTGATTTGTCCTTTAATAGTGTTTGAAAACTGCTTGGTTGTTTACATTACATTACACAAGACTAATCCCTTTGCAACAGCAGAAGTTACCCAATGACGAAGGAAGTATTGACCATGTTACAGGGAGCCGGTTGCTGTCATGCCACTAAAATTACACCATCGCAGAATGTCATACATGACATTGGGGAGAACATTTTCTGTGGTTCAGAATGGAATAAAACAGGCTATTTGGTTTAAAGACTGAAATGAAAGCATTTAAAAATCACCAGACAGCTGAATCTGATGGCTCTCTCTTGAAATGTAAAAAAAAACCAAACAAACCCTGAAAGACCTCATGTGCGTTTTTTTTTGTATTTATTTATTTACTACATGGAAAACACAGATGATTATCTCCTTTTAAACAGGAGATCACTTAATTTTCTAGTTCGTACTGAATTAATTTACTGTCTTACTGCATTTTCATTTTGAAGTGTGAATACCTGAAATCGATGTCAGCTACAAAATTGAATAGGTAGGGTCAATAAATGCAGATTTTGACAGAGGCTTACGGTTTTGAAAAGCTTATCAACATGTGGATACAGACCCCCGTTTGGGGAAGAAGGGATTAAGCAGGTCGTGCACCAGGACCATCTCTAACAGAGCTCAACAGATTGATGAAGCTCAGACTCATGCAGCTTCTGACCGTTCTGTCAGTGCACATGGGAAGCATCCTGACACCTCTTTATACGAGTGTTATTGACTGTGAGATTCTGAGCTTGCCAACAAAATGTGTGAAAAAAACAAACACGTTGAAGCCTGATGAGACAGAGAAGTGTTGAAATACAAGATGCAAACGTCAGCAAGCTAGTATCAGTTACGTTATTCATCAGACCGCAAGTGAATCCAAAGAGTTTTTGCTCCAATGAATGGCTGAAATAATCAATTTTAGTAATATTTTAACCCTGAGAGTCATTTATATAGAAAACATAAAAGATGCGTATTACAGATCTTAGCTTTCACCCCCTCCCACATTTAGAATATATATGTATACGTACATCCCTCCTGTGCAGCAAACCCCTGTTCAATTTTATCTACTGAGCTTAGCTGTACTTTTCTATCTATAATAGAAGTCTTTTTAAGTTTTTCTTCAACTTACCGTGTTTATTGAGGTTGTTCTCCATGTTAGAAGAGTTGCCAGAGAGGTTGTCCATGGAGTTGGAGTGTGTCCACTGGGACAGGCGGGACTGGGGCTGAGGGGGCTCCTTCAGGGACAGACCCCCAACCTCCATGCAGTTTACATTCATGTTTGGATTCAGTCCAGCTACACACAAACAGAAGAATGATTTTATCCTATAGATGTCAGTCAACAATGTTTTTTTTTGCTTCTTTTGACATTTGACACAACATTTTCTATAAACAAAATTGTTTATTAGCCCATGATTATTCTTTATATGGATCCCCATTAGCAGCCACTAAGGTAGCAAATAATCTTCCTGGAGTTGACATACAACAAAACATATAAAACTATAACACATGTAACCTTTAACCAGTACGCCATTGTAGGGATATTACAGCTATTAATACGTTGTTTAGAGAGGAAGACCCTAAATTAAATAGGTCCAGACATGGTCACACTGGACTGTACTGTGTGAATTTTGTGCAGCAATGTTGTACTGTTGTACTGTGCTTCCTCAAGGGCTGCAGAGTAAGCAACAACAAGTTTTACACGTCTACACTCACTGAGAGGGTAGGTGCTGTAGGCGTTGGGCGAAGACGGCGGCTCTTTGGTGTGCAGTGTGTCGGCGAGGCCCGGAGCCTGGTGGGGGCCTGTGAAAGGGTCCAGGGTTGATTTGCTGGAACCAGGGCCTCCAGCGGGGCCACTGGGGGGATGCAGACCAGCAGAGGAGGAAGAAGAAGAGTTGGAGGAATGAGAGGGAAGTTGCTGCTGCTTCATCAGCAGCGCCTGGTACAGCTGACGCTGGTGCTGCTGGATCTGCTGCTGCATGTTGGTGATTGTACGTGCAACCTGGGAAAGAAGAGAACCACTGTCAAAACAATGTAGGAGGTTTTTGGCAATGAAAAAGAAAGCAAAAAGATTATGTGGTAATAACAAGACTGAAAGAAGAGTTGTGAATAGAGAGTGAAAGGGTTGAGAGGGAAGGGCTGAGGAAATACATATGTAGCTTTGAAAATATTTTTTCACATGAATAGTATGGTGAAGGTAAATTTTAAGAATACAAAGACATTTAGACTTCATTGCTGGAGACCAGAGGTGTGGATATTTCTTGATTCTAAGATGCCCAGTGAATCAAATAATTGAGAGTTTGCAGCCAACATAAAAATATGCTCATTGTTGATTTTTCGGCCTCAGATGGACAATGAAGTTGTAAAGTTAAGTTGCTACGTTGCCCTCTTGCACTGAACTGTGGGTTAACTTCAAGCTGATGTTTATGTTGAGATATGGTGGAGGGAGGCGGACACACACAGCAGGTGAACATTTTAAAAACAGACATCTGGGCACATTATGGATTTTCTGAACTTGCTGGTAGGCATGAACTGTTTCACAAAAAATAGATACTGTGGGAATACAACGAATTGGAGGAACCATGTTTTCACCCTGAGCTATCGTCATAAACATACAGAGCCCGGCTAAGCAAAAAAGAATTGAGAATTAGCTGAGGGAAAACAGCAGGTTTCGCCACCTGTTGAAGACCCTGGATTCATAGACCTCTGTTGCTACCAAGTCCTATGTAACAGTAGCTGTACATTACATTAGGAATAAGGACTGGCAGCTTTTTTCACATGTGTGTTTCACATGAGTCACACAGATTCTCAGCTGGCGGAGCTACTGGTAAATGCAGTGGAAGCTGGAGCTGCTATGTGAAAACAAACTGTATTTTTAGAGATTACAGCTCTACTTGTAATGCATTGTTTGCAGATGGATTTCTGTTACATTTCTGTAATTGTTACATACCGAGGTGGCTCACACAGATGCTGGTATGGAAAAATGCAGCTGTTTATATTATTGACTGTTGTAGTCTGATTTTTGAAAACGCTTTCTAAATAAAGAGAGTTAAGATTTACCTTACTGCTTGTATCAACTGCTGAAAATGTAGCCATATATTATACAAAATTAAAAATGCAGCACAATGTGAGGTGCATTGTGAATCATTGACAAGCCAATTGTAATCAAATCGAATTGTGAGGCCAGTGAAGATTCACTCGCCTGCTAGAGACGTAGGACAATGACAATGACTTTGCCAGTGACACCATAATGAGACTTCTTCCTTTCTGGTTGCAGACAGACAAACTATTTTTACCAAGTACCAAATAATAAGACGCTGTGAAGTTTTGCAGTTCTTTGTAAAAAATGTGTATTTTTTATTTTTAAAGAGGCCTTATCTTGTGGCAGGCTGTTGAAAACAAAATGTTTAAGAAAGGGGAACAATCTCATTCTGGAGAAAAAAAAAAAGAGTTGTTGACTCATGATGAGGGAGAAGGAACATTTTCTTACATCTTAAGCAACTCCTAATGTTAGAAAGCGTTTACCCTATTGTTGTTGTTGTTATGGCATCATGTAAGAATCTAAACATTTGTTAAAAGAAACAAGAAGTTGTGTCATGGTGTGTTGAGTCACACAGGGTCCCGAGTATGAAACGAATGACTTTTCTGATCATTATTTTTGTGACTGCAATGTTGCATTTGTTGACTCACTTGCTGCTCTTGTTGTCTAATGGGGCCGGAAACATTGCGTTGTGCCTGCATCATCTGCTGCTGGATTTGTAAACGCTGGTACGCCTGAATAGAGGGAAGCAAAGAACATTGTTGAAAAAAAACAACCATCAACAATGGTACATATTCTAAATTCTTTTTATTGAACCTCAGAAAAGAATTTAAATTACTTCAAGACATTACCAAAAAATCTAAACGTCAGCGATGTTTTGATATTCTGTGCTGAATTTGAGCTCCTCTCCATTTAGAAAATCTGTCCACAACCTGCCTTAAGTTCTAAAGCATGTGCTGTACTGGGAACACACAAAGAAAAGGGGGGTTTGACTCACCATTTGCAGTTGCTGAAGTTGGTACAACAGGGTCATTTGTTGAGGATTTATTGGTGAGGTTAAAAGTGCAGGGTTCAGACCAATGTTTTTTGCTGCAAACTGCAAGAGCTGTGCTTGGACCTTGAGGGAGGGGAAAGAATGGGGACACCGAGAGGAGAGATGACAGGTCAGTCACTGCAAGTCACAACAACTGTACAAGAGCAGCTTCTGGCAAAACTAGTCACTGCTATATGCATGCCAAGAGTAAAGCGGGGCGAGAAAGGGTCTGACAGAGGAGTCTTGCAAAGATAAGATGGTTTAACAGGCGCAGAAGAAACCTCTCAGAACAGAATGAAACAATTTTATTTAGCAGTTTAAATATTCCCATGTATAGACAGACTAGTGCTGTAATAGTACTATTCACATTCTTGTTTGTCAGTTAATATTTCCTGTACAGTACAAGCAGTAGACCCAACCTGGTTCTGTGTTTGACCTGAGAGAAACATACACTCGACACATCTAATGCTCATAGTACTTGGTGTGTTTATCTACCTGAGGGGAGAGAAACTGAGGCACTTGAGCACGTAGACTAGGCTGGGAGGAGCTGAGAGGTGGCACTGGTGGCTGAGGAGGCTGCTGCTGCATGGCCCGGGTTTGTGCTGCTCCACTACTGCCAAACATTCCACTGGGTATCTAAAACCAGGAGCCAAATACCCACTTTTATTCAGGTTACTAACACCATTTATTGTATCAATATGTCTGGATTGAAGAAAATGTGTGTATTCTTGATCTTTCCATCTACAGTTACAGAATATATCAAGAGTGAGGTCAAGTCATTGTGAAATTGATGGGATCATTCAATACCTGAATGAGGGCACTTGAATTGGATGAAAAAGAAAAGGTAAAGTGCACCCAATACTGTTGCTTTATCTATGGTAGTCCCAGCCCATGAAGCAAGATCTAGCCCACACTGATCCTTGTGCACCAAAGCACCAAATAATATACTGAACACCGAGTGAGAGCAGATAGTTGACAGATTAAACCGTCACTATTAAGATTTTTTTAAATATCGCCCAAAACAATTAGATGCAGCTTCATTAACACATCTACTGTTAGAGAGGTCTTCCTCCTCACTTTACAAAAAGGATTGCTTGCACAGCCTTTGTTTGGGCTTCAAGGACAGAGTGTAGTTTTTCTGGGCCATGGCTGCCTCTGGGGCTGATATTTGATAGAATGTACAGTAAGTATCTGGTTTCAATGGGCACTTCAGGCAAGGTCACACACAGAAGTGAGCAACAGAAAAGAGATGGGTAGAGAGCTGTGGTAAAATGAATTCAATTTACTTTGTGTGTCCTTGCTGAATTGTATACCCTTAATGCTGGAAACAGACATTAAAAAAGGCAGGCGTTTGGAGAGAAATAAATCTGCTGACTAAAATATTTATATACTAGAGGTTTTTAAAACAAGTTTATTTTTAAACAAGATATAATCTGCCAAATGAATGTGCTTTGTATGTATTACCTGTCTGTTGTTCAAGTTTTGCATGGCCAGCCCCGGGTTGCCCTGTCCCAGACCCTGCCCAGGAAGGCTACTGTTGGCCAGGGGGAGCTTCAGGCTGGGGGAAGGCAGAAACGGTGATGGGGGAGCATCATCTGACAGAACACCATCCTGAGGGTGGGCGAAAGGTGACAAGAGAAGTGAGAGGTAAGAAAAAAGCATATTAAACATTACATTCATAAAGAAAAGCAGGGACACAGTTAATGAGATATAACATAAGCCTTTCTTTTGTGCAATTATAGAACCACCATGCATTTCTATATTTTTTTGAATCACTACTCATTTACCCAGGACGCTCTTGAAAGAGAGATTTTTTATCTGAACAAGTCCGTCCTGGTTAAATAATGGGTCAATAAAAAATACATTAAAAAAAATCTGATTTACCTTGTCGAGAAAGGTGGTGCGGTCGGAGGGGTCTTTGGAGAGCGCAGAGGGCCGACACACCAGGGGCTTGTTCATGCCGTTGCTGTAATCAGACATGCCCATGCCTCGTTTGTCCAGGTCCGTCTTCTTCTCCAACAGGGCGCCTGGGAGCAGATAAGGAGTTGGCAAGGGTTATTTTGCAATCAGCTAAGCTGCTGTGTGACAAAACTGCTTTTAATCTTCTTGAAATCACTGTATGGCTTACGTCATTTCAATTCAATACAAAATTTACAGAACGAATGGTATCACTGCCTGACCAATTGAAGTGAAGAGCTGTGAATTTTTACACAGAAAACCATCTTGTGTGTGTCTTTGGATTACAAACATAGAGACCCAGTGAACTTACTCATGGCCTGGTCAAGATTCATGTTGTTGCTCTTCAGCGCCTCCTCAGCGGGGTCTCTCTGTAACACACGATTAACATAGACCCGTCACTGATCACGGTTTCATTACAGGAACAGGTCTGATGTGTTTTCCCCCCAGTTTCACAGAATCAGATATTCTTTCTAAGTATATTTCCTCCATACCGGGAAGCCCATGTCAGTGAGCTGTTTGATGAGACGGTTCATGATCCAGACCTCATCTGGCTTGTTGCCCATCTTGCCCTGACAACACAGAAACAAGCTGCTTATCATTCTGTTTCCTGTTAATGGACTTCCATTACAGTAATTTTCACTATTAACAGCTGCCAGTATGACAATTGAGAGTGTGCTCTGACCTTGCTTGGGCCCTTTTTGGGTCCATTGCCCCAGGAGTTGCAAGAAGAGCTGCTCTCCTGGGAGGTAGGACTGTTCCACATGTCCCCATCCTCAGCGTCCCATTGGCCGGTAGACATACCCATCTCCTCCCCTCCACTTCCCCAGCCATCTTGCATAGGTTTGGGGCCTGAGAAATAAATAAAGTTAAATAAATGACTGAATACAAATGTTACAAAAATTAATATCATAACAAGGATCGTAATTTGAGTCTCTCGCACTGTTAATAATTGTGATGTACATGCAAGCCTTCTCACAGGTTGAGCAGCATGTCGTTCTAAACCTGACCACTTGGTGACACTGTTGCCATTTGAAAAGCTGCACTTTTCTCCTACATCTCCCTCCACTATTTCAAACATTTCAAACCAATAGCACAAATAACCAAGACCTAATGAGGTATGAAATTGCTTTAATCTGAGCATCACTCGAATAGCACTGACAAAAACCTTCAAAATCGGCACAAATGGAACAGGTCTGTAGAAACCTCCTGTCTTTCTTCCTTAACCTAAGTGTGTTAGTGAGTGCATCTTGAGAGTCAATCATCAATCAGACTTTTGCTTAATACCACTTGTGAGAGGTGTGGTATTACTAGACTGAATTTTTACTGTGCATCTGAAGATATTTTTCATATTTGTGTGCTACCTGGCTTGCAGGGTGCAGAACCTGGGGGTCCATTGGCCCTGCCATAGGGTCCAGATGGCTCGTGCCCACCATCTCCCCAACCCCCTACTCCCCCTGGGGGCTTGCCCCAGGCAGAGGTGCCATTGTCCACAGTTGATGTTGGAGCTGCTGGCTCTCCCCAGGCAGGCTCCGACTTGGGCTGAACACTGGGAAGTTCTCCCCATCCTGCAAGAAAGACACGAATGATAAAAAAATGTGTTTTCTACAGTTTTCTTTAAGGTCCATGATGAGCTGCAGTGGAATGTTTAAAGGGGAGGCTAACAGTAAGGTTGACAGTTGAGGCAGTGCTATGCACGTCTATATAGAAGGGCCTTTCAAAGCAGTGTGGTCCTCACAGCAGGAAGTCATCAACAAACCCAATCTACTGCGCATGAGTATGTGCAGAGGAATGTGTAGGAAGAAGCTCTAGCCACTCCAATGCATCTGTCGTGTTCACTCTCTTTAAAATGTCTCCTTGTCTATTTCAGTCTATATAAAATTCTATTCTATGTAAAATGGCTTTAGTACTGTTTCAAACATGCAGCTGTTTTCAACAGAAGTGTACCGTGGTGTTTAAATGGCACCTTCATCAGTGCAGTGCAAATGGAAAACAGCAGGGGGCAATGGTCTCATTCATAATTAAGAGACTGAGCAGACTGTCAACCTTTGAAGCTCTACCATGTCTATGATTTCCTTTTGTCTTCACAAAGACTTATTTGAACTGGCTGCAGTGCAAAGTAAAGCTTTCTTAACAGTGTTAATAATACAGTATATACATAACGATTAAAGGAAAAAGAAATGCGGCGAAAGAAATCTTAAGAAAAAACCTTACATTGTATTGCATTACCATACATTTCCAACTGTGTTTTATTTGTAAAAAACATTGTGTGTTTATTAATAAAAACAGCTCAGATCGCTTCTTAAGGTTTATCTGGCTCCATGCTTAAGTTTGGTTTACTATAGAGGCAGTTCCAAACAACATTAAACTGATTAAAAATGTCTGATCTCAAAAACATCAGGTCTCAGGTTTAAAGTACTTACACTTAGACTGTGTGGTTTTTTATTTTGTAAAGCACCTTGTAACTCGTTTTAATAGTTTTAATATGAGCTATAGAAATATAGTTTATTATTATTATTATAAAGAATCTGTCACTCCTGCATTTTCACAATGTTCCAGGAACAATTTAGTAATTAAAAAGAATATTAGGAATAGAGTTAGATTTAATGCATTACCTGGGTTGGCAAGGGGGGGTCTACTCTGGGGGCCCCCGCCTGGATGTGAGGCTCCACCATTGGGTGATCCATTGTTGTTTCCATGGTGTTGCAGATGAGTTGGGGGCTGGCTATGATGGGAATGGTGGTGCATGTGGTGAGTGTGATGGTGATTGTTGTTGCCAGGACCAACAGAGTGATTGTTGTTATTGTTGGGCATAATTATTCCACCATTCTTATTGGGCGGTGGGCCACTGTTGCTTGGGTTATTACTGGGATTGTTGCGATCCCACATGTTGACAGTCTTGTTGTAGGTGCTGGGATCACCCCAGGTAGATGTTCCATCATCAATCTCCATCTTCCTACGGATGGAGGGAGGGGAGGGCTCTTCCCAGCCAGTGGGCTCCATGCCCTGGTCCTGTTTGTTGGCATTGCCCCAGCCAGACGTGTTCTGCTTCACAGAACCGGGACCACCCCAAGAACCAATGCTGCCACCTCCTCCACTGCCAGTGCTGCTGCTGCTGCTGCTTTCCTGGGGCTTGGAAGAGCCCCAGCCTCCCTGCACTGGGCCATTGGTACGTGGGGTCTCCCCCCAGCTGCTATTATTCACAGCAGGAGAAGGCTTCCCCCAGCCACCTCCCCTATTTCCTCCTCTAGGACTTTCTTTCCATCCACCACTTCCTCCATTCCCTCCTTCCCCTTCCCACATACTGCTGGAGGCCCCATTGTTCTTGACCTCTGCCTCTCCCCAGTCCCCTGTGCTAGAGCCATTAGAGCCCGTATTACTGTTGCCCCAACCATGGGAGCTTTTTGGGCCCTCTCCCCAGCTAGTAGGCTGGCTTTTTGTCAAACCATCGTCCCAGCTGGGTGACTTGTCCTCTGAACCCCAGGATGGTGTGCCCCCACTTTTAGAACCATTGGCAGGCACAGGATCTCCCCAGCCACTAGCTGTGCCATTTGGGGCTTTGCTGAGTGTCTGTGGAGGATCCCCCCATCCTGAACCAGTCTGGATTGGCTGAGGAGGAGGGGCTCCCCAGTTAGAGGATGCTGACCCTTCACTGTCACTCTTTCCTCCAGACCCAGGCCTTTGACTAGGGCCAATGTTAGGGTTGATAGTTCCTCCATTGGTGGGTGAGGGTCCACAATTAGAGCTGGGGCCCCCTAGGTTGTCTGAGCTGCTGTTGCTCTTCCCATCATCGGAGCTGGCTTCTTCCATCTCCCATACAGTGTGCTGTCGAATGGGGGTCTGTCCCCAGCCAGAGTTACTCAGCACCCGAGGGTCCAGGTCCTGCCTTGGAAGTACAGGGGCAAACTCCATGCTGGAGGACCTGTCTCTGCGGTGAGATCGACCTTCACTGCTGTCCCCACTACCCTCGCTTGCTGGGGCTGTTCCAGGCTGCTGGCCCCATGAGCTAAGTTGCTGCTCTTGGCCTGAACCAGAGCTACCTGCATCAACTGAGTCCCAGCCTTTAGCATCTCCACCACCAGAGGATTTCCCCCAGTCACCCCAGCCCCCGCTTCCATTACTCCCACCTCCACTGCCTTGGCGGCCCCAAGCAGAAAGCCCTCCAGAAGGAGTTGAGTCCCAGCCTGAGTCCTTGGGGGAGTCAGCTGCCTTGGTTTCTCCACTACCCCATACAGAGCTGCCAGTTGTGTCCCCATTGAGCTTGGATGATTCAGTGGGTGACTGGCCTCCCCAGCCAGTTAACCCATGGATAGGACTCATAGGCTCCTGAGCTTGCTGCTGCTGCTTAGTGTGGTTTGGTCCGTCAGTGTTAAGGTTAGCAGGTTCCATATTGAAAGACAAGCTTGTATTGGTAGAAGGGTGCTGCTGATCATTTTCATTAGCACTTATCATGCCAGCCCAACCTCCCCCACCTGTATCTGCTCCTCCAAGGTTCCCATTTCCCATGTTTCCATTACTATTAATACCTGGTGCAAGAGATGAGGAATTAGACAACCCATTAGGGCCTATACCACCACCTCCTCCACCCTCATGACCCAGAACTGGCCAGGCTGATGGGTTGGCATTGGGATTGAGGTTCAAGTTAAAATTGGGAGAACCCCAGTTATTGGGCGCTCCTACTCGGCCACCATTCATACCATCTTGTTTTCCATCTGAGCCCCAGCCTCTGTTCCCAGTTAAAGTGTTGGCTGACCCAGGTCCTGTCATCATGTTATTGTTAGATTTGAGAGAGGGGTAGTGGGCCGGCTGGCCTGCGGCACCTGTGGCCATACTCAGAAAACTACTACTACTGGTGGTAGTGACAGCACTGGTGTCTAGGTCGGAACTAGCTGAGCCCAAGGGGCATTCTGGTGCTGCAGGGTGGCTGGGGTCACTATTGCGGCTGATAGAGGGCCAAGCTTCTGTGTCACTTCCGTCAATAATCACTTTGTCCCAGCTGTTGGCACTGGAGGGGTTCTCAACTGGCAAAGATGCTCCCCAATGAGACGTCTCATACTGGGCACCCGGGCCACTCTGAAGGGATATGTCTGAAGAGAAAAAGACAGAGCAAAAGGATGATGAGACAAAGGGCAACATATAAAAACATCAAAAATGTAGGTGGAGAAAGTCAAACAGCGGGTGTTTAAAAAAAAGAAAGGATTAGTTTGACAGACAATGGAGTGGTAAATGGAGTAAACTGTGCATCAAAGACAAAAGCAGAGGTGAGACAAAATAAAACGAGAGTATAAAAGGAGGGATGGGGGAGGAAAAATAGATTAGGTTACACTAAAGAACATCATGTAATACAGATCCTGGTAGTTTCCTGAACCAATTTTATCTCCTTGGTTGGTTGCTAGCTATCAGACTTAGCGGGATGAGATGGTCACACTTGCACGTTTCACAATCCAGCACATAATCAGAATGCACAGCCAAGCGTGCATCAGCTATGGTATATCCATATATCCCTGCCCTGGTGCAGTCAGGCAAAAAGAAACCGTGAGATTGGAGCTCTTGCTTTCTTTTCTTTACCCATCCATCTTTCGTTCTTTTCCCCTCACTTAACTTCCTCTTCCAAGTCGTTTCCTCTTTTCTCAGTCTCTAGTTTGGCTTCTTGCTTTCATCTCACTCTTTAGCTGCCCTTATCTTTTATTATACCACCATCTCTCTCTCTGTCCACGTCTCCTTTCTCTCTCTGCCCCCACCTCTTTTCTCACCCTTTAATTTCTCCCTCTCTCCTCTCTGCTCTCCTCTAACACCCAGCAGTGAGAGGCCCATCCGTCTCCATCGTGGCATCACTGGCTGGGGCTGTGAAGGGAAGCCCAAGTGGAACGCCGCTCATTTATTGGAATGAAACCAGGACGACTTCTCATCCATCACTCCCTACGCTCCGCCGGGCTTACTCCTCCTTCAACTGCACAGCACTAAGGAACCACAAACCACTTCCTACATGCTTGTGTGAATCTGTGTGTGTGTGTGTTGGCATGCATCTCAATACCTGCATATATTCATAGCGTATGTGTGTGTTAGCTTGTGCATGTGCATGCCAAGATCAATTTTCAACCAAGGTCTGCATGTAAATCCTTTCCTACTGCTTACAGACCTTTAAGCATGATCAACAAATTTACCAGCACACAGCCCAAAACTGAGCTTTTCTAACAATTCTCTAATCAACATGGAATCTCAAACAAGCATTTCATTAAATACAAAAGCAGCCCATCAGAGGGTGAACTAATAATAGGCTGATTCAATGCTGTAAAGGGGTAATCAATCAGCTGGAGGCAGCTAATCAATGATCTTATTAATGCTAGTGGGTGAGAGCAGGGAGGCTATCGATCCAGCATGCAAACATCCTAACCACTAGGCCAGCCTCATGTAATGGGCAAAAAACCCAATAAGAACTGCTGTGCTATGTTTCACAACAGTGGACAGACCAACTAAGTCAATAACTAGAGAAATTCATCCAGCATCTTTCTGGGTCTAATGAAATTACTGTGGCTAATTAAAAACTGTGTGCACAAGAAAGCTCAATATTTATTTAGCTATAGAATTTCAGAATGTTCAGTGTTATATTAGATATTATGCTCCATGTAAAGACAATTTCTTATGCAAGCATAGACGTCAGCAGTTGAATGTGTGCAATATAACACTAAACATATAAATTACAAATGGTCTGAGAACAAATAAATAATACATTTCTGTAGTTGCAGTATGTGTGGCTCACTAAAGTAAGACCCAAGGTATGCCTTTTAAATATTTGTCTCCTTTAGTAATTAAGCTGCCTTACCTTCTTCTACTCTGCCTTTGGCTTCCATCATGTAGTAATTTCCAAAATAGCTAAAAGTTCCTCATAATCAGATCAAGATCCAGTGGTCAAAACAATCTGATCAGAGGAGTAAACATCCATTTGTTTGAGGTGTGTGGACACATACAAACACTGGCAGATATGTGGTTTTAAGATACTACTTAACATGCCACAGAGTGGTTCTGAATGCAATTTTCGCCTCAACACACTTATCTCCTCTCCCCAGGCAGCCTTATCGCACAGGGTCGTCAGACTAATGGCACACATACACACACAAATACAAGTCTGCAGTCAGTTTGCGATTGGTTGCACACACAAAGAGAGAACTACTGAAACATCACAGCAAAAAATGATCTCAGAACTACATGCAATGCCAATGAATTTACTGAGGAAAGTTGTTAAAACAAACCCTATGTGACTGTTGACTAATAAAGCCTTTCAGTGTACTTTCAACAATTTTCCTATTCCTACTGGGACTAAAATGAAGAGTCAAGACCAAGGTCTATGGGTGTTCTCAACAGCAAATGTTCATGGTAAGAGGACACAACCATCTGTTTGGTGGAAAAAGCCCTGTCCATCTATCCCATGTAGATATTTTCCACACAGAGGAATGCTTTCCACAGTTAAAAATTCTACTCCAGTATATTTGAGTGTCATCGGTTATTGAAATATAAGGCGATTTTCTTTTCTTTTTGTTTGTGCTTTAATGAATGCTTCTAAATCCTATAATGAGTGTGTTTAATTCATGGGGAACATTTTGTTTAGTCAACCTTTATCCGCTATCATGCTCCCTCTCTCTCATGTCTTTGTCTCACAGGCTCAATAGCACATTTTGTTTCCTGAAGAGCATAAAATAGGTCACATGATGAGTTAATCAAAATCTGGAAAGCAGTCATCTTTCTTTTTTTAAAAAAAAAAATCACTCCCATCACATACACTCTGAACACATCAAATTTCAGAGCCAAAAAACCCAACTAAAACAAAAGGGAATAGAGAAAGGGAATAATAGAGAATAGTGTTTTCTTTTAGAAAAAAAGGGTCAGTCAGGGAGAGAGAGTGGAAAAGTACCTGAGGAGAGGTGCACCAGTGACCCTCAAGAGTGCTTACACAGAGCCATGCAATGATTTCAGTGAACATCCTCTTAGCATTAATTCAGACTTCACACTGACAACTGTGCCTACTAGTGTATCTCAGACCTACAGTACATTTGTGTAACTGTACACAGAAATGTGAATGCTGGTATCTGCCAAGACAAATGCACTTGATTGCATAATACTCTGTGCTAGCGCTATTGTGTCTATTCTGTAATTATATATAATGCATGTGTGCATGTCTGGGCTAATGCAAAGCAAGCCCTTTTTCTTTTCACCTTAACATGCCTCAGTTGCTCCCCTTTCAGTTCCCTCCCCACACATTCCAGCAGAAAGGTCTTGCTGATTCTTGGCAAACCAGTGATTTGGCAGGGGGGAAACCAAAGAAAGCTCGACATGAAAAACAAAGAAAAAAGGGGACAATTTTTTCCCCATCTACCACTGGCAATCATGTGTCAGTAATGCAGAGCTGCTTTCATTCTTGTCGCAATTAGGAGGGCAGTCTCTGATTACCCTTTGTGAATGAAGCGGGTCAGAAATAAAAACAAAGAGGGCCTCTATGGCTCCTCATGCTTCCAACACGGTCCGCGCATGCAGATACAGGCCGGCTCTCTGCGTGCAAACGTTCCTTTAGCTCAATAATAACAACTAAAATGTCTTAACGATGAACACAGCAGCACTATTTCTGATGAAATGTGATATCCAATAGCAACAACGCAGTGAAGCTGTGTGATGCAGCCTGCCAGAGTTAAAGTAGAAATAAGGAAGAGATGAGCTCCTGATAATGAGACTAGCTGCCATCATAGAAATGGGCAGGTAGCCAAGAATTAAATGCCTCCCCTCCCCTCTGAATAAAATGAAAGGCAGGGTGACAGAAAGAGAGGGAGAGGGAGGTAGGGAGAGATGGAGGAAAGTCTGGGGGGAGGGGCTGGCAGTTGCAATGACAAGGGAAAAGAAAGGGAGGCAAAAAACGAGAAATCATGAACAGGCTAAGAGGGATGGTGTGGCAATAAATAGACTTCTTAGTTCGACTGTGAGCCATAGACTAAGCCTGATTTTCTCGGAGCAAACTGTGGGGTGACATAATACCAGCACCAGAGCAGGAGGAGACGTTTAGTAGTTTTTTGTCCCCAAATAGACCCTCTCCATCTCTCTTTGAGGGGAACTTTACGCCCACTTGGATCAAAGATGGCATCCACTTGTTTTTCCGGAAGCAGAGAGAAAAAGAAAGACTGAGGGAAGGCCACAGGAGGGTTTAAAAGCTCATCCTTCATGTCTGTTTACCTCTACAGAGAAAAGGATAGAAAATAGGAGAGCAAGGCCACGGTGACATCTCTGGTTTCCCTGACAGAGCCCAGATTAATGAAGCCACTAGAGGGTTCTCTCACTTGTGGTGCGCGAATGTGTGTGTCACAGCCAAGCACATGGGGGCAACCCACACTTCCCTGGCTTCATTAAGACCACCAAGAAATGTCATGATCATTTGAGGATTTTAAAACATGCAAATAACCGTGATGTAAATGGATGTTATTTTTACACCTTAATAATAATAATACTGCATTTTAAGAAGACTTGCATTTTTATCCATAGAAAAATACGTAAGTGCGTTTTAAACTTGTTACGCCTTTTACGGAGACACCCATCATTAAATACTGCAGTTTCTGCCTCAGGCATCATTGACCTTGAATAATACACAGTTAAAAAACAAACTGCTTTACCTGCAAGTCAAAAGGGCCCAAATGAAAGGGCCAAGTGTGTTAAAATACCCAGCAGAATGCCTTCTGGCTATATGCTCTGTCTGGGTGACCAGCAAACAGCTGTTGGGCTGCAGTTCCCACACTCTTAAGAGACCCCCACTACAGCACCTGCTACTTGGGAGTCAGTCTGGACGGCTGCTGGCTGCTCCAGACAACTTAATGGTCCCCAGTCAGCTGGAGAGATGGGGATGGTGGGTGCAAAAGAGGGAAGGAGGGAGAGGGGACAGGGGTTCCCTGTCTGGTGCCTGGGACAATTAAATTAGGTTTGGGAGAGTGGAGGCTATGTGGGAGTGGTGCCCTTGGATCTAGAGGGGGTTTCCTTTTAGACTTTGAGGATGGTGGTGTTTGCTGGAGTCACATACTTTTAATACATCTCATATTGCCTCATGTAATGAAAATGTATCTAATACATTGTTTTAGCTAAAACAAAAGTCTTATCTCTTAACATCTTAGCACATCTACTCTCAGCTTATTACTCATTGCATGTGTGCGTGTGTTGGGGGGTGGGCATACATTTTCCTTTAAAGTCAGAGCCAGCTGGCCGCTAGGCAGACACAGATCTGACAGAACACAACTAGGTCAGACTGCTGTGTTCTTAGGGCTGCACTGCCTCTACATTTATGTGCGTGTGTTTGCATGTGCAGAAGTACAAAAGTGTTGAGTATCTGAGTGACAGAGATAAGCCTCTAGGCCACAGTAACCTCACTAGTAAGGTCAAAAACTTGTCCTCAAAAGAGTTCATGTAGTCTTTAAGTTACTTGGAGATAAAAAAAAAAAAAAAAAGAAGAGTCCTAAACACCTAAAAAAAACTTCTGTTGCTACTCACATTCCTTCTTTAGTTCTGCGATGTTGCTACAAACAGCCACTGCAGCTGGGACAGGAACACTTTGTACTATTGATGGCAAAGGCTTAGAGCTTATTGTATATTCTCCAACTGCAGAGTACTGAGTTTTAACAATGTCCACTTTCTAAATTATGCCAGAAACATGGCAACAACAGGGTCACCAGCTTGGGGCTATTAGCTGAGCAGACAAGAACAAACAGACTGTAGATGGGAAACCCTAGGGACAACAACGAGAGGGAAAGGAGATGGAAATTCAGCCAATCGCTCCTTTGCCACAGGCTGTGTTATACTGAGAAGCTCCTGGGAAAACCAGGGCAAGGTAAAGGCCAAACAGGACAACAACTGCTATAGCAGAACCATAATAAGGACATTATAGGTTAATACACTCAACCAAGGGAGCTAAATAGTCTGACACCCAAAGGAGAAATGTACTCTTTTAAATTCAGTCTCCTTAAGAGTCCAAAAGATATATATTGTATCACTACACTGGCAGCCAAACTACAGCTACAGAAACTCTGCACTAAACAGTTGAGCACAAAGAGGAAACATCCTAACAATACAAAGGGTTCATATGTAAACTAATAATAAAACTATAAACTGTGGAATGAAAGGAATTAGTCTCAATTACCAAAAACTGAAGAAAAAACTGTACAATTAATAATATTAATTATTGTACAAGTAACTACATTTCAAATGTTACCCAAAAATACAAATTAAAAAAGAAAACCCTGACAGGTTATAGATTCTAGTTGTTTTTGTATAGTTTTTTTGTATCTGTGACTGATGGCATAAGCCTGTGCATTAAAACAGGAGCTGTTGCCCCTGTGCTGCAGAGGGCTGTAGTCTGCAGACTAGCTAGCCATGCACCACAGCTACTGAAGATTTGTTTACTGACTGCCCAGTGTTCTTTCAACGAATGTTAAGTCAGTAACGAAAGGCAGTTCAGAACAGCAAAAGTACATTGATTAAAAGAAAAAGACGATGAATCTAACAAGCCAAAAAAGAAAAAAGAAAAAAAGATGAGCAAAGACACAAACAGATGCTCATTCCAATTTCTTTGCAAAGCTCAAAACATGATAACAGTGTGGTGTACTACCCTCACATCAGTGTCTTTAAAATGACACTTATGTTGAGGATGTGAGGCACTGCCTTCTTTGTGTCTTTGCACGTTATTAAGCAGATGGTAATGAAAGCTGTTCAAAAGAAACAAAATGTAACAACCATCTGAAAGAATGAAGGAAGCATTCAAGATAACTACACAGCAGGAATACTGATGACAAGCACAAACTCTTGAGCGCAGATATGAAATTCACATAAACGCCCAAAGACAAGAAGAAATATAGCTGTAACAGCAACATAAATACTGTAACTCACTGGCATTTTTAATAATTAATCAACATATTACATGCAGACAAATACACTGCTGTGCACAATGAACGCCTCCAGGCAGGTTCAGTGTTAGTGATCTTCAGGGCCACAAGTGTGTTCATTAAAAGGCTACCGCTGGCTACAGAGGTCTGATCGTAGGTTTGCATGTGTATGCGTGTCAAGAAAAAGAGCATTTAGAGGCTAAAAAACTGAACCATGTTCACCCCACTTAAACCAAAATATCTAAACAGGGTTTTCATGCTTTGAGGGATTTTGTTGTTATTATTGGTAATGCTGTGAGCAACACGATCCACACTCTATTAGCAGAGGCAGAAATTTAACATACAACTATATGAATCATGAAGGGAAAACTGAGTTGCTCCAGGGTGAAGTTTTACTCCTTTAATGTTTTTAGTTGGTCAGTCTGTCAGCATTTTTCTTTCTCTCTTTTTTTGTAAAAAAGTGCACGGGTGGTACGAGCTTTTATGTTTTTTCATAAATTATATAATGTCACATCTTTGTTAGCATTACTATATCTGTGTACAAAAGAAAAGCTAGATTGGATAATAAATTAACAACAACCAAGAACTTGTTAAAGAAGTCCACTGGGGGGCCAACTAAAACCATTACATCTGGAAAAAGCCATTGTGATGCTGTCAACATTGATTTTACATAAACTTGGCTTGGGTGCTGCTCTGTGGCCTTAGAATGGTAGAGAAAACCCTATCTGTGTGTTGTACCTGTTACATGAATGATCAAAACTACACAAGCCAGCTAATATTAACAGAAACGTTGAATTTAAAGGGCAGACTAGGAAGCCAAAATAGAGCCAACATGCACACACCAGAACAAAAGTAAAATGTTTTGCGTTTCAATAATTTGCACACAGCCACCACAAAAATGCCATTCCAGGGCAAGCTTTCTTACTATATTGACACAAACCTGGGTGGCGTTTGCCCGCCGTGGACGTGGCAGAGTTTGGGGTAGTACTGCTGGTAGTTGTAGAAGATGAAGAGTAAGATGGTGAGGGCGAAGAGGAGGGAGAGGAGGAGGAGAGGGTGAGAGCGCTGAGGGCCCCTGCAGGCAGTGGCTGGCCTCTCTTCAGTAGCTGCTTGTGCTCCTGCTGGCGGAAGCGCGGGGGCACCTCTCTGGGCGGGTAGCGAGCACTGGCAGAGGACGACTGGCACTGCTGCTGCTGAGGGGGAGTCTGAGTCTGGAGCTGGCTACTGGAGGAGGCACGCTTGCCATTGCCAGAAGAAGAGGAGGAGGAGAGGGGCAGCGTGGGGCTGGCAGGGTGGAGGTGGTGGTGGGGTGGGCCGGGACTGGGCTTAGTGGGAGCAGGCTCTGGCACTGGATGGATACAATACACAGGCACACAGGCATACACACAGAAAGACACATGCAGGTAGCAAGGTATTAATGTCTGGGTTAACTGACCATTAGTCACACAAATTACATTTGTCTGCAGTGCTGACAACAGACAATGGGTGACACAAAAGCCTCTAACAGTGAGGCTCCCCTCAATGGCACTTCAGTTTCACCAGCTCCACAGTAATGCAGTTTTTCATTTTAAGTGTATAACCAGCATACTATATGTAGGAACGTTACAGAAAATAGTCATTTTATGATTAGACCAAAACCAGTTCATCCAAAACTATATAAATGAAAGATAATCTGCAACAGACATTCAATATAGCTAAGTTAAGGCTTCTCAAATGGAATTATTGGCTTTGTAGGAAAACGTCCCTCCTAGTCTTCTTTATGGTTAGTCTGATGTTCACTGATCCAGATTTTTTTTATTCATGTAGGTGTTTATTACTTTGACTGTTCAGCAGTTATCCAGTTTCTAATAAAGTCCAAGGTATTTATTGCTGCCGGCTTTTTCCTGTTCCAAACAATTGTTATTAAATCGGCCTTTAAAAATCCACTATCGGTCGAGCTCTAATATAAATATTTTAAGTCCAAATTATGTTAAGCTCTGTAGAGAATGACTAGGAGGCATGTTTGAGTTTCAAACCTGCTAATGCAGTCTGTCAATTTAAGGTTTTGTATTGCATTAGTGCTCTGCAGGTGGAGATTAAGGAGATTTAACAGCATCTATTAGTCTCCGCACTGTGCGATGGTGCGCTATCCCTTTAAGTTAACCATCTCATGTAGCCTGTTGTTGAACATATGTTACTGGCCCAGACACTCTCTATGAAAAGGTCATATTTTTTCTGCTGACTGAACACCACACACATAAACACATCTAGACACCTCCTTCTCCTCTTCATTACACCCTCCACTCTACTTTTTTTTTTTTTTTTTTTTTTTTAGAGACACACACACACACACACACACACACACCTTTCCCTGCTGGCCTCAGCCTGACCCTTTCCCCTGTGCTTCCAGTGGCCAGCCAGCCATCTAATTGAGCGTTACTCTGAAAGGTGTTATTATTAGCAGGACCTGGATTGCTCGCAACCAAACAGATTGCCTTACCTAAAGTTTCCCTCCAGGCTGCTACAAGACAGAAGGGAAAAAAATGTCCTGACTGAATAATTCTTAACGGAGTAAGTGTTGGAGGATGCTGTGAGTTTGTGGCAGTACAATACATGTGTAAGTTTTAAGTGCCATGGGAAACTGCACTATACCGCCTTAGGTCTCCATCCTACACATAGATAGGTACTTCCATACTGGCTGCCAACATGTAGTGACCTAAGTGTTGCTCTTCGTCTACGATACATGATGAATAGTTGATGTTGTTTTTTTCTACAGTCCCTTGATAGATACGAGACATCTACACAACAGCTGAGACCGTTGTCACTCGAGGGAGGGGAGAGAGACTACGCGCTTTTTTTGTTTTGCAAAAAGTAGATGTGATAGAGATTATTTGTTCATTTTACATCAGTCTGTCCAGTGTCAGAGTATGGACTCCACTTACAGCAGTCTTGTGCTGCAGTGCTGGCAATTAGCTACACAGTGACACACACACACACAGTCCAAAACTGCCACATTGGAGGTTAAAGTAAATTCAGAGCACAGAGGTATTCACTGTGTCTGCCAAGAGCTTTTCTAAAAGCACGGCTAAAAACAGAGGCCCTCTCAGTAAGCACTGCTCTAATCCAGATGGTTGCCTACCTGCTGACACATAGAAAGAGCAGCGAAAAGTAGCAAACACACTGACAAAGACAAATTCGAAACACAGCACTTTGGGATGACTACATAAATGTTAAGGAGCAAAAATATAACACCCACTCGTACATTCTTTCTTCTATTGCTTGTCCTTTAAACCAACACAGACTTCCACAAATGTGCCCCTTTATACATTTTCAGAAAGCCTAAACAATGCATGACATACAAAAGAGCACATTTACGCCCCCTTCCCCAATGACATGTTAGTCAAACACACATGCAGAGAAAGAAACAGAGAGACAGAGCATGACTCCCTCTAGCAGTTATCTGGCTAGGCTGTTGGCTGTTGGCTGTGTGCTGGTGACGCACATCTCTGATTAAATTCAGCACAGCCCGCCTGACGCTGTTTCGGCCAATCAGACAGCTGGATGGTGAATACATGCTGCCCTGCCCCCTTTCTTCCTTGTCCTCCTCATTCCATTTCAAAACACCCCCTTTTTTCTGTTTCCATCCCTGGCCTGCTCCAAAATCCCACTGCTCTCTGTCTCTCTCACTTCTTTTATTTTTCCTTATATACCCGTCTCTAAGCTTGGCGTCCTCTGCTCGCTATGTTCTCTCCCTGGGCCTTTATCCATCTTGATTCCTCATGTCCTGTGTTTCTGTCTCTTCTCTACCCTGTCTTGTATCTGTCTTCTTAACTTTGCCATCTCCCATCTATCTGCAAACCCCTCTCCATTCATTTTTCTCATTTCCTCTGCTGTCATCATACGCTGTAAAATTTCAAGGTGATTTAAAAACCTGGTTCTAGTTCTGAGCAATACTTCATTTCATTCACAAAGGGCCTGGACCTAAGGAATTATATTCCTATAGCTATTAAAAAACCAGACTGCCTTTTGCGGCGCAGGATGTTGCTGACTGCCCAAACACAAGCCTGGGTACTGGGAAATACCTCCGATTACATTCGTGTTGTGGCAGGAATCAATATTAGGCCTAAGGAAGAGAGTTGTATTTCATGTTTTAAATTCTTTAATCATTGCTGCTTACACTGAAACATTATTGATGATTTCTTACAGTCAGGTTATGTAGTAAAAACAGCCACAAAAATATCTGGCAGATCTTGCTTCCTGTCTACTCAATAACCGCATCCACCTTTGCACTATGTTCCTTTTCAACAGTGACTCAAATCTTACAGTGCCACAGCAGTTTGTCATCTCAAATAAAGCAACTGCCTTTAACACTTTTCTAAATTGTTGCATTTCATAAACACACAAATGCATTGTGTTCAGTTACTGGGAATTCTCAGTACTCTGTCAGTTAACCGTTTAATAATGCTACCATTAATCTATAACAGGAAGAAGATGAACCACGAAGACATAAGCAATACAACTGACTTTGTAGAGTCTTGTGTTTGTGTTGTTGTGGTAACCAGGTTGTTTCTATGCTACAATCCTCTTATACTACAGAAGACCACATCTAAAGGCTTCTGCACAATCATTGAGTCAGCATTTAAAACCACAGCCACTAAGCTGTTCATTTACATTATTCTGTGCTGCAAAAAAGCTACCATGTTCTCTCGCTTTTCAAGTAAATTGCTGCTCTAACACCATCCAGCTGAGTAATCTTTGGAGGAATCTGCATTTAACAAGTATATTAGTGAAAATTGATGTTCTACTAAGAGGCAGGTGTATGTATGTACATGCACACGCCTGGAAATGACACAGCAAGAATGGCAGTCTGAATGTGATAAAGGCGAGAGGGAAAAAAAAGTACATATGAAAGCAACAGTTCCTCAGTGCTGAGAACAAACACATTTAGTGAGGGACATGTTTTTCATTCTGAGGAGGAGTGAGCTTTTTAATCCAATGATTGATGGGTAAGTGGTTTCGAAGAGGACGGGGGGAGGGATTGGAGAAAAAGACTAATAAGGGAAGAAATGGAGAAAAGTGGGGAAATCTGATGAGTGTGTGTCTGTGAGACATTAAATAAAAATGTACACACACGCTGAGCAAATTAGTCAAGTTGCAAGGCTATTGCATCTTAAGTAACAGCTGCTTATAAAGCTTTTACTGTAGATGTATTTTCTTATCATGTCAAAAGTTTGGTCAATGTCAAGGGGGGTATTTTTTGTTCCTATAAGCTCAGGTACCAAAAATAAGTGATGCAAGCAGTCAAAAACATGGATTACTGTAAACAATCTTATCACTTTTTAGGCAGAGGTAAATGTAGGAACGTTTAGGGTACAGCGGTGCAAGTGAGAAAAACAAGACTTTCATGCTGTGGTGGCCTTAGTACCTCTAATTGAAGTTGAAAAGGAGAGCCAATTAAATGAGCATTTGTAACAAATGCACTGTAAATTCCATTAAACCCTCCAGCTGAGGCGCTCTCTGCAACCTTGCTCCAAACTTTTAATTACAGCCCTTCTTCACACTAAATGGTTAATTACACACAATGAGAGAGAGCACAGAGAAGGAGCAATAGCTTAAGAATGAAAGAGCAAGAGAGCATAGATGGAGGTGGAAAATATATTGCACAGAAGGAAAAATACAAGGAATCAGACTTAGAGGTGAAAATCCATGAACAAGGCATGACAGGCAAGAGAGAGGGTTAGTCTGTTATTGTAAAGAACAACTCTAATTGGTTCCCTGAGCCTTGTGCCAGGCAGCGAAAGTTCCCACACCTCCTCTGTCTATTGTCTGCTGAACCACTTTAATATGCAGCCATGTTTATAGAAGGGGGAGGGATGGACACAAAACATCGGCTTATATGCCTTGCACAATTCAAAAACAGCTCAGAGGTAGGAAGGATGAGGAAAAAAAGGAAAAAAGTCAATTCACGTCTGTATACAAGAGTTTTGAAATGGTTTTATACATTGAGGGTATACAATGGTGAGCAAAGATGTTTTCTTATTTAAACACGGAGGCCTGACACTACGGAACAAAGACCAAAACAATATGAAGTGCACATATTGAAAACAATCAGTATGAACTGAGTTCATGACCTTTACTGAATCAAATCTAACCACCTTATTCTAAACTGAACAAATATTGTGAAAGTGGAGCTAGGCTTCAATTTCAACAGCTGCCCGTCCATGTAAAATCTAGCTGACTAAAATAAATATATAATTAATGTAAGCAAACTGAAACATTATTGGCTTCAGTAAAGGGCATTTGAAGACATTAGCGTGCATAATAAACAGTGACTGGTGCTAGTACTACAGCAGGACACAGAAACAAGGCTCAGTCATTTTGACATGGTAACCAAGAGGAGCCTTTAGTCACAGAGGGCAAGTGCATATGCGTGAGTTTATGCACACAAGGGAGTGTCAAGTGGGTGCGTCAATATGAGGTCCCATCTGTCAGTATTAGTAGAGAAAAACTCCCTCACTCGCACACAAAATAAAGGCAACGTTTCTCACCCCTCACCCTTCCTATAACGTCCGTTGCTATAGAGACTGACAGTTGCCCAATGCACCTCCATTTGCCTCTTGTGACCCCCCTGTGCCTGCTCTGACCTCTTCCCATAAAGTGCCTCCTGCACCCTCTCTCCCTAATTAGTGCCCCCAGCCCCTCTCCATGCCAGGCTCTCTTTTCCCTCTCAGTTCTCCTTGTTAATCTCTGCCTCTGCTGTCTGTTAGGATTATGACAGCCCAAAGAGCCCATTTTTGCCTTTAGCCCTAATGGTTGTTAACTTACTCTCTGGGTATAGAGCTTTAACGGGTTCATACAGCACCTCCATCCGAGGTCAGCACCTGAGGGCAACAACTGCCGCAGGATACAGGTCTTTAGAATGTGAAAGACATATAGCACAATGTAAGCCATCTTAAACTTTTTAAGGCTCACACCCATATGAGAAACGCGGCCTACCTACTGCAGCTTTAGCCCCGGGCTCATTAAAGAATAGGGAAGCTGCTAACAACTAGAGAACAATATATGGGTCTGATTAAATATGACTAATGTGTCAAGGTTTTACAATCTTTACAATGTTAATACAATCAATAGTTAATCATCATGTCGAATTAAACTGGTTGTGTGACCAGCATGTATGTTTTTTTTTCCTCCACTAAGGTCTAACTACTGTTTGACAGCCTCTGTGAAAAGTGATAGGCAAGCATACAGCCAGTCTTTGAATCTCATAGGCACACATGTATGCAAACACCTTGCCATTAGAGCACAGGCTGAATTGTCATTCATATCAGTTGAGCTCCATCCTATTAATCTGCCTGGTATTTGGATTTATTTGAAGCAGCTCACTGTAATGTGGGAGGAGATGGTGGGGGAGGGGTAAGGGGCACCGAATGAGCTCTCTTGTCTGCAGCTTGTGAATGATCATACAACATGAATACACAGAGAAGAAAGCATTGTTTAAGTTTGCGCGCCCCTCTTGTTTCCTTTCTCTCTGCCCCCCTCCCGTCTCTCCCTCCATCACTCACTCCCCTCCTGCACTTGACATGCATGCAGGGTAAGCAGACGGGGGGTAGAGGAAAAACAATTATGTTGTATGTAATAAATCCACAAGACGTAATTCACAAGCTATTCACTATTAATTCATTGAGTGTTTGTAAATGTGGTTAACAGAAGAGAAAAGCAGCTCAAATGCTAAAGTAAATTAGCCTCTAATTAGATTGCAATTCATGAAATTCCCTTTCAAAAGTGTTGACGCAATTAATAGCATGTGAAATTGCCAATTAATCCAATAGACAATTATACGGCGCACTTGTGTTTATGTGTGTCTCACGCCACTTTGAAAAATATAATGCTGTTATCACCGTGGTGACACTGTGTAAATATGTTTAGTTGCTTTTGCTGAGGCCGAGCATACGTGGGTGAAATGCAACAAGGAGAAGAAACAGAATGGGTAAGAAGGAAAGTGAGGGATTACATTTGTTCTCTCACCCTTCTGCAGCGAAAACTGTGTGACCAGCAAAAATGAAGATTGCAGATTTGTTTATTATCAGATGTGGGGATGAAACAGATGCATTGTGGTATTATAGTAGCTTTCTGCATCTGACTGTAGCCACCTGTTTCATTTGTGATTTCTGCTAACTTCCTGCTTGGGCCATGTTTTCTCATTACTTCAAGAATCTTCATGTGTATGTGGATACATTCATGCTAAGAATTAAGACGGCTAGTATATTATTCCATAATGTAGGCATTGATTCACTCACTGAGAACGGAATGAAGTGCTCCATTTCACTGTAGGGAGGAGTGTGCATGTCTTTTAATATAACTGCAGACATCTAGGAACACGCATCTGCAGCTTCTCCTCTGCATGTGTGTCTAAGCATGTGTTTTTTTTTTTTTTTCAAGGTTGCTAGGTATGTGTAGCAGGGAGACTGACTGATTGTGATTGCAGTGGTGGCAGAGATTGTGATGAAGCTGTGTGTGTGCTGGGGCTGAATAATCAGCATCCCTCTGAGGTAATGGGGACCATGAGGGAGGGTGGGAGGTCCACTCTG
>JAPQRN010000001.1:8191626-8207816 GCA_037367275.1 Coranthus polyacanthus
AGGGAGGGGGACAGGCGGAGGATGAAAGCAGACGCAGAGCAACGCCAATTAAGAACGACAGCCGCCGGAGAACCAGACAGGGCACAGAGAGGAAGAAGAGACACTGTGCTGGAAAAGACAGAAAGAATCCTCACTGGAGAAATGGAGGAGTTGGGGAAAAAAACTGAACGGCACACTATTGAGGCTGGTAGAGATGGAGAAGCGGGAAAGACACGGGTGGGGGTGTGTGTGTGTGTGTGTGGGTGTGGGGGGGGGGGGGGGTTCAGTCTGTCCACACTGCTGTCCATCCATCCATATCGCTCTGCCCACCTTCTCATCTCCAAACACATAAATATCCATGCACCTTGATCGCAAGTATCTACAGGGAGAAAAAAGGGATGAGTGGGGAAACCAAGCTTGGTTGATAAATAGAAGAAAAAAGGGAGCAAAAGGAGCTGTGGTGAATAGACTGTGCAAGACAAAAAAAGACAGACAGTGAGAGAAAACTTCAAAAAAGGAGAAAAGATGCAAGGAAAACATGCAGCTTCACATGATGTGGTGTCTGTCAGACACAACACCAATCACAAAAGACAGGAACAGAAGGGAGGAAGAAAAACGTGACAGAATTTCCTCTCTCAGCAAAAAAGTAATATGGTCAGGTTGTGGCCACAGAATGTGGTAATCCACTCTCCTTCACCATAGCCATTCAGCAAACCACCAATTCCTGTGGCATTAGAGAAGCCACAGGGCACTTCTGAGCCTTATTACATGGTGCATTATCATGAACAGACCCTACCTGGGGAATGCTTCCTCAATACCTACCTACTACTGCTGCCACAAACCTCAACTACTCTTTAAAAGGGTGTGTGGGTAGGTATTTGTGTTTACTCGACCTGAATGGCTTGGGAAAAACAAGCCTGTAAATTCCACAGTTGATAAGCAGTAATAACAATGTTGTTGCTGCCGTGTGTTTCTATCCCTGTCAAACTAACAGCCTCTCTGGCCGCTTGGTTTGTACGCATTTAGTGCATACCAGCTTTGCTTTCAGCAGGTGGAGAGAGTGGCTTGTGAAAATAAACAACGCCGCTAGTCGACTGGACTTGCTCAATGAACTGTGGCAGTCATATTCTTGGTTGGCGAAATCTGCAGACGGGGAACTGACGGAGGGCGAATGGGTGGGTGGAGAGAGCGGCAATGAAGAGGGATGCAAGATGGAGAAAGAAAGTCAGAGCATCAGATAGTGCGAGAGTTAGAGCGGTGCTATAAATAACAGCTTTGAGGTTTGCCTCCAGAAAATTAGTTCTCAGTGTCTTGGCTGCTTCCTCTGCCAAGTCGATATGAAACTTTAACACGGTGGCAGCTCATTAAATAGGAAAACAGCACAATGCACAAGACCAAGCAGGCCTGCTCTCTGCCAACACTACAGCTAAAGCGTATTGAATACAAGAAGCTGTCAAGCAGTGTGCATTGGTTGCTATGTTTGTCTTTGCTTAGGACTGCTTTGTGTTTATTAGAGTATGGTTGTGCATGTTCTGCATATTTTGCACATTTGTTGTTATCTGCGTGACTGTCTAATGGCTTCGAAGCTGTGAGCTGATTTGCTGTCTGGATAGTGCTATTATTATACAATGGCTGACCCCTCATAATTAATCTTAAGCGAAAGTTCTTCTAACTTTTAGCCAAGACTAAAACTGAGTATCTCATCATATACACAGACATTTATTAAATACGCTTCATACCATGGCCACAAGTTATTTTCTTTATTTTGTCAGAATTTTTTTACATTTTCTTTTAATTAGGATACCTTAAGCCTGTCCATTTTCTCTCCAGAGTTTTTATACTTTTAACCATAGTAATACGCCACGCCACGCCACCCTGCAGCCGAATATAGAAGGCAATTAATATTGTTGCGTTTTCTGCCCTTCTGCACTTATGATATATCCAAGTTCTTTTAGGTTTGTTTTACATTGTGGTGGTTTGTTTACACTGTCACCATGGTGGAACTGATTTTGGTTTCCGGATTTCTTCTATGTCTTGTTTTGTTTTAGTACACTGAGGTTTGACACTGGTCCCTAATGGATACGTATACACACACCCACACAGTCAACAATTCATTGGCTGTTAATAGTGTAAGCACGAACACAGACCGAGAAAGGGAGGCAGAAAATCGGTGCTGTGCTTAGTTATGGCAACAAAGCGTGCCATTACTAAGCACACGCTTTGCTGAGATGAAAAAGGAAAAGAGACAGAGTGACAGCCCCCTCCATAATGCTCCAGGGATGAATGAGGAGTTATAGCAATACCAGCTCATCACTGAACATCTTTAAGAGTAAATGAATAGCAGAAAGGTAGTGAGTTTCCAGCTAGATAATTTAGATTGGTTTACTGAAGTAAGCACTGAGCATGTACATCTGTCATCCTGCATTTTATAATTTATGATGCCACTACATATCATCTTAAAATAGCAAGAATAATCCAAAATACTATACCTACTTCTGTATCAGTCATTAGTAAAGACAATAAAATTGTACTTGTTGACTAACAGCTCTCTTTGCCCTCTTCTTAATTGATCTCAGCTATTGTAATACTGTATTAACTGATATAAATCAAACTATGCCAAATTCTGTTGTTAAAACTTCCTCTGTCCTCTGAAATTCTGACTTGTGACTTAACTTTGCCACAACTCAAAAATCACAATAAATGTTCTGCTGATCATTTCCAGCAGTTCTCTTCAATCAAACAAGGGTGTTAAAGAAGTGTGGTTTAACAGACAGTAAAAGTAAATACCTGAGCTTCATTGACTGTACTCAAATTGATTTAAGACGATAAAACAAGCCAGACAGCTTTTTCACAGCTTTTTCACCCAAGCCTTTGCCCCAGTGTAAGGTCAGGCGGCGCATGCTAGTGCTATTTACATAGCTTTAACTGAGGGCTTTGTAAGTGTTGTAGGGCCTAAGTCCTGTTACATAATGTGCAAGGCAGTCTAATGTTGGTTTGGAGCTGGAAAAAACATTGTAGGTTGGATGTTCTGCATATTCTCTGTTAGCTTCCATGTGATGCCCCTCTCCTTCTCTCCACGTCTCTCCAATTAGCCAACATGGAGCAGAGGGAGGGAAGGAGGCCCCCGTCAAACCTCAGCACACAGAACATTCCCCTGGACCCCTGCCAAGATTTACAGGCAGCAGCCCGTCGGCTTCAGCTTCGCTTCCCCATCCCCCTGCTTCCAACGCAGGCTGTCTTACCCCTAGTGGGCCCCCTAAGCCCCAGCCCCCTTCATTGGCACACAACTTGGACAAGGAGGAGGGGGTTATAGAGACACTCACCCCCCCCCCAGCCTCCCAACACTTTTTGGACACTTTTTTTATAACTCTCTCCAACACTCTTAAGTAAAAACCATGCATATAAGATAATGACATAATTCTACCAGTGTTGTGTCAGAAACAAATACCTGAAACTTTCACTGAAACTCAGCTCTGGGTTGTATGGAAGCTATTTTGATAATTAATTTATCATTTAAGTAATATTTAAAGCAAATATACCAAACCTTTGTTGCACCTTCTTAAATGTGACAAATTGACTCATTTCTTGGTCATATTTTGATCTTGATAATAACCTTTTGCCATTTGGATTGCAAGTTGAAGTTTTAAAAATAAATTGAAGTACATCTCTTTGGACTGTGGAAAGTTAAGACATATGACACTTTTTGCTATTTTTAGAGATTTTATTAATCATCAATTTTACAGGCTTGATTAATAGGCAGATTACTCAGTGACAAAAATAATCTTTAGCGCTAATCTAATGTGAGATCACTGTCTCATATCAAAGCAGATCAATGTCTGTGGTGAACGTACACCACAGTCATACAGATGGGCTGATGTAGTGTACAAAAGAAGTCTCACACTTTATAGAAAACCTGCAAATTAAGTCTTACTGGGTAGTTCGGAGTATAACTGACAATTTGATTCTGCTTGCATTCAGGGCGATGTCCATCCTACTGTGGAGACAACATCTATTTTTGGATTCTACCTATTGTTACGACTGCCAAAAGAAGTCAACATACACTCTGCCATTGCTGGCCGCCACACACAAACACCCTCATTTAGCACAATCGCGACATTAAACACAACAGACTGGGAAGTCTTTATCCTGCCCCCATCGACTTGACAATAGCCCTCCATAGGGCAGAGGAAGAGGGTAATGGCTTTTGGCAGCTTCCAATTGAATCCAGCTGATTCTACTGTCAACGGCCCCAACTGGAGCAGCACCCTGCGGTGGTGTTAAGCGCGTTACCTATCAGGACTGTGCCAGTTGTTTGAAAAGCCTCA
Source organism: Coranthus polyacanthus (assembly GCA_037367275.1). Lineage (NCBI taxonomy): Eukaryota > Metazoa > Chordata > Actinopteri > Kurtiformes > Apogonidae > Coranthus > Coranthus polyacanthus. The sequence continues at coordinate 8,195,931 of JAPQRN010000001.1, forward strand.
TAATCACAGGCTCAGTAACTACCACGATCAGGTCTGGGCTAAGGTCAATGACGAGAAAAAGGGACACACAACAAAAGCCACTTTTCTAAAGCACAACTAAGTGGAATTTATTGAGGCCAATGTATAAAGGACTGTTTGATTCCTACAAGTTGCAGTCTCTTATGTAAACAGGTATAGGAGTGTACAAAAATAAAAATGCTAAACTAAGGCCTATTCCTTCACAAGTGTTCATGTTTTGTCTGTAAAGGGTCAGACATGGGGAAGCAAGCCTTGGGTTTCCTTTTAAGCAAATGATCATTCCCTTTCAGTGATAACTGAGTGCAGATGCAGTTACTGCCAGGATTTGCCCTCATGGCTTTGTTACAATACACTCTAATCAAAACAATGTCGAAATGCCAACAGCCTACAGCCTGGTTGGATCCGGAGCCAACATGGGTTATGGGTTTCCTGCTCATGTTCTGCCAAAATGGCAAAAGCAGTAATATAATTTATTAACTCTGTAAGCTAGTAGGAGATGGAATTTCTCACTGTTGGGCATTTTTGCTCTGGGAAAGAATAAGTTATTACAATTGAGATACTATAGAGCTCTCTTTGCAATTTCCCTATCTAGAGTTGTAGATGTTGGCATAATCTGCTATATAAATGGTATCTTTATTCTTCTAGTGGATAATTTACATGTTACCTTGGACCCAAAACAGCTGAGCACTACAAACAATTGGAAGAACGGTCAAAACATAAAATCAGGGCAACAAAACATACCTGTATCTTGTGCTTGTGCTCTTAATGCATAAACACACATCCATAATTTGCCCTAGTGCCCTCCTTATAAGCCCCCTGCTGTATCCGTAGTGGTATCTACAGCACTAAAGCAGTTGAGTCTGGTAAGGGCTATCGCAGGGTACTTAAAAAAACAAACTAGCAGACTCCTTCTTCCTGTTACCAGGCTTTATGTCCTTCTTCTCTATCTGTCATAGTTTTACATGCACACCAGAAGGCTCCTGCAAATGTTTTCAAAGTCTCCTCCCCCTAACTACATGCTCTGTGGCCTTTCTGAAAGATGGACATCTGTAGGGAAGACCCTTGACCCTGACTAGGAACAGGGCTCTGCGTGCCCGTCTGTGAGTTAGCTAGCTGTCGGGGGCATACAAGAGGCACTTTGCAACCTGATTAACCAGCTGAAAGAGTCTTGAGCTTCATTCAAATGGTCACACACTCCACATGACAAATGCAACATGCACTCCAAATGTGTACTCACTGGCCACTCAAGCCACGATATTTCCACTAAAAGACATACATTCCAACACATGGTAAACACACACACACAAGCATGAGAGCATATGTACACACACACAGACACATTGTACAGTATTTGTAAAAATCACATACACACAAATTAACATCTAAACAGTCTTCCCATTCGACTGCAAATGCACACACATATATGTGCGCCAGTGCTGCTCACATGCATTTTTCATTTCATCACCTCACTGGTGTGTGACGATAGAGATAAGACAGTGGTGACAGAGATGTCAGAGGGGGGAAGGAACGGAGGGTTTGAAATTGAACGGGAAATTATGTACTTCAATTAAGACACGCGGAGGAGATATTAAAAGCTATACTCCAGTGCCTGGGGACAGGATGCGGAAAGGGGGGGACGCAATGGAAGGCGACAGTTCAATCAGAACCATGGGCTTTCTCGCCGAGCAGGGGGAGGTGGAAAGGAGGGAGAGAGACAGGACATCTATGTTTAATAATGTACTTTGAATTAGTGTAGTGGAATGCACAACAGTGTGCAAGATATGCGATGTGATACAGCTACAGCGTAAAGACTAGAAAGGACTGATAAAATGCAACACTGGATCTCACTGCAGCTATAAATTGCAAGCACATAACAAATGTGTAACAAAAGTGGGCTACGTATTCCTGATTTCACGATCAATCGAAATTATTTCATAGATCACACACCATAAGCCTCTAAAACCTACAGAGACGCTTAAAAAGGCAAGGCAGTCCTGGCAGTCTGTTCAAGAAATCCTCACATTACACACTCACATGTACGGAGTGTGTTTGAGTCCCACTCAGCCAATCATAAAAGACCTATGATATAACACAAAAGTTCCGATTTAATCTCAAGCCCTTTCAAATCAAATATACTACAATTAAGTCATCAACTCCATTATGTCTGATCAAAATCAGCAACACACATCTCACATAGAAATCATGTGGATTACTCCCAATCATGTACTTGATTATCTAACACCGAGAAGAGAGAAACCTCTGATCAGTCTTTCCTATTGGGTCTTCTGTAGGGTTTTCTCAACATGACATAAAATAACAACGCCATTCTTCATTTTGCTGGGGACACCCCTCTAAAAACCCTCAGGGTGTTCACTGGTGAGACGGTCACATTCATATAATAATAGTTTTATTTCTCACAGTACGCAAGAGCTAAGATTGTGAACAAATCACAAAACTGTGGCACGACATGTAAGCACAGACGAGGGATGTCTACACTGATTTGTCACCCAACCTTGTCATTGCTTGAGTATTAGGTAACTGGACTGAAAATACCACATATACACACAAACAGAGTTATTACTCGGAATTCTAATAATGAACAATTACAGTCGGATATTTTCGCCTGATTATCAGAAATGACTGCAAACCTCTGCCCACCGTCCTTGATCAGCAATGGCATTAATCAAATGATCACAAGAGGAAAGCCAAGTTCTATATCTGAACTTACCTTGCGTTAACCACAGCTTTGGCAGCTTTCAGTGAAGAGTCGGTGCATGGCAGAAAAAAATATGCAGAAAAGCATTCTCCGATGTCTTTTCTAAAGTTACCCGTAAATAGATGGAGCAGAAAATTCAGTCGCAATTAAAGTCGGTCTTGGCAGATAAGCCGACTGCTGCTGAAGCAGCTAGGTGACAGGATACCGAGGTAAACAACGGCTACTCAGCCAGATATACGCACAGCAAGTACGGTAATTTATGCTTTCAGCAAACAAAAAAATATGCCGTGAAATCAAATTCGTCAAAAACAATTTGTAAAAACGTCACGATATAACGGGGGAGGGGGGGCGGGGAGGGGAGTGAAGCACCACTAATAACAAAAACAAAAAAAAACGAACACGAATAAAATGACTTTTAAAAGCAGCTAAATTATGTTTGCTAATGTTAGCTGGTTAGCGTTGTTAGTCGTCGACCGTAACGACGTTCAGCAAACCGGAGAAATCGGGCAGTTTTCGTTAAAAATCGCCGATGAGTTCTCGCGCATTAGAGCGAGCCGACGGCCGTCAGCCAGCCAGCCAGCTAACTTGGTTTAAAGTGCAAAAGAAATGTTTTTGTTTAGGTCGCCAGCTGAACGACTAGCGACGGGCTGGCTACCGCGAATGCAAAGTGAGAAACGACTCCGGGGAAATACATTCTGTGTGGATCCAGACAGCGGAGCGGACAGTCATGGTAGGCGTTCAGTGAGCTCTCGTTGACAGTGATCTCGCAGCCATTTTGTTCAAACTAACAACACCGCAGTCTCCCTCTCCTCCTCCCAGAGTAGACAGACCAGGAAGTGGCTCCAGAGACGTCACTCCTAACCAACCAAAACACCAAACGCAGACTCCGCCCTCCGCCCTCCGCCCCGCCCCCCCCCTCCGCTCTCCAAAACTTCACACAGGCAGAGGATGGATGGGATAGACAGGCAGCTAGCATGTATCTGTAAGAAGGCAAATGGTAAAGCGTGTAGATAACACTTTTCAGTCGAAGAATAAAGAAGAATATAGATTTGTGTTCAGGGCAGGAAGACATAACCCATAAAGCATTGTTATTCCTGAACTCGTTTTAAAAATATTGCACACACAGGTTCAAAGCAATATTTCTCAAAATGTTTAATATTGTAGGTGTTTGGAGTTTGGACGCGTTTAAGCTATTTCATATACGTTGTAGGCTACATATAGAAACTGACATTTTAATCTGTAACAGTGCATCTTATTTTACAGACGTACATGTTTTGTATGTCAAATATTTATCTTTTGCGGAAAATGGAAATGCACAAAAGTCCTGTACAAGTAACTGAATTCTGTCTCCTAGTTACTTATTTCATGATACAAATTTAGCATCATAGGCTACCATACTTCATGTAACTCATGACCAAAATAGAGAAAGGCATATAAAAATAGTTGAAGTTGTAAAAGTCTACAAGCAATTTGGACATTACATCATGAACTTAATTTAGCAGCATCAGATGTTTCTTAATGGGCCCACGCCAAGTTTCTCTACCCAAGATGACCTTTATCAAGAATATCTTGATCACATGATGTCCAGAGACATGGGGCGATAATTTCAGGCTATTCACAACATGATGGATGAGGTCGCCCTTGTGCCCCTTGAACCGCGTCTGCAGGCGTCTCAGAGAAAGAAAATGTGGCCCCTGTCCATTCTCTGCGCTCTTTTCTCATGGAAATGACCACTCCATGCACAGACAAACTCACACAGACACACAAACTGTGCGGTGGGAACAGGTCAAGGCTGGAGTCCACAAAGGGGAAGGCTGACCAGTAAGAACTCTCTCAGCAAAGCTCTGCGTCCCTATATATCACTGGGAGAGACTGTTAATGAGAAAGCCAGGGGCCCCAGCCAGAAGTTTTTTTTTCTCCTTTTCAAGGCAATATGCCCAGAGCTATTAAAACAGCAAGCTCCGACTGAATAGAGAAAGCAGATGTTCTATGTTCAGGGTTAAGAGAGGTGAGAGCAGAGGGGAATGCCTTCAGAAACGACTTAAGGGATATGTAGTTCACTTTGTATCACAGACTTTGAAACTCTATGCAAGAATTTGTTGTTCATCCTTGCCACCCAAATAGAGTGCGTCCAACCTAGTAAACATGTTGTTTCAAACAGGTTACTACTATTACTGCTGCTGCTACTACTACTACTAATACAGTATAATTCCCAGGTAAAGTACAAATTTTACTTGTATGTTAAATTTCCTTCTTATAAACCAATATTTTATAAGTGATACATGTGATATGTGACATGAGTTATCAGACGGGAGACAGAAATCTGTGCGCCATGATCTCAATCACCAAAGGCAAAAATAAGGTGTACACATATCTTAATATATGTGAGAAGAAAAAGGAGAGTATTTTCCATGCAGACATGCACCTGCATGTGTGTGCACATCCTTCCTTGTGCACATCCACCCTCCAATTCCTCTACAGCTATTCTTTTAGGTGTCTCTGAGATGTTTCTTTGACTCCGCAATTTCCCTAATTGCTTTCACATTTAAGCAGAGTGCTGACAGAAGCGAGCCAATGGGAAAGGTCTGCCTGACATTCTGATAAGAAACAGCCCAGACACGAGCAGTAGGACCGCAGCGGAGGCAATTGCTCACTCCTTCCCCTCTCAGACAATACACTTCTCCTCCTCCTGCTTTCACCTTTCTCTTTTTCTCCTCTATCCCGTTTTTCAGTGTGCTCTTCTGCTTTTTGTTTTAATTCCAGACCAATCATGAGTTGCGTTCCGCATAAGGTTTTAATTTCAAGCCTGCTGCCAGAGTCTGCCAGACGCACAAGCACACATGCACAACCTCACACAGGAATGCATGAGCATACAGATCTATTCCACACACACACACTCGCTTTATACTCACATTACAAGTATACATACATACTTGTGTTTTATGTGGCTACATGCATATTTAATGCATTAACTCTATGGCTATATTTTATCATTTAAACATGCTTCCCATGAGAGAAAGTATGTCTATCCAGAAACATTAATAATCACACACAGATATAAAAGGCAGCCACATCACCAGACAATTTTCATGAAAGGAATCCCAAAAGACATTTTTTTTATTTCAGGCAAAATCTGTTGCATAGTTTATGACAGACCAACTACATTTATAGGACCATCAAATGCATTTAATCTTGTACAATTAACCAAACAGACATTATCTGAAGGGTAAAATTTCATGGCAGTGATGAGATTGAAAACACATCTTGGTTTTAAATCTTTATCCCCAAGACACAGGTATTTTAGAAGAAGAAGAAGAAGACATTGCTGTGTGATGCAGAATAACTGATGAGTTGGGGGTGTCATTAGTTTGGTATTGATCATGAATACACAATCCTCCTCCACAGTCTGGACTTTATGCATGTGAGTAATCACAATGCAGACAGCGAGCTACTGCCGCTTCGCTCAAAGTGACATGTCCAAAGGCATGACTTGACATATGCAAAAGGCCCATGATGATGATAAACCTGACAGAGGAGGGAGCCAAATCAAACCATATCCTAACTGCACATAAAAGAAAAATGTTGCACAGCAAGTCACCCAGTCCTGTAGCTGGGTGGATGTGCTGAAACATTGATTTTGAGTTTTTCTCACTCTGATTAGCAGTGTGATTGAAGTGTCTATCCATTAAATAATAGTTCAGAGTGGTAAAAACCCTGCTGAGTTGCTCATTGCTTATCTTCAATGTCTGCATCATTGCAAAGAGATAAGACAGACTGCAGGTAGCAGAAGGCACAGTAGTCCACAAGAGAAGGCGGGATCCTTTTCATTAACTTTCATTAAGACTAAAGAGTGAATTACCCTGAGCAGAGAAGGGCATACATAAAAGCTATTAAGCAGGGAAATATGCACGCTCCCTCTCAAACACAGAAACACACACGTGCGTACCAACATGAATACAGTCATTGTTAAACGCATGCATTCATAAAGGAACACAAATATAAACACTAAAGAAGCCGAAGATACACTGTAAGACTATTTCCTGCATACGAAATAAGTACAGACCTTGGTAACAAAATACTTCTAATTCTCCCACTGCCGCTTTGCTTCTGTGTACTACATAATATATTATAGGGGATGCACAATAGTGAGAAGAATCATTCAATGCAGTGGCTGGTAAAGGGGCAACACCAGAGTGGGGAAGGGGTTATACAGCCGTGGTTTGTGTGTGTTTGTGTGCGTGTGTGCATGCATACTTGTGTGTGAGTGCATGTCCTTAGTATATGTGTGTGTCCATATGTGTGTTCTGTATGGGTGGAGGGAGGGAGGCAGAGCGGAGCGTTGCAGTGCAGTAGGACAGCGTTTCTGAGCTGTGGTAATTTCCCCTGAGACAAGCGAGCAGGTAAAGGCCAGCGAGTGAGGGAGGGAGGGAGGGAGGGAGAGAGGCATAGGAGAAGGCTGGGATAGAAACAGGGAGGGAGGAGGGACAGAGAGAGCCAGCGAGCGATTGTGTCAGAGAATAATGAGGAATGATACAGTGGTGGCGGAAAAGAGGCCGGCAGATTTGCCCAATCAAATGCACACGCACTGCATTAACAGCATCCCAAGGTTGAATATGGAAGCTCTTGTTGTCAACGCATTAACGTTTCTATTTTCATTTCAAATGCCTTATCTTGTTAATGAGTGTTTTTGAACTGAGTCATTGTTTTTGTAATGAATTCATCTCTTAATTACAAGTGCGCCTTTTCCTGATGACCTTGCTTTATTTTCTTACAAGCTGCAGACCTTAATATTAGCATACATTAAGCCCTGCTTATCTTTCATCCCCAATAGCTAATACATCAAATTATCACCCGAAAAAAATGCATCAACTACAATAGTGCCTTATATACCTCGCTAAGTGTGTGCGTGTGTATTTGTGAGCGAGCACCCTCACTTATTAGCCCCCTTCCCCCTCCCTACTTGCAAACTCATTACCAGGGTATAAGACCTGCGTGGATTTTATGGTGTTTTGGGAACTGACTGGTTAATCAGATTTATTGCACACTTAAGCTTAATTGATTGCCTTTATGGATTCAAATGAATAATTAAGTGCTAACAAGCCTAGTTTCTGTTTCATCATACTGAAATGATGATAATGACCCACAGAGAGGCAAGGTAGTAGAACTGTCAATCAAAAAATGCCAACATCACAGGATTCACTTTCCTGCCTTATTCTGTTCATAATAGAAACTGATTATAATAATGCCATGTATGAATTGTTCCACAGGTCCATTACTTACAAAGCAAATACTCCCCCTCTTCCCATTATCTTTATCCTCGTCCTTTAAAAGTAAAAGGAGGAAATGTATTTTCTGTCTGCTGCTTTATTCCTTATATGCTCCTTATAGGTCCTCTGTGCTCCACTGTGATATTGAATGTTTTTTTACTGGAAATGAAGTAAGCTTTTGTGTACCAGCAGTGAAAGGACAGACAGTGTATTAAGATCAAGGTGGTCCAAACAGAGACAACATATCCTGACCTTCAGATGATCTTCACCAGATCAATACTATCATCAGCGCAGACGAGCAGCCGCAGATTAACCCAACCCCCTATAACCACCCCCAACAACAACCCAAACACATACTCGTGCTCATTCCTCCTTTCTCTCTCTCACACACACACACAAAACACACACCTTATCCAGTAACGGCCCTGAGTGTATTGATTGGTTTGTATTGACTGACACACAGAACCACCTCATGTACACACTTGTGTGTTGACTTTATTTTTCACTGGCTGGCTCACATTGCATATTGTCAGTGGGGAGGGTGTGTAGGTTCGAAGCAGTATATTTGAATCAGGAAAGTCCTACTGTGGCTGTACCGATACTAGACTTGCACAATGTGAGGGAAATCTGAGATAACATTGTTCAGCATTGCAATGAGGATATGACTCGTCATAAACAAACAAACTTGACCGTCACCACCAAACTGACACATTGAGTCCAGATGATGGCTTGCTGGGGCTTCATTTGTTTGGCCAAACATTGTGAATGTGTGTCCCACATATATATATATATGTGTGTGTATAGGGCTCTATAAGTCGCATGTTTGATGTGGAATGTGAATGCATGGTGTGCAACATTTTTTTGCAATGTGTTTATCGCTCGTGTTCATATGAGGGGACAACACTAGTGGATAGCTACTAACTGTAGAAACAGTTCAATAGGATGCATCTGCTCTAGCATAATTCTGCTTTAGAGAGAAAAAAATAGTGGATTTCATAAAAACCTATGTCTGAATGGTGATTTAACAATGTGAAACGTACAAATATGTTTGCTTTTGCATTTACATGTTTGTATGACATTAGAAAAGGGTAAGATAAAGGCCACATGAATAAGCTAGTATCCGAGGCTGTGTACTGTGTGTTATTTGTTACATACTTCTGCACATACGCCTATATCTGACTCCCCACCAGCCATCTCAACAAAATATGCACAAATGCACAACAAAACAAGTAAATCGATATCTCCATGTCTGCAAGTGGCCAGAAGGCAACTACCTCAATCCCACATCCAATGTAAATGTTGGTAGCATATCCACAGGCAAGGGGTGATATTTAGAAGTCCATTAACACAGGGTGGAGATGGGTTAATTCACTGTTTGTACCCAGAGATCCAGAGAGGGTTCAAGGCATACCAAGAGGAGGAAGGAGAGAGATGGATGATGGGAAAAGAAGAGAATGAATACAAATAAAGGACAGACAGAAAGAAGCAGAAACTGAAGAAAAGAGTGAAAATTCACAGAAAGACAGAGAATGTAAAAGGGGGAGGATGGACGCAAATACATGTGGAGGAAGGAAGGAGTGCATGTGAGGGTTTGAAGGGGTGCTGCTGGTGGTGATGTTGATGGGTGGGTGAGTGTGGGGGGGTTGTTGTGAGCGTTGCTGCCTGCTATCATCCGCCTCAGCCTGGGCGTCAGTTTGATTAATGCTGCTTTCCTCCAGCTGACCTCCAAGGTCACTAGAATAGTGGGTACTCAGCCTCTCCCATCCGCTGCCACACTGGAGGGGGGTAACGGCTGTATAATACGCTCCCCCAGAGGCTCTTTCTCTCTGTTTTTCCTGTTTCCCCTTTTCTCTCTGTCTGTCTCTCATTTAAACTCTCTCTCATCCTCCCTGGCTGCCCGTCTGTCTCTTCTTCTCTCCCCTTGATCTACCCTTCCACTCTTCCAGTGTTCTTTATCTCTCATCCTGCACCCACCTCTTTCTCTCTCCCTCCATTTCTGTTTCCTTCTATCCCTGTCTGTCTGACTGTTTTGCTCTCTTTACCGACACTTTGCAATCTGTAATACAATAAAAAAACAGCCATAATGCGATGTATTTGAAGACACTGGAAAGAGGAGGAGGAGGAGGGGGGGGGCAGGCCTGCAAGGGGCTATTAGAGAACCCATGAGGTTCAGATAAACACATACACATCACACACACACACCCACCCACACAACCACCACCACTCTTCCTCCCCTCCCTCTGTTCACAGACAGACTGCCAAGGTGAAGGCACATGAATAGAGTTGTCCTATACGAACAGACACTTGGCACTGGCACACTTCCTCTGGCTGAGAAGCTTGTAGCAAATGCTACTTATTGTGCCAGCCGGTCTGTCCTGGCATGAACCTGGCACGAAGGGAGTTACAATGAGTGTGACAGAGAGAGAGAGAGGAAGGGGGATTGGGCAGTGGGCAGTGGGACAGAGGACATTTTGAAATAACCATACAATTGCCATGTCATATTGTCATACTTCCTGGTGCTGACCCACTGCATGTCACCAATTACAGTTTAATTACTTGTATTTCTCTGTAACAAGCTTCAGTGCAAACATGAAAAAGAACTTTGTGAACACTAACTAATGGCACAAAACCAAGTGGGGCACACAGCATGCATGCTTATGTCTGTCTCGATTTTTTGCTATTTTCAAACCACTATGAAACAAGCTTCCTGACATAACACTGGGGCTGTGAAAGGGCCTTGGACAAAAAAAAAATAAAAATACGGGGCTGTCTAACAACCAAATTAATTGTTTTCTTAACCTTAAATGAATTTGATTGTGGCTATTGAAAATAGACCGCTTTGGCTAATGCAAACATCATGATATGTATTGGCCTCATCCACCTTTTTCAAAATGTTACAATTTTTGAAAAATTAGAAAGTTACTGGATCAGAGCCACCTCTGTTTGGCCACTTAGTAATGCTTCTTTATTGTTTTCCAGGTCAGCATTCCTTATTTTTCCCCATCAAACCTTCCAAGTATATTCTTTACCAAACGAACAAAACAAAGAAAATGTAAAAAAAAAAATGTCTTCATTCCCCCAAAAGCGAGATACTTTCATTGCCACTGTTTGTGTTCCACTTGGCTACAGATGTACAGTATACATGCAACAGTTTCTTTTGGAGTAGTCCAGCTAGCGTCATCTGGTTTCTCAAAACAGGGATAAGGGTTTATCCAGGTTTCTGAAATCAGGAGAAGAAATGGGATACTTCAAAAACCTGATTATAACTGGGATACTCAAGTCTACGTAGCGCACGCAATAATTCGGCAACTATTGCAGGTCAAAACAGCATCATGCGGCAGCACACTATGCCAAACCAACTATGTACAAACTCAGATCTCTCATAGTAATGTGCACCTACTCTTATACATCAGTATGTTTTCTGTGTGTTTGTGTTTAAAAATAACTAAAAACTAATTCACGTAGGTCATCGTTATTATTTCTGTTTTTGCACTTCATGTCAGCCCTATATTTCTAGTCCCAATATTCTTATTTTGTTTTGTTTTTTACTTCTGTTCCTTTTCTCCAAAGCAGGCCTAACCAAGATAGTGTCTGAAAGTGTGTGCAAGGAAACCAGTGGTATAATCGCAGCCTGGAGAGTTAGCCCTGCTGTGCACCGTCAATTTGTCTCACACTCTGTACCCTCCATCCCCCCACCCTCTTTCCTTTTTTCTCTGTCTCTCCTTGTTCCCTTTTTCCAGTCAGTGGCTGAGTGTGAGGGGCACACACACACACACACACACACACACACACACACACACACACACACACACACACACACACACAAACACACACAAGCTGTTAATTTTCGATTAATCAATTACAGTGGCTGTAGATATCCTTATA
>JAPQRN010000001.1:8267689-8278819 GCA_037367275.1 Coranthus polyacanthus
GAGATGGATGGCTATGCCAGGCAGGAGCAGGCAGGGCCGTAGAAACTCTGGCACATAATATGTATGTGTGTGTGTGTGCGTGCGTGCGTGTGTGTATTTATATATGTGTGTGTGTGTGTGTGTGTGTGTGTGTGTGTGTTGTAGGGCAGAGTTATTGATGTCTCCCCATTGGGTGCCGGGGGGGGCAAGACGGGGGAACAATAAAACACCAGAGCACTGACACCGATGGACTCCTGCCTCCTAATTAACTACATAAGGACAAGCGTCGAGAGCGAGGGGGTGGAAGTAAGAGGAAAGACGCATGCAGAGAGATCGGAGAGAGGAGACAAACCAATCCAAGTTACATTCACAGATACAGAGATGACGCTAAAGCTTTTCAAGATGCTTCTTTCTTGCTAAGACCGGCAAACTTGTTGCAAAACTTGCAACTTGCAAAATGTTGACATTTTTAGTCGTTCAGTTTGGGCTTTCGGTTTCAGCGTAGTTTTAGTTAGATTTAGAAGTGCATAAGTAGTTTTATTTTTATTTTGAGGAATTGACTAGTTTTAGGTTACTTTTTATTTCGTTTTAGTATTTGAAAGCCTTAACCCTTTCATAGAAGCTGAAATATGATTTATTACAGAACCTATATAATGGAATGGAATCTTAACTGTAATTCTGTATTGTTTTAGTTTGCGTTGCATTGTCCACTGCAGTTTGGTTTTGCATTTTTGAAAACATTCATTTTAATTTCAGTTAAAGGTCCAATATGTAAGATTCAATATGTGTGCAAAGCTAAACTGTTTTCTTCCCTCCTTGAGAACAGCCTGTACACTCATTTCTAAAGGATTTGGGTCAGTTTTTCTGAAAAAATGCTTCCCAAGTTCTTCAGTATCTCTCTTCTATTCCTCTACAGTGACGACAATGTGCAACATTAGCCGCAATTACCTTAGAAATGGAGTTAGTTAACGTCAATAAATGACCAGGTCCCAATATAACCTATACTGAAGCTTTAACAGTGTTTTTTACTGCTATTTTTAGATTTAGTCTTAGTTTTTTACTATTATAACCCTGAACAGCAGTCATACACATGCGCTAGAGGCCAGTGTGAGCTCTGACACCCACAGTGCAAACCTGTAAAAGACGTCAATCTTGATCTCTGACACTGGCAGTGTGTGCGTGTAGGTATCACAAGTGGTCTTTTTGCTTTGGACATTTACAGTTCAGCGGTGTAGGGCGGCATCCTTGTTGTTGTGTGGGTCTCTGCAAATTTGTATGTGCACAGGAGCATGGGGTGTGTGAAGAGGTGCGTGGGGGTGGCTATTGAATCAGCGGTGTGTGTCATAAGAAATGTTGATGCACAGTGAGAGGGAGAGCGAGAGCGAGAGAGAGGCCAGTCTACCTACGACATTCCCTCGCCAACATTTGCCTCATGATTTCTCTTCCTCTTCCCAGTATCAACACCCCAGTCAAAGTGCAGCGAGGGAGAAAATTAATTTCTTATTACCTGATTATATTATTAGGTTTCGCTTGGAGTGTCAGTTAAATATTCCACATCAGCATTTCATCAAGCAGGGTATAGCATGGTATAGAGGACTGTGTAGTAGGCAGGGCTATGGGTTGAGTAGGGCAGGCCAGCAGTGTGAGTTTGATTTGGGGGCTGTAATCGTCTGAGACGTGCCTCCCTATCCCAAGGAATAAAGACTGGCGCTTGCAATATGCTGCCAGAAAGCAATTTGCTCGAGTGCTATTCCCTCTCCAGCGTCCACTGGACACACACTTGCAGGCATGCGCACACACCAAAGCAGTGCAATGCTGGGCCATTCGTTTAATAGTGGGTTCAGGAGTTACACTTGGGTAAAGCACTCACCTACATACATATTTTTCGTCCCTCTCATACTCTCCCATGCACACACAAACAAGCAGGGGCTTTTTTCAAATCTGCTCAAGCTGACTGCATTCATCCAGCCATCCACCAGATTTGCATTTCATTCCCCTTCTGCTACAACACACAGCGAATTCAAGACGTGGTCGATGCTTGAACACATCCTGCAAAGCCACCTCCTTGCATGTCACAAACACAAAAACCTGTACTGGACTTTAGAGGCCATCAGATGAAGAAAATGATATTCTGAACACTGCGGGAGCAGCAACAAGGGTATATAAAGGGGTATATAAAATAGAAATTTCAGCTGTGAATCAATCTCGTGATGTATATCCCTAGCTCAGAATGTCCTGATAAGTCTTGGAGGGGGTACGGTAAGCAAAATTGATCATTACAAAATTCATGAGGTCTAGAAATCCTAACTTGGGTCTCTTTCCTCCTGGAGGGCAATGTTATTATTTTTTCCATCCCTCGCAACAAATCTACACACTCAGTAGCTAAGGGAGAGAAAAGGGCAAATTTGCATACCTTCCATAAGGAAGAAAATCTGATCATATAAATGTAAATAAGGTGAGCTTAACTTATATTTTCCTTGAGAAAACAGTGAATTGATAACGTGAGTGAGAAAAAGGGACGAAGGAGAAGACATGGATGGAGTGGAGAGGGCTCCAAGGGCCTCATGGATCAGTATATGAATAAATGTCAGGGACTGACGGTGGGAAATTAGCTTTTTTAGCACATGCTTGAGATGCTACTACTGTTGGCAAACAGCAGGAGGCAGTGGTGCATCAGCAGCAGCACAAATACACCTGCTCCTTCTGCACAGCTTGTGTCTATCTGAAGGACATGCAGTGTTGTTTAAACTACATTTTATTAGTTTGGTATTGTTTCGGAGAATTCTATCAGTGCAAACGTAGCGCAAACTGCACTTTTTGCAGGGATTTCTTAAATCACGTATGAGTGAACGTCCTTGTCAAGTTCAGCATCAGCATTTGACTGCATTCCTTTAGCTAATATATTTAGCTGCAAGGCACATAGACTTCCAGACTGAATGTAATTGTGACAGAGTAAAGTTCATGGCTGAGAAGATACAAGACAAGCATTCTATTAGTCCGCTCCGGGACATGCTGCTCTCCCTACAGAGAAAATAAAAGGACAATCTCTCTGGTTGTATGCGCACTGCAGGCTTAAATCAGATTATTTTCCCCACCTATTGTGACTCAGAATTTGATCTTTTCAAACACTCAATCTGATTTTCCCCTTGTTTTGACATATAATCAAAACATCAGATGTATGCTATATACTATAAGAAAAACAGAATTGGGGAAAAAATAGGTTTGAGGGTGTGGTTTAATTTTTCCTCAGATCAGTACAACCCACCGAGGAACAAAATGTGATTCACATTATCATGACCTCGAAGGGGGTTTCATCACAGTGTGACTGTGAGGATGCCAACTCGGTCAATGGTGCATGAAACTGCCTCCTTTTATTGGCATGGCATTCAATCAGCTCCTCTTGGGTATATGTCCTTGGCTTTGCAGTGGGGGCCACCCATTACAGCACTGCTGCCCCTGCCCACACCTTACTACCCAATCCCTTTTAATACCATCCCTCCTCGCCGCCATCCCTGCATAAATACAATCAGTCCTGTCAAGAAAGGCACAACCACTTGCTCTCTTCCTCTATTGTTTCTGATTGATTATGCAGAGCAACCATTGCTCCATCCTCCCATCCCTCCCCGCGTCTTTGAATTGCGGTGGAGTTGGCTCGATGCCAACAGATCCACCCCCATCCTTCCTATTTCCACCCTCTGACCTCATAGGGTGCTCACCCACCTATAAATCATCCTAGTCCACCTCTGCTGACACCCTTAAGCAGTAAAAAAAAAAGAAGAAAAAAAAGGGGGACAAAGCGAGGAGGGGAAAACCTTTTGCCAGTTTCATATTAAAGGTTCAATGTGGGATCAAGGATGATCTAATTTCAGAAAGTAAATATAATACTGTATTCACAATTATGTTTTCAATAGTTTATAATCACCTGAAATAAGAATCATTGTGTTTTCATTCACTTAGAATGGGATGTTCTAAGCAGCGTCCATCATGTTTCTACAGTAGCTCAGGACAGTCTTCGTCTTCTTCTCCTTCTTTCAATAAGAAAAAAGTGTCTCTCTAACGTTGCTCCCTCTCTTCATTTACTCTCTAGCTCGCTCAACCACCACTGCTCTATCCCACATTCATTCAGCAGAGAGAAGGGGTGAAGTTTGAAGGGTTTGTTTACGAGCAACAGGCGACAAATTTGACCTTTAACCAAAAAGCCCAGAAAGTACAAACCAAACACTGGCTCTAACAAGGGCCTTTTGCATTTTTCAAATTTTTTTGCAACCCACCATAGGGGAGAGTGAGGTATGGGGAAACCTGCAAGCTCACTGTTAGATACCATTACATCTTATCAGCTTTATTACTGAGGAAGAGCAGATTTATTTATTTACATTAAACACAAAACACAGAGAACACAGCTGGCCAAGGTGGGAACTTTAAGGGAAACAACTTCTTTGAAAGAGGTAAAATATATTGGAGAAGTGCTGCCTTTTTTTCTTCACCAGTCCTCGAGGGAACAGCCTATCTGCCACAGAGTAAAAGATGGCTACATGAGAAGTAATTTCTCATTTTATTACCAGAACCAGGGGTAGCTGTTTTGTCTCAGCAGCCTGGCAGCGGTGGGTACAAATACAACTGCAGTGGCATGCCAAAGCACCTTGAAGGCTGATGGGGGTCTATATTTCATTGTCAATTGGTGTTATCATGCGATGCACATTCACTCACACTCTGCATCAGTGTGAGCTTTAACTGATGTGCCAGTCAGTCAGCCCCATTAAACCCCAAAGCTGTCCCTGGGCAGCCCTTTTGTCTTTGCTATTTGTTCCCCTCAGCAGCACTAAACAGCAGCTCCCACAACATTCACTCCAGCTAAACAACCTTTGCCTCCCCGGAGAGGTATGCGCTCCTCTGTCTCACAGCCACTGGTGACGTTAATGAAATATGCAGCTGTCTTTTAATCAAAACAAGGCCAATTTGCATAAGGACAGGAAGGGGTGGCGGACCCTCCTCCGCCCACCCTGGCAGAGCGAGAGCTGGCTGCGATCCAGGCAGACGAGCACCCTGATGTTGGATCGGGAGGATGGAGATGGAAAGAAGGCAGAGGAGGAGGAGGAACAGGAGAGGCAGGAGGTGTGGATGGGTGCAAGGGGAGGGAATGGTGGAGTAGGAGGGGCGTGAACACGGCTACAAACAAGCAAAATCCAAATTAAGCAAAGAAACAGATGGATGTGGCACATTAGCATATATCAACAACAAACAGGGACGCCATGCTTGGTGTTCAGGAGAGTGAGTTGGCAGCGCTCAAGGGTAAATCGGGCAGAGGATAAGAGAATACTGGTGGTCTGTGTGTACACGCATTTGTGTAAATGTGTAAATATGTTGTTGATATTAAAGGTGCCTAGTAGCCCACAGTGAACAAGGATGACATGTAATACAAAACATCATCAGCATGCGCAGTTTTAATGAATGCAAGCCATTAACAAACGATCAAATTATTACTAACAAATTACCTTGCGTTGATTACTCTGGAGGTGCTCGTCAGCGAGGCAGGGCTGTGTGAGGTGGGTATTGGGTAGAGATCTTTTGTTTTGGGCTGTTTTCACAGCTGCAGATCACGAAATAGGCAGATATAACAGAGTTTTCTCCTGTTCTGTGTGTGTGTCTATGTAGCTCTGAAGGAGACAGAGGCTGAAGGAAGATGTGTGTGTATGTGTGGACTGAGAGGGAAGCAAGACAACTAGCCACTGGTGCCACACCAGCACAGACAGGCGTTGGCTCGCTCACCGTCGGCTTACAAGCCAGATGGTGAACTGGCTGACTGGAAGTCTTTTTGGTTGGCTTGCAGGCTGCCCGGCTGGAAGAACTCTGCCTGGTAACTGCCGAGCCAGTGAACGCAGCATGGAAAACAGTATTTTTTTGTATTCTGTACTGTGTATTAGGACTTACTTTAATACTTCCCTGCGCATTCTGGTGCACATTTATGCATAAATTGAGAGTGCTCTAGCATGTATTTTCTATTTGATAAACGTCCTTCAAAGACTAAGGCATCGTTGCATTGCAGTGGTGAAAATGTAGAATGGAATATGTTGGATTTATTCCTTCATGAGTACAACATGAATCACTGTTTCTGTGCCAGAAGACAGTGGTAATGTGCCACTGTGGAGCAATATGGTGGCTGAAGAAGTGCAGTGATATATTAGGTGATATGATCCAGCTGAGACACATCATGTACCTGCTGTTAAATCTGGCAAGATTTTCTTTATTTCTAATTCTGGAGGAAAAAGGCAAGCCACGTCAGAATTAATCAGAGCCAGAGTTAAGTTAATTTTTTTTCCATTGAAAGAGCTGTACACCTTTTGAAGTATTCTCAAGTCCCAGCAGAAAAAAAATTGCATTCATACCATGCCAATCTCCAACTGGTCCGTCGTTTGTCTCTGTTCAGCTGACCCCAGTCGGCCACCTGCAGACAAAGCGATCACCATCTGAGGTGAGTGATGGTTTGTCCAATTTAAAAGCCTGTTAGATCCACTTTGCTTGTGCTAAGTTAAAAATTTAGTTCCTGTTGTCGAATGGCTAATTAATGAGACCTCCCATTGTTTCACAGTGTGCTGCTACTGTCCATATTGGCTCCTCATTTGAGCCAAGCATTGTTTGTGTATAAGAAACAGCACAGAGGGAGGTGTTCTTATAACTTCTGTCAACATATCTGTGAGAAAAAAACAGCTTTGATGAGTTATGATGAGTGAAAAATATGCAGTTTAAGAACTGCTGAACAAGCCAATTCAGTCTCAGTAGGAGTCAGCCACACCAGTAACATTTGTTGTTTAAAATGTTTCGAACACAAATGCCTCTGAAGCACTATTCGATTATTCCAGACATCCAAAATGGGCAAGATGAATGGACAAATGGATGAATGTATGCCTGACTGACTAACACAGAGGCATGTGTTCATTACCGACACCAACACATGCCACTGTTTTTAATGGAGAGAGCTGCTGACAGCTGTGAAAGCCATAGTGGCAACTTCATACGTTTTCTGGCATCACTGGGCAAAAATATCCATAATTACCATTTGCATCTTCAAGTGGTTTGACAGGAAAGAATTCTAACCACTTCTGTGGGCTGTAGAAAGTCTACTCTGTAACGCAGACTTTGGCTAATCACAGGTGTTTTCAGTCAGGTAGGACGGTTAAAAATACGCGATTGACAGCTGTAATTAAATTACTGGATGCCGTTAATATTTCCTCAGACGTGACTCTACTGCTCTACTCCGTGGCTCGAAACAGAAGCTTGGAAAAGAGGCGTCTCTTTTCCACAGCGGTGTCGGGTCGTCTGTATTTATGTTTAGTTTTTTTTTGCTTTGGACCAAGAGGAAAGAGCTGCAGAAGGAAGGTGTGCATTTTCAAATTCTGGTGATTTTGGCTCCTGCATCTAGAGCACAACAATACACATCTATTTTAATTCTGAGAGTTGGTAAAGGTTATGCATCAACAGTTTTAATATACTGTAGATATAAGGACTGTTTTTGAATCACTGATTTCAAAGACTCAGGTGAAGTGAAACACTGATAAAGCCTCTGATATAATGCTTATATTCCCTCCTATAGTCAATCTACTTTGCACAAACTGTACACTCATGTAAGATGTTTAGTCTGAGGTGCCATGGATAAGGTGTGGATAAAGGGTAAAGGATAAATTATTTAGTTGTGCGATGGCTGTAGTATTTCACTGGTAGGTCATCAGACTAGACGCAGCGTCTCCTTGAATGTCATCTTTGTTCCTTGAGAATCCGATGGTGCCAGTCATCCAAGGGGAAGACTCTGAATGACAGTTTGAGTGAGGTTGAAATACGTTGTAAAATCCAACCATCCTCCAGTTGCTGTTGTGTTTTATGTTCATTCATTGAAAAAGTGGTGATCAAGGTGTTTAAAACTCTTTCATTTATACGGAGCGACACTCCTCTGCATGTGCGTTAATGACTATAACTGATCTATGAGACTGAACAATGACCATCTCCAACTGCTAACGGGCTGACGTGTCTGACAGACGGTGAGTCAAGCCTCTTAAGGTCATTCACATGACTTTGTTGATATAAAGTCTCAGGGACAGGTATGAGCATGCATCATTCACGGTGAATGATGGCGATGGTCATCATCCAGCCTCATAGATCCATGGTTACATTAAATGAAAGCGTTTAAAAGACTGCAGGCCTTGTGTTCTCCTTGATCGCCACTTTTTAAATGAATGAACATAAAATACAGCAAATGAAGGTTGGTCATATTTTATGGAGATCGTTTAATGGAGAAATAATGTTAGTAATATCCCCAGTTCTATGAGTAGCCTATGTACACATCACTCTATAAACTGTGAATGTAGTTACTGTATGCATGTGTTTACAGTAGCCTTACATCAGAATCTGATTTGCAGGACACCTTGCGAACATTTGCTGATGTACAGCGAGCGGTTACATTCACCTCGCAGTGAAATCTAAGTGTGCGCAGAGACACAAAGAGGCCCTGGGAAAAGTGAGAGAAAATCCAATCAACATTCTTTATTTTGTCACCAGCATTACAGAAGCCTTCAACAGACACATATAAACAGTATAGATTTCACTGTAAGTGTCAAGATATGAGATCTTTAAAGCAAAATCCTTTCGCGCGGTGCGTAAAAAAGAAGCAGAAAAAAATACCAGGGAATTCACAGAGGTTAAAGTAGAGAAAAATATTTCCCCATGCATCTCATGTTGAAAAGTCAGTGTGAGTGAGGCAATATTGACTAACTGCATAAAATCAGGATTTGAGCAAACCACGCTGTATACACTGTGTCATACAAATGTAAAAGCCTTGCTTACAATTTCAATTGTTTACAGTAACTACAAGTTACTAAAACTTGTTTTTTTCTTAGTTTTAAATATGTGCCATGTTTTACTGTCCAATAAAAACCTGGCCCAGTGACTGCAGCGTACGTGGACCTGGTGCTGTCACAGCAGTGTCACCGTTGTCATTATCACTCTCCTTCATACCTCAGTAAGACCGTTTAGATAGAGGTGTCAGTGTTAGGTGAGTGTTCGACTGACAGTGATTTTTCTGGGACTTGTCTCTCACCTTCACGTGTGTCATTTGTCGCCATGCGGTGTCGTCTTCAAACCAGTGGATCCAATGGCTGGAAAAGCCACGGGAGCCTCAAGGTGTTAAAGGGTGACAATGACCTTTGACAAACAACACTATCTGCGCATTACGATCGGCATGGGGCGGTTGAGAAATAATGTGACGGAAGGTGTAAATGAGAAGCTCTGTTAAAACCAGGGCTGTGCGACGACAGTGAGAAGCCACCGCGAAGCTGCTAATTCACATTTTCACATTCGGTATCCTGCATGTTCTTATGTAGATGGATACTGAACCGAGCTCATGAAAAAGAAACAGTGTAAAGTGAGTGTGTAAAAGGGAAACGGACCACGATACAACACTACTGCAGCATTTTCATGTTTAGAATGTTTCATTACAAACTGTCCGGTCCGGTTCTAATTGGCTCAGTTTAACTGCAGTAAATAATCTAGCTGTTTAATTTAGGAGGCGAGGAGGAGAGAGCTCCGGTCTAAAATGACTAAAGTAAGCAGCGTGTGCAGTGAATTATTCAGAAATTAAAGGGACAATTCCTGAGTAAACATTCAAAGCATATAAATGGGCTTGAAATGAATTTAATTGGTGATAAAAAGGATTTGGCTCCACCAACCAGATATGAGGCGCATTTTAAAAGATTAGATCAGCAACATTTGAAAACAAGTTACTGAAAATGTTCTAATCTGATTCAATATCATTAAGTGTTTTCATGGCTTTAACCAGAATCTCTGAGCCAGTGACTGAATAAACGTCTTATTCATCAAACTGCTCTGTATCGACTTGCATGAGAATCAAGACAATCGACTTTAAACAATAAAAATATCAATCTTTATTCTTTGAGATAACATATCAAAGATAAAACCTTAATCTATAATACCATAACAAATTACACAAGACCTATACAACAGTAAACAAAGTGTAACCCAATAACTCTCTCGGGAATAGTTTGCTCTGCTTTTGCATTTATTATCTCATATGTTCGCATGTATTGAAAATATTGTGTCTTGTGACCTGAAGAGGCAGACAAGTTTTTGTTAAGTAATTTAAAAAATAAGGATTTTATCAATTCACTTTCTCTGCATTAGCGCCGAAACAGTGACGTCTCATATGTATGCGGGTGCTATTTAAGGTTGTTTGGCATAATTCCCTCTGAGACAACTTGCTTTGAGTTTTCAGTGTAAATGTCACCGTTCTAACCAATGGATGGATCAGGTTACAACAATATGAATACAGGCAAAAACAAACAAAAAAAATAAAATAAAAAAAGAGGAAAACCCACAGCCTAGACCTAAAATATAATCACTGTTTAAGACCAGCAACAGACCTCTGAAAGCCAGCTGGAATGAAAGATGAATAAAACTGATTACACTAAACATACACATAAATACCTATTCATAAATCAATCTATATACTGTATGTGCTTCTCTTTAGAACAGAAAAATCAACTTTTATTTGGTTTACAGTCATAAAAATGGATAAAAGGGCTGCAGGGGACAACAGTTGCACAGATTCCTCCACAACCGCTCTCATACAATAATATTAAAACATGAACAACGGCAACAAAAAAAATACAATAGTAAATGAGCGATGTAAAATGCAAGGTAAGACTGTATTACACAACATTTGCATTAGATAGAAAGACACGCTGGTTTGGCAAAAAAATGGGTTGTAAAAACATCATAACACAATGGAAAATGTCAAGAGGAACCGTCTTTCTGAAAGCTGCTCCGCCCTGCTATTGCTGTCTTTTTGTACTACGCAGTGCGGAGGTGTCGACAATATCTTTTGTTCCTCCATAACACTATATGCCTAATCTACGCATCCCTAATTAATCCTAGTATCTATACAAAACTATACACCACAACACTAAGCGGACCGGGCAAGTGGTAAAAAGTTATTTCTTGTTTAGAGATAATCTAGCATCTTCCGATATTCTGTACTTTATTGAATTATTCTGTTTCTCCTCATCTGGAAAGCCCCCACATGGCTGAACCTAATGTCAACAGAGACGACGGAAGTCCCATCGTCTTAGCTATGTCGGGTTATAAACT
>JAPQRN010000001.1:8278919-8289511 GCA_037367275.1 Coranthus polyacanthus
ATATACTGCTGAATTTCTTAAATCCTGTCCTGCTTTGTTACTGCGCTCCACTGCAATCCTGACAGTCATCGGATGCTCTAAAAATAAACCCAGCAACCAAGCTCATTAATGAGACACGTATGTATGTTATGTTTATGGCCTGACGCTGGTTTATTGTAAACAGTTCTGTATGTAAATTGCAGTGGGCAGTCACTGGCAAACAAGAAGTGTATTGTAAGGATCTAGAGCGGAAATATGACTTTGACCAGAATGGGATGATAGAAAACAGGCCATGTAAGGGAAAACGTTATTTATGATGAACTGTAACTACCTGATAAATTAAAAGCTGTGGTTTAGGTAGTTTTTTTGTTTTGCAAAGACATCCTACCGGGTAATAAAATACAGTAGGCTTCACAGCATAGGTTCATGTTCGAGTGTGTGTGGGCTTGTTCATGTAAA
This sequence comes from Coranthus polyacanthus, assembly GCA_037367275.1. Classification (NCBI taxonomy): domain Eukaryota; kingdom Metazoa; phylum Chordata; class Actinopteri; order Kurtiformes; family Apogonidae; genus Coranthus; species Coranthus polyacanthus. The sequence continues at coordinate 8,279,358 of JAPQRN010000001.1, forward strand.
CCGAATAGTTGTGGATGTTTGTGCATGGTTATGTCCTGATATCATAAACTGGGGTCTGGCTGCTCACAGGACTGTTTACATCTCGTGGGACAGCGCTTCATGCTGAGCGGCCACTCCGTTGGCCTGCACAGCGCTGGGCTGCACCTCGAGCTGACCGTTGGCTTTTGGCTGGACGGGAGGATGGTCAGAGGGTTGAGAGTTGAAATGGGCGTTCGATTCATTTAACCGACGGACCCGATACGTCTCGTAGTGGATGCTGCCTGTGATGTCCTTGATGTTCTGCATGTGTGTCCTGAGAGAGAGGGAAAAAAAACGTCTATTTTACAAAGACTGGAAGTAGAGTCTAACACATTATGTAAAACTCAAAATGCAATGCATTTTCACTTTGTAATGTAATAACGGCCACAGCTTGAACGCAGTATGTAAATATAGTTCTCCACATTTTGTAATAATTTACATATTATATAACATATCGCAGCAGTTATTACAAACTATGAGAGTGTCTGCATTTTGAATGAGCTGAACGCTACATAAATATGAAAAAAATACGATAAAAAGCTCATCGCATTATTTTTATGTGGCTACTTAGACCAAGGTCAGAGCGAACTATAGTGCTTGTCTAGGTCCATATTTGGGAAGTTTAACTAGGCTTAATTGTTAAAAAAATATAATGTATAGTGATGAAGAAATGCATTTTGTTTGTTTGTACATGAAACACAGTATGATTACATTTTCATCATAAAAAAAGTACAACTTCTGCATTTTGTAAATAATAAATTACAACAAAATAGATTACATGTTCAAGCTGTGCGTTACAAAATGTGGGTGTTATTCCACAATGAAGGGAAAATGTGTTCCATTTTGTAGCGTTATTACATAACATAACGTTACAGATATTCATACTTTAACATATGACGCTCACCTGATGAGGAGGTCTCGCAGGTAAGCAAACTCACAGTGTGCAATATTCTCAACTGAAAAGAAAAAGACACAAAGAGACACAAGAAAACATTAAAAGAGAAACTTCTAAAATATCTGGAACAGTACAAGTTTTAAATGAAGGAACTGTGTGATGACATGTCAAGAAACATCTTGATGGAGACGTTTCCTGAAACTCACACTTGCTATTCCTTAATGGCCACAAGGTGGTGATGTTGCTCATAAGTCAACTGAAGGGCATCCTCTAACATGACATCTGCAGCAATTTTCTTAAGCCAAGATAAGACACTCCTCCACTTTCAAGTAATTTAATACATCTCAGCTCCCTTCTTTATTGGAGAAATTTAAGTGAGACGTTTTAACAAACTCCCCGTGACAAGCTGCTGGTGCCTCCAGTAGGGCTAACACATGTTTGAATTATAGATTATGTCAAGAGCGTAAATGAAAAAAGGAGGGTGCTATTTATGTAAAGCTTTGAAATCCATGGGCAGGAAATTAAATTCCCTTTGAAAGGAGCAGAGTGGAATAACTGCTGGGTCTGTGAGCGCTGATTAGTCGCGTCGAAGGAGGACTCCACTAACTTGTAAAAATGAGTTGGTGCCTGGATCCCCTCGTGTTGAAGCCAGGAGAAGTCCCTACACAAAATATACACATGTACACACATACCTGCTGCTCGCTCTGCCCTCTCTCCATCTCTAGTTGTCTCCTTAACCCTCGATAATAAACAGTTACTCCTCCATTTGTGATATATAGCGACTTGACTTCTGGCTGCTCCGCTGAGGCCTAATTTACGATGGCCGAGGCCAAATTCTAGAAACACAGCAGCTTCCTCTCTCCTCCTTTTCCTAATGTTCTCTTTCTCACACTGCTTGAACACCAGAATGGAGCCATTGTTCTCTCAGCCGGACAAGACGGCATTTGTCCCACAATCCGTGTATTTCACCTCTCTCACCCTGGCGTTCAGTGGAGTTAATTTCATAATGCTTGCTGAGAAAAGTTGTAGCTACTTTAAAAAGGCCACCTAAAAGGGTTCATGGTACCAAATCTGAAATGTCATCTTCTCAGAAAGAGAGAAATCCTTGTATTAGCTTGAACTACACGCATGTACCAAGTAGGAAACCTTCTAGGAAAAATCCAGAGAGTTGAAATTAAATGCATTAAAAAATGTAAGTATTTATCATGTTCATAGCCTTTGAAATGGTGATTTAAAAAATTACCCATGTCCCACTATTTATTACTCACTTGTTTAGTACACAGAGCAGAAAACCCAGTGCCCTTTTATGTCAAATTCTAGGTGGAAATGATAAACTCTTTCATTACTTTTACACTTTAATGATTTGTACTTTCACTGAGCTAACTTTACATACTGAATAGCACTTTTAGACTCTATAACCTGACCAGAATAATTTATATTTTACAATGCCTTTTATAACACAGCCAATAAACCAGAGTTCAGTATGCACAATCGACAAGTATGCCCGTGTGCATTCTGGGAAGCAGGCAGTGCTTAACAATGACAGTCCCCTTCAGTTGTCTCTTTGTCCTTTAATTGTGCGTTCACTCCGTGTTCAGACAAATGTCCTCTTCTGTCCTCTCATACACAAACATGCACAACGAGGAGAGATGAGGACATTCACCTGATGAAAACCTCCCTGGCAGTGGAGGTGCAGAGCTCAGGCCAACAAATGCAAACTGTATCAAAGTTACTGCATGCAAATGCAGGATGGGACGAGTGTGCGTGCGCGTCGTCCGAACAGACACAGAAAGTCCTCGTAAATCTCCTCCTCCTGTCTCCTACATCTCCCTAGCAACAGACTCACAGAGACGTACGTAAACAAACACTTGGTAGTGAAACAACAGACGGTTTAACCAGCTGGAGAGATTTAAGAGCTGCAGTCCATAACTTTCCACATGCTCAAAATGTGCCAAACAGGACAATCTGGTGTCTCCTTTGTGAAGTAGCCTCACATCGTTGGCAATGGCACGTTGTGTAACTAAAGGGCACATTCTGTGGGTGCTTAATGAACCGAGCTCAATCCATAAATTAACAAGAACAGGGATCATTTTTCTGTTAAATGTTGCCAATAAGCCACGCAACACGCCTGGATTACATTATGTTTTACACTGATGATATTAGATCTCCTTGGCTGTCAACAGGACAGGTGTGGTCCAAATGTGAGTACAGTAAACGTGTAACTTTACACATTTAAGTTTGACATAAGTTTGACCACACTCCAGCACACAGATGGTCTTGGTCACTTATTATTACTTGTCAAAAGAAACTAATTGAATTCAACAGATTCTGGCGGTGGCGGTAAAATACAGTAAGACTTTGGCTGATCTGTGTTTTCTACCCGGTGACCTGCTGTTCATTGTCTACTAGGCAGGATAAGTACCCGGCTGCAACACCGTATGTGAGTACAGTACATGGTTTCTATGTTTGTGTATCTCAGGATTACCTTCTATGGTCCCCCATTTTGTTTTCCTTCCCAGAATCCTCTTCCCGTTCACCTGGTACTCCTGGTCACTGCCCACAACAGCAAAAGGAATCATCTCCTGTTAAGTGCAAAAGTCAATGACGTGTTACTAATGAGTTGTTTCCAGGCCGGGATTTACATCCTATCCGTTTTTGGGACAGTCGTGGCTTTTAAGATTTTTCAAAGAAAACAGAGGAGACAAAAAAATGTTTACATCTAACCAAAGTTTAACTTTCAGCTCGCAAAACAAATGGGCAGTGACTATCATGTGCTGCACTTGCAGAACCCGACACCGAACTTACCCTGATTTTGTCGTTGATCAGCCTGTCTTCTGCATCCTCGTCAAACTCTTTCTGAGGGTAAACATCGATCCCATTGGCTCGTAGCTCTTCCCTAATCTGCCCGAAGCCAAATACAAAGACAAATGGAGAAAATACATAAAAAGATGCTTAAATTCACACAGAGTCCAATAAATAAATAATGGATATTGACTCTAAATCCGCAGAGTCTACAGTTTACAATTGCAAAATCGTAATCTGCGTTCACAAAGACAGAGGTTTCCATAATGACATGTGAGATGGAGACTGAAAAAAGGAACGTCTGATTGGCAAACAAACAGGCTTAAACCCTCCATTCATCATCTCACCATCGCAGCACTCACCCTGCAGCCAACACTGAAGTCCATCAGTCATCATGACACACAAACACACTTGACTCCTGTTTACTTATATGTACTCAAGTCTGGGCTAAGACTTGAAGAAAGGCCACAAGAGGACTTAAATAAACCCTTGGTTACATGTTATACTGTCTGGTGTTGACTTTAAATGGCTCCTAATAGACTTGACATGGAGGAGTTAGCATGGCGGTCAACCGCTCTTACAAAAAAATACACCCAGGCAGAGGTATGGCTGATAAAGAGGCCACCCTTGATCTCTTTATGTCTTCATAATGACTGAAACTCAGGCACGGCTGCAGAAAAATAGATAAGTTTCTAGAAGAAATGCCCTTTTAATGAATGACTGTTCACTCCCACAATTACTACTCTGACAGTTTCCACTTGGTTCTTGATCAAACATTTCATTGTTTATCCCTGAAAGCTTTCTCAGGGTTACATTATAGGATGCAAACCAAGTGAAATTCTACAAAAAAGCCACATCAACTGTTGGTTAAAGGAATGTGAACAGACACTCACAGCTGGACACAGTGAGACAAGGCATTTAATAAAAAAAAAAAAAAATCCCTCTTATTCTGTTTGCATGTCAAGTTGCTGCAGGGAAAATGGGGGGAAAAACATTTGGCACGAGAGGCTTTTAGTCAATAATCTTCAGGGTCATACAGAGCATGTGCAGCCAACCAAAACAATCCAGCTACAAGCCCCGCAGCTTCCCTTCTGTGCCAGGGCCTGGTCCAAACCCCGCTTTGTTCTTATTGGACAGTGTTACAGTCATCAGGGGGAACAAGGTAGCCAAGACACCCATTGTGTTTCCTCCTGCCTAAAATGAATAAAGCCGTTATGGAAGTCTGTAGTCTTGGAAAGAGGGATGGAGAGATAAAGGAAATGATGGAGGGAGGCAGGTGGCTGTCTGCCTCCTGCAGATTGAGAATTATCCAACAGAAATACTCGGAGGAAAGGGATGCAGCACAGACCGTTTAAGATTCAAGCCAGGTGGAGCACAAATCTGTTGTAGCAGGGAAAGCTATGATAAGGAGGCTGCCAGGCTGTGAGGTTACCGCTGAGGTTTATTCACCTGGTTAGACCCTGTGTATGCTAGGATGAATTGGACTACTTAAAAGCAAATACCCGCAAAAATGAACAGTAATTCAGTAGACGTATGTATGCATATTATATCGAACAACAAAAGAAAAGCAAGTCAAAATTTATCTTGCTTCCCGTGCCATGTAATCTTCTCCTCAAGCGGCTAACGGTCGATTCATGAACATTTAAGCCCCTCGATATGTTACTCACTGTCATGCCAGCAGCCAGCGAGCACATGGCTCATTTGCCAAGATTGTCATAAGGCATGGCATGTTGAAAATGTAACCAAATTAACAGTTTATGATTTGCTTTTATAGGCACAACTCACTCAAACTCAAACACCACTCCCGATTGTTTACGCCAGTGCACTTCTACTGAAAACACCCCAGACCTCTGTTACTCTTGACATGTGTTCATGCGCATGTTGTGTGTTTGTGGCAAAATAACTGCACAATCTGTGTGGAACTCATGATTTGTAAAGTCTTGCTACTCATTTAGCTGCCGAATGATAATTTCTCACCGTTATTTTAACCAGCATTTATTTTGCTGTTTGGTAAACATACTTATATTGAGTGATTTTGGCAAAAAAAAATAAAAAAAATTGCTATGTCAAATCATATTCAGATTTGTACCATGGAGGACATATTCATCCCATAAATGAGAAGCACTTCAAGATGAAGAGATACAGACATCCAAGGACAAGGCAAAATTATTTATTTGTAGAAACTGATGAATATTCATCGTTTTCTAAAATGCTTTCCTAGGTTACTCCTGGTCCTTTAATTCTGGCCATGTGAGTCATGTTTCAGAGAGTTCATGTCTGAAATACCACACAGCGGAGATGTTTCTGAACTTGTGTGATCACCCAGTAATTCACTGGTAAATGAAGGGCCTGTCTGCTGAGCTGGCAACAGGACAGAGGTTTGAGAAAGAACCAGACTGAACAGTTGTAGGTTGCTGCTCACTAAATAAATGTCTCACATAAACTGTTCTTAAACGCCTCCCCTCTGGACTGAGACTTACTCTGTTGCTGTAATAGAAATGACACAGATTCCCCCCCCCCCGGATAGGTACGGTATAATGCGGGTATACCCAGATGGCTTTTGTTTGTGGTGTCTGGCAGCTCTTCGCATTGCTGACCTGTGGTTGTCAGTGCACACATACAGTACATGTGTTCGCAAGGGAAATCTGCTGACTGTTTGACCCACAGATGCGCTCAAATATTTATTTGAAGGGTGCTGTAAAGATCTGCTCTGTTGCAGGTGTGATGGGAGGGAAATCTAAGAAAATATATGTATGAAAGTAACCACAGTCACATGTTACACACACACACACACACAAGTATTTTCAGACACTGGGTAGACGCCTCATCCATCCCAAAACCAAGCTCCCAAGCACATCCACAAATAGACGCACATGCACACTCCACACACCGTCTGTTTAAAGTAGTCCCTCTCTTCCAGGGTGAGTGTGTCGGCCTTCGCGATGACGGGCACAATGTTGACCACCTTGCTGAGTCGTCTCATGAACTCCACATCCAGGGGCCTCAGACTGGAAGAGGACAGAGACAAGAGAATACGACTTTATTTCATGCATGTAACTATGTGTGTGTTGTTTGGATGCACCCAGTAGGAACCAGTATGTAAGACAGAATGGAGAACACTGAAGATTCATGCTTTTTTTTTTTTTTTTTGGTAGAGTTTATGTTTCTACATGATTGATCAGTTAGATCCTTTTGATTTTATTTATGCTTTGTCTAACCAGGCAAGTCATCTCATTTGCAATCGTGTCCTGGCAAAAGGCAGCATGTAGGGCAAGGGCTAAAGAGAAAAAAGAACAAACATTAAAAGAACCAGAACAACAAGCATGACATGTAGACCATGCAATCTAACGTACAAACATCAAACAAGCTAGAAGCTTACTGGCGTAAACAAGGAGGAAAGAAAATAACCTAACCGGCACAGACGGAGCAAGGAGCAGCAAATATACAAAACTATGCATGGTACAACAATGAAGGGCAGGCAAACAAAGGTTAGGAGATATTAATGTGTTGGAAGACAGCTGTAAGCATCAGTGAGAATATCCATTCTTCCAATAAAGGAAGTTGCAGCTTAGCTGGATATACAGCATCTAAGATCAAACAGAATAACCACTAGAGGGCAATCATGATCTGTTCTTTTTTACATTTAGTCCAGTCCTGTGTCTAATGATGACAGTCTGCATACTGCATTTGTGCTGATTACTGAATCCTTTTGCCTGTTCTGCTCTCTCTTTTGTGGTTGCCGTTTAAATTTAAGACAGTAAATCCGAGTGTTCGAGCACAAACTGGCGACAGCAGCTCTTTGTTTGCTGTACTTCATTTGTTTTAAAAATTCTGCTACCACTGCAGAGTAAATTTGGATAAAACAAATGGATTTCGCCACACTATTTGTCTCATCAGCCTGTGACATTTACAGGAAAAGTCTAGTCATCGTTCCTGCTAATACAGTGACGGTTGCCGTCTTTGTGTCTCAGTCTATGCTGTTCTTCACTGCAGCTCTGTTTCCTCGCCCTGTCTGTCTGTTTGTTTTTTCCTGTCTCGGCGTTGCCCCCAGTTGCTCCTCCAGATGACTCTTCTCCTGCTGTCTGTTCTGCCCTCCAATTAGCCCCAACCAAGCCAGGCCAGGCTGGTTCAACCACCCAGGGGCAGCTGGAGGAGAGGCCTGACCAGCTCTCGACAGTGACTGACAGGCATGTCACAATGAACATGATGAAACACAGGGGAGCATGTGTTACATAGAGCAAGGGAGAGGTAAACACAGATCACAGAGTGAGCCAAGCACTCAACCAAAGAATGAGAGCATCACACATGATACATTTTCATGCTGAGAGGACAAGTGGCATATGTCATATGGACACAGAGAGGTACAATAACAAGAGATTACAAAAAAAAACAAGGGTGATGGTTGACTTGTCTCTGCTAAAGTTTATCGAACACTAATTGACAATTACATAATAACACACAGGACACATTCTGTATAGATGCATGTTTTCTCTGCATATGCATGACTGTATAAACAGGCATGTGAGCTACGTCATTTGCATGGCTGAGCATGCATACACCCTTACATATGAAGGTATGTAACTCACACGCGAACATATGCTGCATGAACAAAAATATGCATGTACGGATGCATGCACAGATGTACACTTATGTGCCTACATGCACGCACGACTGTGATGTCTATGTGGTTAGGAAATAGAAGCCACGTACAAAGGAACAGAGTACGATAAGCTCTGTGGTCAAAAAGTGGGGAAAAAAAAAACCAAAAAAAAAAACAACGTTAGAGCAGAATGCTCTCCCTTCCCTCTCTCTTTTGTGTAAAAGATCAGAAACCAGTTCTGAGTTTAGAGAGTCAAAGTGCAGCCTTCCTTTTCTCTAGAAGACACGTTAAATGAGGAAACAGCAAACTACCCAGAGGGAAAATAGTGACTTTGCCATTATCGGAAATGACTGCTGATGCCAAGAGTATGTTCTGCTTCACCGAGCACTGTTCATCTAGCTGAAACCACAGAAGCAACTTAAAAGCAAATTGCTGACATGCAAATTACATTAGAGCCATGATAAATACAAACTGCTGTTTAAGATGCTTCAAATAAAAAGACAATCTGAAAAACACTATCTCCAATGATAGAGGCCTATAAGAACTACCAGGGACGTTCTGTCATCATTTTCCTGCATGTCATTCTTGGACTGCGGTCATATGGCAGAGGCGTCCAGAGGCTTTTGGCACTGTGTCTGCGTAATTGGTAACAGGCCCTAATTTAAACTTCAACTGACTTTACTGTGTGAAAAAAAAGGGAAAATAAGCAAAAAGAGAATAATGGAGTGAGTTTTTAGATTTGTTCCAGCTCTTAAAAAATCTCTGGTTTATGAACCAAGGGAAAATCTGTAGGAGGATCTCTGTGTGAGTGCTGGACAACGCAAAAACAACACATTGAAGCAATGGGGACATGACTGCAGCAGTATTCTGTGATCCAAGTCTGAGCCTCTATATTTAACCATCAGCACTTGAAAATCTGTTAAAGATGCATTTATCTTCACAAGAAAGGAAGACATCCACTTCCCGACAGACGTTTGCATCTTTGCTTTCAAAATAAAGCTGTACTTTTTAGCAGGGCTATGAAATATGATGAGAACGAGTGATGACATTAAAATGTTTCATATCATGCTCAGTGGTTTATTTCGTTGTTTCCCCAAATCACACTCTTTCAGCAATATGTTTTATCATTTGGGTGACACTTTGCATTCTTCCACACAGTACGGATCCACAGCCCTACTTACTACATGTTTTCTTGTGTATGTGTATAGGTCCTAACACTATAAATACAGCCTGCTTATCTCGACGATGTTTGAGAATTTGGGTGCTAAGAGAAGGAAACAATGCAGATCCACCATATTAGAGAGGTTTGGATGCTGCGTGACATGGGGTCCCAACACAGGAATGAAGTGACTCAGCTGTGCAGCTGTACACAACATGATCTGAAACACACTCAGGACACAAGTGTCAGCATGCCCACTGCCCACTCCAGTCCACGGCCCATGAGCACAGCTTTACTTTAACATGAATGTTCTGTTAAAGGAACAGCTGTGGCGACATGAGCAGATGATGAGGGGGTCTGTCAAACAGCGGGACCCACAGAAGCACGCATCATCCCCCCACTCACAGGGATAACATTTAAGTGGACAACTGCTGAGTTACTGGTGCAGATATTTGGAACAGCAGTTGATGCAGTGGTCACCAAAATATGTGGTCAGATGGTTAGAGAATGAAACTCATGACTCATGGATGTTTTGTGTGCCTTTATCTATATGCGTGCATTACAATATCCTACTAAATCCTGCTACTCTATCAACTACAATACTGTGTGTGTGTGTGTGTGTGTGTGTGTGTGTGTGTGTGTGTGTGTGTGTGTGTTGAACAAAGCCATACATCTGCCTG
>JAPQRN010000001.1:8299995-8311815 GCA_037367275.1 Coranthus polyacanthus
CAGTGGAGACTAAGAAACACAAAACCACTTTCAGGCAGAATTCTTGTCTGGCCTCAACCTTCACAGGAAAGTAATATATCATGTTAATATTTCAAAAAGTATGTAACATGTAAACATTTAGCTGACAGAAATCAATAACCGCCATCCAAAAACATCACACTCACTGTGTTCCTGCCATGACCTGTAATCCAAGCCCTCTGGACAGCGTTCCTTTTCGATCAGATACAATTTGCTGTTCTGCTGTAACAGAGAATCCCCCTCCCACTTCGCATGTCCAACATAACTCAACACTCCCTTCTGAAGCCCTTCATTAAAGTCCCATCAGGTACATCCAATCCTACATTTAATATTCACTGTGTGAAACCTGAACTGGCCAATTCCACAAACAAAGCCTTCATTGTCTTCTTATGAGCCAACTTAAAAAAACAAAACAAAAACCCAAGAAATTTAGTTTCCAATGATCCACAAATGGCGCTTTACCACTTTTCATCCCTGCTTTGAATTAAATGTAAAAATAGGTTTTTGCTTCAGCTCAGACCAATATCAATGTGGTAAATGTCCCGCAGAGAGTGAAAAGAGACAGAGAAAAAGAAGAAATCAGTAAAAGGATGCATGGCAGCAGAACATGTAATTAGTGCTGATGAGCCAAATTGTGGGGATGGTGTGGTTGTGACACTGATGACACTGTACACAATGATCTGGTCTAAATGGGAGGATTTTATGTTTGCCCGTAATTCGTTTTCAGTTCTGGATTTAAAACAGTTCGTTTCACAAATTTTGTCATCATGGAAATGGAAATCCTGCACATTAGGATTGAGCCACATTAGGGTCAAAGTGTCGCTTCCCCCTTCGTCGTCACACAGGACAGAGAAAGGGAAGACCTCAGCAACGATGAAAACAACAGAAATGACCTTTGTTACACCGAGACACACATCAGGATACAAAATCATGAAAAAGATTAAGTGATTCAGCAATGCAAATGTAATAAAGCAGGTCTAACTATGGAGAAAAACACTTCTCTGAACCTGATTTACAGTCAAGTGAGGTTTCCTTTTAATCTCTTATCAACTGGTGAAATGTTCTACGTGATACTTAAATCTCGATGATTACTTTTCATAGGTAAATTATTGATAAAGCACTCTTATCAAGTAACTTTACACCTCCGTAAGGTTTCAGACAAATCCAATGTTTTTAAGTAACGACGGCTGCAGTGGAACAAAGCTCTTGGTTTTCCTCCAACATGCATATGTTCAAAAGCTGCCCTGTCATTCCTCAGGGATTGAGGGGGTTTGCGTTTTGGGAAAAGGAAGGAGTGTGTCTGTTTCTGCACTCACACACTGTTACCGACAGCTCTTAAACACCGTCTGCTGTTTGAAAGCTCTGTTATTTTTTTTTTTTGACATGGTTCCCATGAGGTGAAACCCCTAAATCTCCACTCGAGAGCACTTCAGTTGCATTTTCCTTTTCCTGTGTGTTTACAAGCCTGTTTTTCTGCAACTATCTGGTAGTTTTTTTTCTTTCCAGAGATGACATTTCCACTGGCCCTTTGGTGGCTCCCTCTAAAAAGGAAGACATCATTAAGTTTTATGTCCGTTGCCTGCAGGAGGAGATAGATGGAGGGTCCAGACAGAAGACGGCAGCGTAAAAGTTGACTGACAGTCACAAGAAAATAGATGTACCATATGCACAGTTTAATGTCATTTAAAAAATTTACAGAGTAGTTTTCTGCCAGAAAAAAATTGGCTTTTTAAGCCAGAGTCTGAAATGAGAAATATACAATTCTGACCTCAGGGCACAAAACCCATTAAAACATGCTGCATGGTAATCAGTATCAATAACATGCGGTGCAGCTGTGACCTGTTGTGCTCATGTTCAAGATGATCTCTATTCAAAAAATAAGACACCAGCCATGAAATAAAATCCTGAATCCCAAGTACCGCCAATCCCAAAACTGGACCAATCTGCAGCTTTTGTCAGTCGTGCTGAGGCCGAACAATGAGCCAGTTGGTTTGTATGTATATGAAGACACAACACCTTCAATGATCTGCAGGTGCAAGAGGGACAAAGTATTTATGTCAGGTGCATAACAGAATATGCCGAATACAGACAAATTATCCAGCACAAGTGCACTAAGATTGCTAGACTGGATGCTCTCACAGCTAATATTTATCATTCCTTGCAAAAGCAGTTTTTTTTAAACCAGCCTTTTCTTTCTATGTTTCCGTCAAAAGCCTAACTACAATTGTACAATATTTATTTGTTTTTTTCCTTTTGTCTCTATACAAGAATTTCCCAGTTCTTGCCGGATGCGGCTGACTTCAATAATCAAGCGCAGAGGCTTAATGCTGCAGTGAGTTCTATGTGACGGAGTTAAGGTGACAGCGTGTTTACAGCAGATAGTGACACAGTGCGTTCGACGGAGTGAAGCTGAAAGGATAGAGAGGCTTCTCGCTGGGTTGTCCTGTACATCCAAGAGGAAATCCCTCTCACTCGACCCCCCCCCCATTCGTAGTTTGACAACAAAGGAACGCGCTGATTAAAAATCCTGATGTGTTTCTCCATCACAACAAATCTGTGCTATGCAAGATGAAGAGCGCAGCTGCCACAAACAAACACCCGCACTTCAAGAAAAGATCTGAAGAACGCTACTGGCCCATTTCATCTTTCAGTCTTGTCACTTGTGTTGGCCCACTGAGAATGTGACCTGTGGCCTAATGTGGAGTAAAGCAGATGGTGTTGCTTGGTGTTGAAATATGGTTCTCCACGCGGAAACTTCTGGCTGAGTAGATAATAACCTGTCCCGAAACACCTTGAAAGAGTGAGGAAATACGAAGAGAAAGAGAGCTGTACAGAGTGTCAGTGAGGTAAAGGGCATGACCACAGTCAGATGAGATGGTGAGATAAGTGTAACAACAACAGCGATGAGGGGGAAAAAAAAACCCAGCGACACTGAGCAGAGTTTGGATTGATAGCTGTAAGGAGATACTGAAAAAAAAAATCTGAAAGTAAATCCCAACATAGCAGGGAAGTCGTTGTGGTGCCGAGCAGCATTGTGAAAGCCCGCTGTTCTGGGCAGTTTTCAGTACTGTAGACGAACTGACCACAGCCATAACTCAAAGTCCAAACATTTCTGAGAAACATAGAAGAGGAACTAGGAGGGTCCAGCCACAGACGCATCCACAGCTGCAGTAGGGGAACTGGTAGTGGGTAAAGGACAAAGCCAGCCCTGGGTGCAGTAAATCGCACAACCACAAAGTATGAAGTGGGAAAGGGGCGGCTGGTTCGAATATTCCAAGAGGAATGAGAAGAAGTAAGAAGAATCACACGGTTAAAAGTGCGTTGGGAAATTATTCTTATGGCGTTAAGTCAAACCAGTTAGTTGTACACAAAACATACCACTAATTAGCTCATTATTATGCCTTTAACATATTTTGTTGTTGGAAATGCATCATTTTGCTGAGAGGGTCATCAGAGTCAAATTACTCTGTTTGGAGGCCTCGACAAGAGAGTAAAAGAGCTTGCAGATGTTTGGAGATTAATGTAACTACTGGTCATATCACTTGGACTCATGTAAAATGTAAAATGGATGTCTTCACTAATAACCTAAATGTTTCCATACTTGTTAGAAGTCCGAATCCAACTGCAAACAGCAACAGTAGGATAACAAGCTCCAAATAGCAATTTAACAAGTGGGACACATATGCCTTGAGGCGTAACAGTGTGCTGTAGATGAGACCACCACAGACTAGTCTGGACCACCCTCTCCCCTTAAGCACCCCGTGTTGGCAGATCTAAAACCTGTCAACCCTGACTGGACATGACATGTCTGACTACCTCCTTTTTGGACATACACGAACAACAGAGAACATCCTCCCACTGTGGGCAGCTGCAGCCACATACACTCACAGTAAAAGTCATGTTCTGACTGAGGTCGTAGCTCATCTTTCGCAGAGAAACCAAGAAATGTACTAAAAGCACTGCCCTCTAGAAGTGCACTGGTAGTGAATGCCCACTACAAACCACTGATGAAGAAAACCACAGGCAGTAACCTTCAACTCACGGGGTGACGAAACAGGAAGTTCATATACACATGGATACAATTAGATGAAGGACTTTTAAAGACATACTGTAATGTGGGAAAGAATATTTTCAGGCAAACAGTGCGGTTGTTTACTGTAAAACATTGTCATACCTCTCTTCTTCTGAACTCAGCTGCCTTAAGGGCAAATTCTTCGGTCAAAAACGCGGGCTGAAAAGTGTACTGAACTGTCAGGCAGGGCAACAACAGGTTAGATTTATACAGAGGTGGATTTCCCTTTAAAAGAAACCAGCAGACACCTGCAACAAAAATTATATGAATTGGTTATAATGAGGCTTTGAATTCCAGCATGGAAAAAAAAAAAAAAGAGGGAAATTCATGCTGCTGGTCCCAAACAATCCTTATACAGTAAAGTGTTTATCTGTGGTGACTGAATTACTTATAATCAGATCATTAATCTGAGTAACGCAAACAATGGCTGAGTGGCTTTAACCGAGGCCTACTGTGAAGCACATTGTAAAACTGTTTCATGTAAATCAGTTATGAGAGATATGAATTAGTCATTTGCAATATCAGACGTATTGTACGCTATGCTCCACGCATTTGCACAGGCAGCTGATTACTGTAGGAATTTTTTTTTTTTTTTTTTAATTAAAATTAACAACAAGACTCAGTTGGTATTGACTTGAGTGGAGCGAGAACATTAGATTCGTGCAGCATTTTCAATGTGCAAGTTCAAATACGTGGGTTTTCTTGTCTTGGTAGGTGCAAAGCAAGAATATCAAGAACATTTCTGATCTGGTGGTATTGAGTAGAATGCAAAAGAAGCACAAAGCATCTGGTTTTTTAAGTCTATTTCGTGAGTTTCAACTGGGATTTCTGGGTGCAGCAACCAACAAAGCAACTATTCAACCAAACTGTGTAAAGGAGAACCATGTGACACACGAAAGCTGATATGCTATGCTGACCTGCGGGGCACAAAATTAAAACTAAGTGACTAACCACAACCAAATTTTATTACCACTAGAAGATCCTGACATAGTGGAGGAGAGAGGACGGGTTCTAAATGTTCTCTGTGGAAGCGCAAACGGAAACTATGACCTGCTCGACTCTTTAAGCCTCCTTGAACTTTGCAGTAAACTCTCCGAAGAGCAGACACCGAGGGATTGTCAAAATCAAATCACGTCAAAACAGGTTGGCTCCATTAGTGCCTGGCTAATCCACTGCACTGGATCAAAGACAGGCAGGAAACTTTGTCTGATGTGACGAGAGCAGAGGCTAAAAGAGAAATCATGACCAGAGAGACCCCCAGAGACCTGAGAGAGAGAGAGAGAAAAAAGACAAGTAAGGACTATCCTGATTGGTCAGCAGTTGGTCCCATTATGGCAGATTGATTATCCATGCATGCTCTGGAGCTGAAGACACAATGGAAGAGAAAAGGAGGAAGAAAGGAGGAGGGGAGGGAGGAGAGGGTGGAGAAGGAGGGAGGGGGTAGAGTGTTGGTGCTGACCCTCCAAACTCCCCTGAACAGCTGAACAATGGGAAAGTGAAAGGATAGGGGGAAAAAAAAACCAAAAAAAACGAGAAAGGCCTACTCACTAAATTTCTACAGAAGTCCTGCCAAAAAACACACTTATTCTCCACTTCTTAGCCTCAAAACTTCACGTCTGCACAGCACACACAGGAGACACCTGGCAAACTAACTTTGACACAAGCAGCCTCAGAGCACCAACCCATCGGCCCCTCTTCTGTTTCTCTCTCATTCCCCCTCTCCCTCGTTCCCCTTTCCCCCGTAAGTCTTCACAGCTCTCGCTTCAAGACAGAGAGAGTCACACACACACACACACACACACACACGGCAAAGCAGAAAAATCGACAACTCACCCAACCCTTCCCTGCTCTTCTTCTCTTTCCTTTCCTTCTCTCTTCCTCTCACACTCTCTTCCTCTCTCAATCACAGCTCCAGCTGGTGAGGCTGGGCTGCTGCTGCTGCTGCTGCCTTGGCCACGCCCACAGTGGTGTCACGTGACCGCCATCCCAAGTGGCTAAGAAGGCATTCGGCAGCCACACCCCTCATTCAGAGAAAGTGAATGGAGAACATTGTGGATGTAGGAGACTATCTCAAACCACGTGCGATTAAGTATACCCATCGGAGAATATGTGGACAGCGTGTGTGTGTGTGTGTGTGTGTGTGTGTGTGTGTGTGTGTGTGTGTGTGTGTGTGCAGTTTAATCAGAATGAAAGACAAAGGGACAGTGTTTCATTTTTTTTTTTCTCAGTGTGTGTGTGTTTGCAAAAGACAAGAGGCAATCTCCATTTCACTCTCCTGTCCTCCTCATGTGTGTCCGTCTGCTCACTCCCTTGCACTGCTTTGTTTCACAGAGGAGGGTATTGGATTATGTTCATGTTCAACATTTGGTCATTTATTTCCTTCAGTCCTCCAAGGCTCTCTCTCTTTTTCCCTCCTACAAACACACACACACACACATTAACATCCCCTAAAAACCATGGCTGACTCATAACTATAGCCATGACTAAAAGAGAACATCTCCGAGCTCCGAAAACATCTTCAAGCAGAAAAAGTCCTTGACCAAAGACAAACAAGACAAGGCAGATTGTCGCTGATGGTTTTAACATGCAGTGCTTTTTGCTGTGCTTATTTTTATTTTGCCATGGTGATCCACCACCACACAGCTTACAGAAATGTGAAGTACTCGTGTAACGACGACGCGAGTGAATCAAGCTGCGTTCACGTCGGCGCTGCCAGCAAAATAGACGAAACTGGCTCCAAAACCCAAATGTTCTCTGGAAGTCTGCGCTGCTCCGATCTACTTCCTGTGTCCCAGTTCAGACAGATTCGCATTTATCACAGCCAACCAAATAATTACTAATGCATGTGAAAAGATACTTTCTAAAATTAGTATTTTCAGGATTAAAGAAAGATTCTGTTTGTGAAATGGAGTTCATGTTGACAGGGTGGCAGGAGAGAGTGATTAATTGGTTCCTTTGTTGATATGGCTCATCTTTTTTTTTTTCCACCAGCGTACAGACTCAAGGCCTGAGAGAAGTTTTCACAACATTCAGCACAAATGCTTCCTTCCTGCCAAAGCTGGAGCTCCATTTTACGCTTGGCTGTGGTTTTATTGTGAAGTTACTTTTTCACAGAGGCGTCAATGCAACTAGGTTTGTCCTTCATGTAATCTGTGCAGCGCATTACTGGAACGTATTTTATGCAATTAGTTTCCTTTTAAAAGTCTAATAAGCTCTATATGTCCAGGCGTCCTGTGCTTTTGACAAGGTTATGCAGTAGCCCTGATTTAATGCAGAGTGTTTTGATATTTAGACTGATCATAAAGTCACCTGCTCTAAAAACTGATCCGACGTCGACGTCGAGTGGCACTATCCTCTGCAAGGCATGTTTTAAAATCAATTTCTTTTTGTTTGCTTGGCTTGAATTCATTTTGTCATATCATAAACTCCACCAAAGTATGACCAGTATCCTCTTTTACTGAATTTGTGCAGTTAAAAAAAATAAAAAATAAAAAATCAGGTCTCCGTCTTGCCCCACACACACGTAACCCAGTGAGCACAGTGAACACTAACTTTACAGCAGGAATTGTATGATTTTAACACAGGAATACAAAAAAAAATGTTTGCTGAGCTCAGGATCATAAATATGCTACGGTCTCATGTGTAATGTGGAAACAAGACTGAAAGTAAATGTTTTCACTGCCCAGAAACATTAAAGAATCGCCTTTTTTTGGGATTTGGGCAGAAATGATGACAGACTCCCATCCTTTTATCAAGGAAAATGTATTTTATACAGCTCTCTCTAAACAGTAAACCATCTTGTATTAAACTTATGACCCACCAGAGTCAGAAGATGCCATTTCTCTTGTGGGAACCAAAGATCAAAAGAGAGGTCTGCTTAATAGTAAAGAGCATTACTTATTGGTCCTACTGAGATCCTAAAAAGCAGCTTTGATGAAAGAATTTATGGCAAATAAATTCAATTAGGTCTGAAAGTTATGATTGACTGTATTCAACAGAGGGCATTCAATACAGTTTTACTAAATGTCTGTTTGTGTGTGACTGTGAAACGCGTAAAGACATTTTAAAATAAATATGCACAGTGCGTTACAGGGTTGTTGTTTTTTTTTAACTTTACAAGCACCTGCAGAACAAGTCCAACAGAACAAGTAGTGAATTACAGCAAATACCAGGAAACATCTGGAGAAAAGAGCTCTATATACTCAGATGTCTCTTTTCATATTTGTTGATTACCAAGCGCAACCATGTGTACGATACACCCGAATGTTTGGTCGCATCATTTCGAGGAGGCCGAAGAGGTAACCGAAAACTAAACGGCGGTGATGACTGACATGCTAGGCCACATTGCGGAGCTCTGTGATTGGCCTGGAGGTCAGGACTGATTGCTGAAGGCCACCCAATCAGAAGAGAGCACATATGGAGCTGATTTAAAGAGTCACCTCCATGAGTCAGCGGACCGAGTGACTCAGTGACACATCCTCAGAGAAGGCGAGAAGCCAATGGAAGGGAAGGAAGCGGGTAAATAAGAGAGGAGGCAAAAGGGGAAAAAAAAACACGTAGTAGTAGTAGCAGGAGGAGGGGTGGACGGAAGAGCGAAGAGCAGGAGGGAGGAAGGGGGAAAGAGGAAGAACATCTGGCTTGGCCTGGATATCTACATGATAGCTGGGTCTGTTGGAGACTTCCTGTTATGTTTTTTCTTTTTTTTCTGCTGTGGTTGCTCTGCCTCCCCTGTGGTGCAAATGGAGACAGCATGTGTGATGAGTGAGGATGGTTTATCTCAACACTGTAAAGCGCTCTCCCAAACTCAAACCACCCCCTCTGCTTGCGATCGCTGACCGCACATTAAGAGTTTAGATGGATTCATCTGTGAATACATCTTAAGCTACTTCACGCTGACACTAAGATACTTCACTCCTACAAGTTTTATTCCTCAGACTCCAGTTTACAAATTTTGCCTGAAGGTTGCAATAACTCACGTATTTGCTCTTTCATCAGTTTTTTTTTTTTTTTTCAGTATTAACACAGTAAGAAGTCTGCACTGTTTTATAAATGAAGCCCGCAGAGAAGATTACACGGCCAGATTTTCTGGTGTGAGAGTTTGTTTAAAAGGAAGTGTGTGCTTATGGTATCTTTTGTCCATTTTAAGCCACCAAATCTCTTCCAGCTGCACTGATTAATGCTGAGAGCTAGCACCAAGGACTCTGAAAGACAAAAAAGAGAGTGCACGCCTTCCTCACTTTAAACACTGTGCTCAAACAAATGCACTTTTATCATAAAAGCATTGCCTCTTTAAAATGCAACCACAGCAGCACTCCGGCGAGATGTCTGCTTTTACACGAATTCTGCAGAATTTAAAAGGAAGCCCTGAACTGGGACTCCAGCAGATTTGCAAGAACAAAACAATGAGAAAACAAAGAAAAGCAAACACTGAAACAGCATCTTGGGATGTTTCTGTTGGAATACATCTTGACCTATCCTGATTGGCTTTAATAGAAACCAGTCGTCCCTTCTCTCTCTGCACAGTCTAAAACAGCGAAGCTCTCCCACACACATAAAACACAAGCAAACAAATACTCACACGAGGTTTCCATCTCATGACTGTTGTACATTTCGCTGCAAATAGAAGCCATCTTTCTTTTTCTCCCTTCTCTGTCTTACTTCCAGGCGGGTTCAACCGCAACAAAACAAACAAACAAAAAAAAAAAAAAACTTCAGATAAAGAAGAAAATCACCAAAGATTTCCTGGCCCTGCAGTTTTTGTCTATGTGGCAGCTGCTGGTAGATTCTATACTGTTCTGTGAATGAACACGAGCTAAACTAACTAACCGTGCTTCGCGATGCACACACACCACCCTTGATTTACGATGTTCTGGAGTCAAAGTCTTCCCCGATGAACAATAAACACAGCGGCTCCCGGGAATTCGGCCTTCTGGGGAATCCCTGGCCCCGCGCTGGATCTGCGGGGGCGAGGGACAGGGATGACTCAACGCCAAAAACGATGAGAAGACGGGGAGAAGCTCTGTGATTAAACTCTTTCGTGGTCTCTGCATATCATCCAGAAACATCTAACACAGTTATGATGCTAATTATCTATAATAGGATCCTTGTATGTGCAGAGAGGGCAGATAGAGACAGAGAAAAAGAGTTCAGCTTTCAGAGACCATGAAGCATAGTCTTTTTGTATCTGAAAACATGGAAGTTAAAAATACAGCTTTGGAAACAAGCACTTGTAAATATACTTGTAAAGCCATCAGGGTTTGTGTGCAAATGGGGATCACACAAAAAATACAGTAGCTGCTTTAGATCATAAACTAGATTCAAATTAATGACACCAAAAAAAACTATTTTATCAGTAGCACGTCATATATAAATTAAGAACATCTGATGCTGAAAGACAAACTATTAATATTCCAAAAACAGAATATCAAAAGGTCATTTGAAGCATTGAATTTCTAGAAAATCATTACTCGTCTACTAATTATTTCCAAAGCTGTATTTGCCAAGTTTGGACAGCAAGAAGTGCTTCAGTCAACCAGTCATTATAATAATTTTAGTGTGCTAGTCCAAGGAAAGTTGCCCTTTAACCCAAATCTCCATTTGTTAATCTTCCTTGGTTTGCCTCCTCGTCTCCTGAGTCACGCTGATGTCCACAGAGTGTAGTATCAATGAGGCTTTGGGTGGAAGTTCACCTGAAGCTGCTCCAAGCTCCATTGCCAACAGTTTTCTCAACAGATTATGTTGTTCTTTGAAGGAACTAATTGCTCATAAATCACAAAGCTACAATCACGTTCTCTAAATCCATAAATCATTACTGCTAACCTCAGTTATGTCATTAAATACAGACCAGGAGCAGCACCGTTTCTGAGTCTGTGCCAGTTCTAGAAATGTTAAGACTTAAGTGTACTTAATGATTCAATAAAAGCTGCCTACACATTCCCAACTGAGGGACCAAGCAGTCAGAGTAAGCAGCACGTCTGCACAGAGCTCGCCTGACTAATCCACACCTTTAATCTGTGGAACAAGAAAGGTGAGGGTACTTCAGTGCTGAAATAAAAATGAGAGTCTACACTTGAGCTTCAGATCCACCGAGCCGACAGCCTGGAAGCAGAGTAAACAGCCCTGAAAGAACACTTCATCATCACTTTATCACAGCCCAATGGACCACGATGCTTTTACACTATCACAATAACATGTCACGTTGGATTGAAATGTTGTTTTTGTCACTTCACAACACACTTCTTGAACTGCTATGAATATAAAAAAAACCATAAAATCGAGAGGTAAACCCTTCACTTTGCTACATCACGTCTAAATATCATTAGTATCTTTTTTTCTCCAAAGCATTGCGTTAGGCTTTTACTTCTGCAGAGTACATCAGCTTGCTGAGTTACTAGCCACATCGTTCAGGTAAAATCGTTGAAATGCCTTGATGTGTGTTGGATTATTCAATGCAACGAATTCAGAATAGGCACTGATAATGTCCAAAACAAGGAAATGATCATTAAGGAGATGAAAAAAAAAAGGCTTTAGGGGTATGACACACACTTGACAAGATAATCAGAGAAGAGACTACACTGCACCCTTTTATTTTTCATTGTCCACTTTACACACAGACACAAACCCTCGCACATGGATCCCGTTGCGCCCCCTCATCTACTCGTTTCAGCAGATGGCACGGCTGCGGCGCAAACGGCCATCTGTCCATCTGTTTCTCCACACACACACACACA
>JAPQRN010000001.1:8323982-8346464 GCA_037367275.1 Coranthus polyacanthus
CTCCAAAGTCATCCAAGTAATTATTGGACCCATTTTTCACAAGCCACGTGTCTTCTGAACATTCTGACATTAAAATGGTATCTCTCAGACACAAATGGACTTCGTTTGAGCGTAGACGCTGCATTCATCGCTGGATTGTACACCAACGCATTCGCCTATTGAAGACGTACAACTAAACAGGGGAGATGCATTTTTTCTGGCTGAAGAGCACTATAACCTGTAGCTCAGATGTGAGTGATGAACTACAGCTGCTCGCCCCTCTGTAATGAGCTGGGGTTAAAAAAAGTTTCAGAGTTTCAAGTCTCAGAAGCTTTTTTTAACTCGAGATAAATCATAAACAAAGTATAAAAACAACAGTGAAACTGGTTTCTCTGTCTCAGTAACAAACTCTGAGGAGGAGGTTAAAAGGAAATCGAAGTGAATGATAATTATTATAAAATTAGTTCCCAGTAAAAAACATGACATTAGTGTATTATTATTGTATTTAGATCTTATTAATCTACTTTCATCCATCCACATGACATTCTCAACCTGTGACTACACCCACTTAGGAGACAGGAAGTGAACCGTTTTGTATCACTGACGAAGCGTATGCTGCACCATCTTTGTAAATAGAGGATCTTTGGTTATGTTATGTGTTCATTGTCCAATGATGTAATGGTATTAATGACTGCATAACGTTACTGTACATCACGTTAGACCACCTAACCTGAGACCAGAGCGTATCAAGACCGAGACGAGACCGAGACTCTGAAGGGCAGAGACCCAGTCGAGACCAAAACCAAGGCAGTTGCAGTTGTGACCAGTCTTGAAATAAAGACCAAGACAAGGCTAATTAAAAATTTGGTCGAGACCGAGGCAAGACCAAGACGTCCAAATAGTGGTTTTGACCAAGACCAAGACTGATCTCGAGTACTACAACACTACATCACGTTACTGTAAAATATCAAGCATGACAATAACTTGTATCACTTTGTACTCAGATACTGTATATGAGTAAAACTTATACTCATATACTGTATGTACTTGGTATTATATTTATATTATATATGAGTATATAATGTATATTTACATAATGAACATTTCACAGTGTAAACTAAGCATAACCTGCATTTCAGCAGCATATTTTCAGTCATTGTCATATTCCCACTCTGCATTCAAGATACTATAAATACACTTTATGAGTTCCTCGAATCCAGCGATTGTGTTTTGCTGCAATTTCTATGCATAACGCTTACGACAAATAACCTCGACACATGTATCACAATCACATCCTTAGGAAGGAATGGATACTGTTTCACCAACAGCCAGGAGGGCTTTTAATGTGAATCAGATGGACGAAGTGCTGAGTTGGCATTAGTAGTAAACAACAGCAAATTAACACAGAAACAAAAGGAACAGATCAGAAATAAGGGATGCTTCTCATTAAGTCATCACTAAGAGTTAAAAGTTAAGTCAAAGTAAGAGTTTCCTCTGTTTTGCATCTTTAAATTAAAAGGGGCACTCAGAGAACACAGGCCTCCACCAAGGCCAAACGTCCACTCGTGTTCTCGTTCCACAATATTATCAGCCCATAAACAAACCACAAATTATAACCTATGTCTGTCTCATTTTTGTCAGTTGGTGCCACTGTTTGGGTCTTAGTTGCAATTTCTAATTCAAATTTATCAGTTCGTGCCCCTTTATGTGGATCTGCTCCAAAATGTAAGGGGTTCATCCTTGACAGAGGCCGTCCACCAAGTGAAAATCAGCGTAGAACGAGGGTGATCACATAACCCTCCATGGCAGAGGTTTCATTACAGCGAAGTAGAACACTGTGTGTTTCATAGTATAATAACAACAGAAGACCAACTACACCACTATTTAAATTAATAAAGTCTGTACTGTACAGCCTTGAACTCATAATCTGTCCTGTAATTCTGACCCCAGACAATAAGTCAAGTGATCAAGATGTATTCTCTGTCAAACACTGGTTGCATAAAACCAGTTTATGGGCACTGGAGTGTATGTGATGTCAGCAGCCGCAGAAGACAAGTAGATGTGGTCCAACCAGCAAAAACATGACCAAACCTTACATTTGACAAGACAAGGCCAAACAAAGAGCGGTAGAATTTCACACTACGGTATTTTTTTCTTGGTCAGATGAAGCTTTAATGCTACACTGTCAAACATACACTTCCTCCCAAGTGACCACTCATGGTGTTGGGTTTACTAATGCTGACCAGCAGCAGTATTGCCGGGCATGTCAGATTTACTGCGTTGTTCCCTACTGGTCTGGCCGACACCCTGAGTGTAGCACAAAGGAATTCTGGGAGTGTGTGAGCGAGATGGAAGACACGGGGTAAGGTAGTGCAGGTACTAGGACAAAAGAGGTCCTTTCTTCTTAACTGTAATGTTGATATATCAAATATTTAAAATGAGGATCTGAAACCGAATCGGCAATAAGTTGCAAATTAAGTCCTGACTGAGGATTAGATTCACATGTATAGATACACTAACTTGCAAAGTCATTAAGGCAACTGTTGAACAGCTGACCTGGTGCTTGGCTCGAGGCTCTCTATGTCTCAACCTTTGACGGGTAAAGCTGTGTTCGGTCCCTTTGATCAAGCACTGGTCAACTATTCACTGCACTGACAGGGCTGATTTACATCAATGTCCGGTGAAGGATGAGAGAGTATCTGCATTCCACTCAACACCTGTTAACACACACTATGCGGAGTTTATTGCAGTCCTGATAGAGAGGGAATGTGGGGGAGACAAAGTAGTAAGCAACGCACGCTGATGAAGAAAAGATTAAGCGCACGATTAGCTGCAGCTCAGTGACCTGAGAGCAGAGATTCAAATATTCAGAGCAGGTCATTTTACTGTATGAATCACAAAGCCTGACACAAAAAAAGACATGTTTTTGGCGGAACTAGAGAACGTGATAATGCAGAGGTGTCGGCTCTACCTGTACCCCGTGGGTTCTCATGTTTATGTGTGTGATGATGACATCAGGTGCACAGACAGATTGACTGATAAAAGATTTGTACAAAAAAAAAAAAATCATCCACCGCAGGCATACCGCCACTGCATCACCATATTTCTTCAACATTTGATTTAATACAGATGAACAGAAACACAGAGGACTTTTATATACATACGTAATCCACTCAAACAGACTTAATAACAGAACGGCCTCTCTGCCAGGTTTACATAATGTACCACACGCGCGCGCTCCATCCATTTCAATATTAATTTCCTCTCTATGCCCAAATACCTCAGTGGAACAACAACATGGCACCTTTACGCAGATAATCAGTCCAAAAAACTTGGACTGGACACAAAGTACAGTTTAGGTTGGCAGGCACTGAGGCCGCCTGTGTACAAGTCGACAAAGTCTCTCTGAATATACAAATATGGGCTCGTTCTGGGCTTATTCTCTGATGACTCATACGTTTAGATTCAACAGAGGCATGTTCTACCTTTTAGAAAATCAGAATGTTGTTTCAAAGTGTAGTTTCTATGGTAGTCTCTCTCATTCATTTTCCACAATATACCCACACGCATCCATCCCAAAGGCATTATTACGTCTTCATTGTGCTCACCAACTAAACTGACTTTCCCTTTCTGGGCCTATTTCCTCATCAGTGTGAGATACAGTGCAGTGCAATGTACTGGAAAACATAATGATCTGGGATAAAATGGGGATTAACTCAGTCAAGCGCTTGCCATGCACTTCTCTCCACAACTGGTTCTATGCTCAACGGGAACACGCGCTGACAATTATAACCCCACGATGAGGTTATAAGGTACTTCTACACCGCGTACGACTAAATACACACTGACGATTATTTGAACTATGTTACAGATTACGTGTGGCTGTATGTTTCATGAATAATGGATTTGGGGACAACGGTTCACACTTTTGGACTCTCTTTCCACCACAGCATTAAGAGTGTTGCACTAAATTTCACAGAGTCACAGAACTAACTGTGTGAGGAATATAATACACGCTTTAAATTCCTATAGTTTTTCATATCCTAGGGTTTCTGCAGAGTTCAGAAGGTACATTTAAGACACTGTGAATACGATCGATGACCTAGAGAGTTCGCCGATGCTCCTGTTATGAATACAGAACAATATTGGGAGATGGCAGGCATCTGCTGGTGAGGTTTTACAGTCACTTCATGTTGTTTTTGCTTCCAGTGCAAAGCATTTTCTTGCACAAGATGCAGCGAGCTTCAAATTCTGTATTTTATAACAGACTTTCAAATTTAAGACCTGTCAAAATCATGTTTCAGGTTCAGATTATTGTTAATGATTATTGTTATTAGATGTTTGAAGGCTTTTTAAAGACGTGTGGAAACCCTGTATTCACACACCTGGCTAATCACTGACCAAATGGACATGAGGATAAGAAACGTAGAAAAACTGTCAGATGCAGAGGCTCCGAAGGGATAGAACTTGAGGTTTTATATAGAATATAGTGAAAATACCAATCCGATCATTTTAAGTAAGTACAGTCTCAAACCAAACACCGAAATAATAACATTAAAACACCTCAACCTTCAAGTTATTGTAGATTTTCACGTGCGTTTCACGGCATTTTACAAAAACCCAGTCACAGTTCTTTCAGTGTTGTCAAACTTTGGTCAGAAACAGCAACACAGATGCACTGATGTAATAAATGGCATGCAACTGAGCAGGGAGCAGTCAAGTAATTATTACCGGACTCTATGTAAACCAGGCTTCTCCACTCAGCATGAGTCCGTCACGTTGGACAGTGAGCGTCAGGCCAAAGACCAGCTGGAGAGACAAATCTGACCGGAGGAGGAACAGGAAAGAAGTGTGGAAGGAAGAGAAAAAGAATAGAAGAGGAAGAGCAGGACAAAGGGAATTAATGCCAGCCCTGCACTGGCTTAGCAAACAAAGGAGAGACACAGTTGTGAATGTTGTACGAGGGGTGAGACAGATGTTAGCTCTTAGTGCTGAGGTTTTCACTGTCTCCTTCTTAGCGCTTTCAGCTGAAGGCTTTCCGGTGCTGGAAGAGTGTGGTGTCAGTGCTGTGTTTGTTTCTATTATTGACGTAACTCTGGTGTAATCAATAACAGACTATAGGCAACAGAGACTTGGCCAGCATTTGCCCACCGCCCTGTTTTTTTTAACACACATCACATCATACACTTTCATAATACTGTCAGTCACACAAACCCCTCACAAGATGTTTTTACACATGCACACGAAAAAGATAGCCTACAAATCCTTTAGATTCGCAGAGAGGATGCTTCTGACAGATGCCGCAGCGGTAACCTGTCACAGCGCATGTTTAAGTGAAGGAAAAAAAAGCGAAGCACAAACCTTCAAAATCAGAAATAATTCCCTCCAAGTGTGGATTGACACCAGAATCAGACATCTTGTCAGTCACTGAAATTAACTCTTTCAGTGTTAGGTGGTTTCCTGTCAATTCGAAAATAGAGTTAATGAGAATGTCCAAGCCCACAGATCTCTTAAAGGAGCAACTTATTTTCTCTGACTTCTCACTGACTTCTCAATATTGCTGCATTCAGACTTCACAGAGGGAGCGAAAAGCCAAGCCTCCTCCCTTCTCCTCCCATAGAAAAAAACACACTCCCCCTTTCTCCCCTCATGCCTCGTGTGTGTGTGTGTGTGTGTGTGTGTGTGCGTGTGTGTGTGTGTGTGTGTGTGCTTGTCAGTTTCCCCTCCCCCTCCCCCCCCCTCCGACACATGCACTCGTACCTACATGCAAAAGCATTCGCTCACACAACAGTTCTCGTCACATAGAATCTTTTTTGACCCAAATGGCTTCCGGGCCTGATTTTCTCATTTAGCCTCTCAGTAGCTGTGACTGTGAAAGCGGACCACATGTCACGCAGTTACTTTAAACAAGTTAACCTGCAATTTGACAAGACCCTCTGTTACAGCTGTGACTCTGCAAATGGCTTTTCCAAAAAGCAGGTTGGTCTTACTTTGTCACAGGAGGGACTAAAGTAAGAGTATGAGGGTTTGGTTTTTGCAGAAACCAACTCCTACAAACTGTGGCATTTTAATTAAAGAGGTGCTACTTATGTAGTAGCTGTTTCTTTGACAGAAAAACCTGGGAGACTTCCTGGAGAAAGTTGACATTAGGGATATACGACAACGCCTCTGGGCAATAAGTGCATGGTTCGTGCACCAACCCGTCCCCTGTCACTTCTTATTATCAGAAGGAACATAGAAATCTGAGCTTGGTGGACATATCTGGTCAGGTAATCTAGCCCTCTTGCATTTCTTTAACAGAAGGGACCCCGATGACAAGTTAACTTTTGATGTGGCGGGTATGGTTGCATATTTTGACCATGAACCCACTGTGGCTAATTAATGACTGTGCCAGAGTAAGACTGCTGAAAAGATGGTGATAAAAGAATGATTGAAATATCAAAGCCGGCCTCACGTTTACTCAACTGTTTCATTGTCTCCTTGTGGGATACGGCATTTCTTATCAATTAATCTTCTACAATAACAAACCAAGAGTGATGCTATCTCTGTAATTAGAGATTGGTAACGAGTGATCACAGACCACAGCTTCCTGCTTGAAGGCAGGAGTGACTGCAAATTAAATTGAGGGTGACTTTCCATGATCCTGGCAAAGTTTTACTATTTCCACAATAATGGTAATTGTCATAACAGTGAAAGCTAGCCCCAGGTCAGTGTTCAAACGTAACTAAACCCTAAGCCAGGGGCCATAGGAAGCTATTTCCACTCTCACAGAGAGAGCCAACACTGTCAGCCATTGAAAATGACAAAACACATTAAGTGCTTCACTTTTAGTGTACACCGAGAGGCACAGCATACAATCCTACCACTTTATGGACTGTGAGATTTCAAGAAAAGCCCCTTTAAATGAAAAGCCCCATTCTAAGGGGCACTAATAGGATGCCAAAGCCACCCAGTGGCCCCCTAACCCTAACACCTAAAAGGTCAATAGTAATGCAGAATAACAGTGCGTGTGTACGGGGCTGTTTGGTTATTTCATAAAACTGCTGCGAAGGTGTCACGGGATAAGGAACAGAAAATTGCTCACACAGTGGTGTGCACTACCATTATACGCCTTTATCCTAAATCCACCCATCGGGACCTTTACTGGGTAAAATATTTGTCTCCTGAGATGTATTGTTGTAACACATATTGTATTATGCTTTGAGTCCATCTTGTCAGAAAGCACACATATGTACGTGTGCGTCTGCGTGCAGTTTATATACTGTACGTACAAAGTGTGTGGCCCCTCAGCAGCAATGCAGGCCTACAGTAAGTGGGCTGCACTTTAAACCATATGCCACAAGGCTCTGTAGTACTCAATTAAGCCAAAACACACGGTGTGTGAAGTGCACCCCCCCCTCTCAGCCAGTGTGTGTTTATCTAAACATGGATACACACTCTGGGCTGGCTGCGAGGCAGAGCCGAGCGACAGAATGAGGGAAAGCTCCAAAACAACATCTGGAACGTGTGTACATGTGTGTGCGTTTACACTTTATGTCCCTGTGCTTACATGTGCTCATGCGGTTACTTGACTGTGACCGTGAGTTGTGGTGTGTTTGTGTGTCTGTATGTCTCGGTGCCCCTGAAATAGCACCGTAAACACAGAGGCCTTTGCACACTGTAGGGTAAATCAGCCCTACCGTAACTATTCAGCCTCATTTCTCAGCTCGGCTCATGTCTGCTTAGAGACATCTGAGTCGTGCTTATTTTATACTTTGATAATATTAACAAAAAAAAGTGATGTTTAGCATTTGAATGTGGAAGGTTTTCATGATTTTATGATTAATGCTGAACTCATCTTGCTGGAGTTAAACTATTTTTTGCTGACTGTTTATTTTCATCAGCATTTTTTTTTTTTCCGTTAAATTGACATCACGTGTTCAACACGCAGGTTAATAATGCAGTGCACAAGTCGCTTTGTTTTCTGATATAAAGTGTAATGTAGAAGACATTACGTACCTCAGATTTAAGGTTTTGTTGGTTGGTCACTTTAAGATAAACAGGAATCAGCAAACCACAAACATTTATTGGCAGGAAGTTGCACAAAACCAGCCTCTCTATTTGAGAGTTACATCTATTTGTCCGTAAGAGCTAATGTGTGTGGTTTCAGCATTTATCTAAATGACACCTTTTAAAGATGATCGGTTTGACCCACGGGTCCAAGAAGCACGACAAAATTACACTTCTGAATGTTAGTGGAATAAACTTTCTTATTGTAGCAGAGCCTAAATAACATGCTGTCACTGCAGAAATACTGTGCAATTAAACAGGGTAGTGAAACCGCTGCACAAATCCAAAGGAAGAATAAAGGGAATATGCAACCAATTGAGAGTTTAGAAAAGAAGGGTTTCTAAAGGGAAGTAGGGCACTAGAAAGTTACGTGTGAACTTATTCACAGCTGTTTGTAAAATTTGTATCCAAGTACACAAATACATATGAATCTCCGTGTTCATTCATAGAATAATGTTATATTTACTGTGCATAAATGGGGTATTAAAAGTGCCACATGCAGCAATTTGTGTTCAAAGCCCATTTGTTTCAAAAAGCGAATGAAAAGTGTGAACGAGTATAGAAATAACCCGACGTAGCCTTCACTTAGAAGTTCACCTATCTTTGATATATCACCTTTTGCTTGACCTGTGTTTCCATCACGCTGAATAATGTCGCCTGTCACAAATCCTCCCTCAGGAGACCTGAAGGTGGGGTTTCCCAGTCAGTTTCCTGCACTCCCTGGCTGTTTTCATGGGTCCCTCACTTATCATTACGAAATAATCATCTTACAAACAATATGAGGTGAGATACTGCGAGGGCAGGGGGAGGAGAGCCGCGGGGCGTTCACTCATAGAGGATATCCTGTACATTTCTTTTATGGAACAGAGTGAGCCATGTGATGTTCCTGATTTCCTTTACTCCGGGTTCATGTGTGGTCACATAGATGGGATTTATGTGCGTGTGTGTTTAAGAATACATCAGCACGTCTACAGCGGTGGACTCACACGAGGGAGGAGTGAATGGGAGATAAAAGATACAAACTGTGAGCTCATGTACCATTAGACCACAAATCTGAACATTACGTACTGCCCTTTATGAAAGCTTGCTCACTTATGAGCTCTACGGGGAGACCAAGAAACGAAAGAGGTCCAGAGCTGGCTTTTAAAGAAGAAGTGATACAAATTTAGTCACATTATAATGGATAATGGGACATATTATTACGCCGATTCTAAATGGTCAATGGCATGTTATTTCTGTGTAACAGACCATAGCTATGAATAACGGACCATTATTCAAGAGATTTATTTTTAGCAGAGGCAATAAAATCATTGTCAAATCATTTTCAAAATCATTTTTAAAGTGATGTTTTTGTTACAGTATTGATTTCTTTAGTAAGTAGCCGTGTAATAAGTGGGATAATGTACAGTGAGCTGGTCGTTATCGTGAAATAGACATTTTCAGTCCAAGAATCAGCCTCTCGTGGTTTATTTCACAGTGACCGCTCATAATGTCCGGCCTCGCACTGACTCCTTCAAATGCTAGTTTCCAATGAGCCAGGATACGGTGCATGAAAAGAGAAGTTGTAATCCCTAAAGCCAGCTTCCGTATCCTTGGGTTTATTTTTTGACATTAAACAGGCCACATAAATATTGCAATTAGTGTCATCCTTTAAGAGGAGACTGTTCCACTCTTATTTCCAGGCTTCTTTTACTTACACAACAACAAATCACGGTTGTTGAAGGATGACGCGTCATACTGGACATATTATAGTGATGCCAAGTAAGTGTCAAATGTAGTCAAGTAAGAAGTACAATACTTGCCTCTGAGATGTAGTGGAGTAGAAGTAGAAATACATTCTCCAAATACAGTACAAGTACCTTGATTTTGTAGAGTAATACCACCACTGGTTGATGCAGATGCACATAGAGCTTCCAAAAAAGGCCATCTATACACAACTTGAGCGCATATTACTGTCAAAATAAAGTTTGATAGGATCAGAGGTGAGAGGTGTAGGGTTGGTTGTTGTATCCATGACAACAGGTACAAACAGTACTCCGCAGCATAGACTAAAAAAAACCAGGAAGCAGCTCAGCCCAGGACTTCCTCAATTGAGAAGCATATAGGGGGAAGTGATCCACAACAGCAGTGTTTTCATGGTGGAAAAAATAATGCTCCACCAACTCACCTCTCGTCTTCATCTTCACCCTCAATTTATTTTGCTAAATTCCTCCACCTTCCACAAAAAAAAAAAAAAAAAAATCCCTCTGTCTGCAAAATATGAATCATCCACATGGAACATTTTACAGAACTGTGTGAGATGGTGGCTGCACTTAAAAAAAAAAGGACAAAAGCACATTGCAACACTGCCACCAAGTGGAACATTAAATAGGTGTGCAGTGAGTCTGTATGCATCATATGTCCCACTGAGCTCAGCCACCTAATTAAAGGCTGAATTAAAGACTAATTTGCAGAGTGTCGCTCAGCTTGATGTCCAGACTTAATCACTGTAAGATGTTAGATTAGCGTTATCCTCTAAGCGCACACTGAACACATATGGGCCTCGACAGAAGAGCAATTGTTTCTCCTTTAACACTACACAAACCACACATTAAGACCAACAGAGTTAATGATTAAAAGACTCGCTCGTGAGAAGTAGCCTTGACAGAAAGTACAGTGAAACCGTATCGCTGCAGATGCAGGACAATTTATGGTCTCAAAGTGATAGAATGTGACCAGATAAACGTTCCTCAAAAGAGTCTGCTGTCAGGCGAAAACCAAATCATATCAGCTGACATACGAGCTCTGTTCTCATTCCCAGCAACTTAAAATAAACCATCTGTGTCGTTCAGCAGTAATCTGACAACTGAACTCCTCAGCTTAAGTCCCATCATGTGACGATGGGAAGCAGATTTCACACTGTCCATCTATTGATGCGGCATAGTGTGTATGTGGTCGGCTGTAAATCAGTATCCGACAGAAGGCAGCCAATTACAGCACAGCAGTCACTTTACACTGGAAGATTATGCTCCCTCATTCTGGGAAGTCGCCTCTGACAGCCCGTCACATGAGGTTTATTCACTGTAGCTCTACATACGGCAGCTATTCAGAAATCACTTCGCTGCGGCTGTCTATTCAACGAGAAAAGGAAAGACATCTTTTTTAATTTCTCTTTAGCTCTGACAACATCTATGCGAAACCAATCGGAGAGTTAAGTGGATGGGTGTCCAGACAGCTGCTCCAACCTCAACTAAGTAAAGCAAACATAAGCGGGGTGACTTCTAGATGACTGCTGCCACCGCTAAGAAGCTGCTTCCTCTAAAGTCTTAACAAAGAAACTCCCTCCAGAGGAAAAGCTTCTCAGGTTTAAAGTATTGAATAAATTAGAAAAAGCCACAACTTACCGGCTATTCTGTCTCGCTCCATGATTCAACGCCTACCTCAAATAGCCACATGTAACCTCTCCTTTTTCTCTCCTCTCCTTCCTTCCCTCCCTTTTTTCATGGAGACTTCCCCTTTCTCCTGACTTAGTCACCCTGTCCCCCTCTTTTCAACCCTCCCTCGCTCCACCCTCCTTTTTCCTCCTTCTGTCTCCCTTGCTCTGACTTCCTCCAACTTTTAATGTCTTCAGTCTGTCAGGACAACAAGTGAACGGAGCAGACGTCTGCAGCCATGTGCTCGTCATATGGAGCCCCCCTCTCTCTCTCTCTCTCTCTCTCTCTCTCTCTCTCTCGCTTTCTTTGCTTTTTCTTCCATAGCTCTCTTTTTCTACCCCACACACACACACACATATGATGCAGTCTTTTATCCCAGACACAAGCTGACACGTTTTCCCTCTTTTAACCTTTTCTTGACTCTGATATTTTCTATTATTCCTTCGATAGCTAAACTGTCTCATGTGCCCGTCTCTCTTTCTTTTTCAGCTTTATCCACACACACACACACACTCTCTCCTACACACTCAGACCACGATACTGACGCTGTGTTGTCCCTTTTGAAACGAAGCCTCGGCTCATTCCACCAAAGGTCCTCAGCTGAAAAGGAGTCACTTACAAAACTCGTAGTAAGTAGGTAGACAAGCGAAGTGGCCCTCAACTGGGCTTGTTTATAATAATCTGTGCTGAGTGGCTCTCGGATCAGGAAGTGACTGGCCATTTCTGTCCGAATGCATCACTGAGATCCAAAATGAGATGTAATGGTGAGCGTCACTGTTCACAAGCACGGCATACACAGACATATGACCCACAACATACAACTAGACAAGGTCAACGGCCACTTAGAGCCAGTTGTCTTGGCCAGAAACTCCTAAGAAAATATAACATGCACACCCACACACCCCACACACACACTTGTCATGTCTTTGTTTCAGTGTCAGCAGAAGCAGCAGAAGGAACAGCCCTGCTGAAGACAGCTCATTTCCTCTTCCTCCTGCTTACACACCACAGCTCAACCTGTCCCATGTCTTCCAGATGTACACAAAGCAACAAAACCGGCTTAAATATGGCCCTCAACCAACGAACTGTCTCAACCCACATGTGTACTGCATGTATCCGTATTGTTTAGTTTTACTTCTAACTGGACTTCCCAAAAAAGAGCATTAAACGGCTGCAGCGCATTCAGAGTTTGAACTGGGACTCAAAGATGAACTGAAAAGATTTTGGGAGCCATAGGTCAAAGGTCAAGGTCGCTGTGAGCTCAAAAATCATGTTACTGGTGATAACGAAACGATTTATACAGCAATTATGAATGAAGCCATTTTATTCCCGACCAACCTCAAAACCTAAATTCATCAAACCATCAAAAGCTAAACTTTAAATCAAAATGAACCTCATTTTACCCAAAATTCTATCATTTTAGTTTGTGCTGCTTGTTAATTGTAGTTGTTTTGTTTTCGTGCTTTTGAAAACTGTTGTTTTTATTTTTAATAAAATTATTTTTTCACTGCAACTTTTAGTTGTAATCCTAGTTTCCATCAACTGCAACAACCCTGGTACCAGCTCAAGCTTTACACAAGCAGAGACAGAAACATACACATACACACAGAGTTTAAGCTAACAGGAACATCTTGGGGCGAGGCCAGTACCGGGATGAAGCAGTGATATGACCTGGTGTTTCTCCGAGCAGGCGGTGATGACAAATGCCTCTCTTTATCTGACCCGCCCTGATACACAGAACCTTGAAACGAGTAAATGTTTGTCCGTTTTTGCACGTCTCAGGTTTCCGAGCTCGTCTACGTTAGAGGAAGAATCTTTGCATTAATTTCGCGCTTAACAACATAACATGTTTCATTTTATATTCATGCATTATATGAACTCTAATGACAGATGGGTGGAGCATCCTGGCAGATGCAATGCAGCTCCCACTCCTCTTCAGTCTTGGGGCCTTTTCTGACATCCACAGTAGAGAAGTGAAGAGAAGCAGAGCAGAAGAGGCAGATTGGAGATTTCCAAGGGTAAGTGAAGAACATTTCTGCCGTGAGAATTAGAGATTTTGCTCCGGTAAGCCGCTCTGACGATCTCTTTCAGGTAGTTTTTCGTTGACATCTAAATTTTGATCTTTGTGAGCATTAAAGCAGAGGTCTCTCAGTTCTGAATCCATATGGAAAGTGAAATGAAGAGTGCAGCTTTAAATATACAGTCGTGTCTCTTTTGGCTGCTGGCTGTTTCTGTCTCGCAATGATTTTCCAGACTTCTTAATCACAGGGTCAGGGTCAAGAACACATGAAACACGCAACATGTGCTTGTGCATATGTTGACTCAATCTCAAACTAAACGCACACACACACACACAAACATGCGCATATGAGTTCGCACGAGGAGTTGCCAGTGGGTTTGTGCACCCGTTGCTACCGTTGCATTATTTATTCAAACTTGTTTACGTCTTCTCTGTCTCAGAAGTTTTCCGGATTCGGCCGAATGAAAACGCTGACATTCAGACCTACACCTCAGGTTCACCCTGCAGTGCGCTCTTCTGGCCTCAGAACAAAGAGCAGTGGCCTGGGATGAAATGGAAGCCTGCTCAGCCACGCAGCAGCCACACATTTTAGAGTTCAAACACGAAGGCTGACATTTCATAAAGCATGTTATACAGTTACAAAGGAAACTATGATTTCCATAGGTTTCAGTTCTAACTTTTGTTTTGAGGTGTATTCAGATTAAACTGGAATTTTAGAGTTGGCACAATTTTCTATGAAGCCAATTATGGATAAGATACCTACCGAGGCTTAATGGCTGTAACATACGACGTACTTCTCTGCATATACATTCAGAGACAAGCAGAAAAAGAAGCCAAACATAGACAAAATAACGGAAAGAAGTCTGCTGTAGTCACACTCCAGTTTGAGATACATACACCTGACTGACTTCCACTGCACGTGTGAGCATCCCCGCTGACTCGGAGACGGTATTCCTTTTTACTATTTATGCAAACTAAATTATTCATTTTTAAAGGATTATTAGTCGCGCACAAGCAGCACTTTGATGTTAACGTGAAATTGAATATTTATCAAATAATTAACTCAAGGCATTACTGAATGGATACCACGAGGAACATTATTGTAGGATGACGTTTATGTTATATGAAAATAAAGACAGACAAAATTTGTGGCACAAATTAATATGTTCATATGTACCTCAGTCAGCCAATCATGTAGAATGACTGATAATGGGAATGGAGAATACGTGCGGCAAAGTCTGGTGTCTGTGTCCTGCCCTAATTTTTCCGCCATAGTTGTATCTAATAGTGTATTTAATTATGTTGCAGTAAGTACCATGTAAATACAGCACCGGTTGACAGTGCTTGCCTAAACTAGCTTCCAGGCGTCGCTTCATTTGTGACATTTTATAATTGTATTATAATTCCTTCATTTTTTATTCATCGTTCTAAAAACCTCATACAACCTACTTCCACGTGTCCCTAATAGATTATTCACGTCAGTGCTCCAGAGCATTATCTAAAGTGACACTGACCTTTATACTTATGTAAATATTTTTTTTGTTTAAAAACATACGTACAAGTTGAAATCAAGAAAGACATCATCATCCCATCATTATTATTAATGTAACCCAGTTGATACAGATCAACAGAATGAAACAACATATTAATGGCTTCCTTTACAATTTTTCTCAATAATATTGGGTTAAAAGGGCTTATTTTACCGTCCAAATTTTTGCCATACAGGAAGACACTTTCCACAACAGTTGTACAGCAAAGGAGGTCATTTCAGCTTGTGAAACACATAATTCAGACAAAACCGATGCAGAGAAAACAGACAGAGCTGGCCTCCCTCACTCATACCTTTCACCACCTCCCCTTCACCATCATACCAGCTTGAAGATACAGGCAGACCCTCCCACCACACGCGCACACACACAAACTGTACTGATTTACACAATCGCATGGTCATGAACACTCAAACATCCACTTAAAACCAGGCGCACAAACACACGCACTAACTCAAGAGTTATCCAAGCAAATTCCTCTTGCATGACAGTACATCCTGTAGACACACACACAGACACACACAGACACACACTGTACATCTCTTTTTTGACATACATTCTCATACACTGAACATGTAGCCTATATTTGCACCCGATGAGACAGATGGTCATGAGGCGCAAACAGACACGTGTGCTTGTTCACTCATGCAAGACGAACTCAAACACACAACCTAAGAAAAAAAGAAACAACAAAAAAAAAAAAAAACACAGTGTGTATCACACATTGACTAAGAGAGGATGGTGAGCCTTGAGGTGCACATTAATGTAAGCCGTCACTTCAGAGCATGACCTGTGGCCAAACGCGTGACTCAGACATGCTAAATTTAGTTATATAACAGTTGAGCAAAAAACTCACCAGCATGCCAGCCAACACTAAAGGGATGCCTGCAGGGCAGCGATGCACAATGAAGGAGAAAGAACAGTGGGAAGAAAATAAAAGATAAAAGCAGAGGAGGAAGAGGAGGAGCAAGCAGGAGAAGTAGTGAAAGAGGTAAATGGAGGGGAAGAAGAAAGGAGATAAGGTGACGGAGGAGAGAGGAGGAAGAAGAGCTGAAGCTGCTTCGGTTTTAACGTGTGAAGAATACGTGAAAAAAGGATCTACACAGACACACAATCTAAACATCGAGTGTACAGAGGTCATACTATAGGTGACGTCAGCGCAGGAAAAGATTTATAGTTCAGTATTGAACTATGAACTACACCACAGCACGAGATCAATGCATTGTACATTATAAAGCACACATTTCCTTCATATTACCGAACTGTTACCGATTAGAAAATTACTTAAAGCGGCAGTAGGCAATATGTTTTGGCATCATCTGGGCAAGAATGTCACAATAACCTTTCAGCATATTGTAATTAAACTGGTCTGAGAGGAACTGGGCATCTGCACCTCATCTTAGCTCTGTTTTCAGGCTTTAGAAAATGTAGTTTGTGACGGAAGAGGCGGATATAAAAATAGGTGATTGACAGCAGCAATGGCCAATCACTGTCAAGACTTAGCTTTGCATCGCCTGTCTTTACATTCAGTGTATACTTAAAACAGGGATGAGAAAGCTGCAGGAAGAGGGCTTGTATTTTAAATTCTGGTATGTTTTTCCCTGATTTCTGCTTAGTGTAGCTTTAATTTCCTTTGTAAAATACAGCTATGGTTGGAAGGAAAAGATAACTAAAACGCGCCATATTTATCTTTTTTGACATTGCCTTTACTGTTATCAGTCCTCACAAGTATTAGAGACTTGTGTGCAATAACTAAAAACACATTATAATTCACACTGCGATGCACGTGTTTAATTGTCACACATTTGCTCTGTTTCTTTTCCTTCCCCCAAAAACCGTCTTCTTCCAAACATAGCAACAGAGTTTCAGAAATTCCGTCTGCACACAGGAGATGGAGGGGAGTGAAAATAGTAGTGTAGTAGCGTAAGCGGTGTAATGTGTGCGTGCATGCGTGCGTACGTGCAATGCTGCCAGCCACAGTCTGATGACCTCACCAGAGCGCTCCGTGGCGTCTTCCCGCTGCTTCATCTGCGTTAAAACCCACACACATGCACAGCGAGGGAGGGAGACAGAGGCGCTGTCCTCATCATTTGCGTCCCCTGCTGCTGCCGCTCCGGCCTACACATCCGACCGGGGGCATGTACAGGGACGACACAACTCTTCACATCACTCATAAACACGAGCTAAATTTAGAACTGCATCCCGTGATCTCATGCAAACCGTGAGGAAATACATTTTTGTAAACACACAAAAAAAAAAAACGCCGGTTTCAGAAAGATCTAGCTTCATTTGATTGAATTAGGAGAAGCCAAAAAGGAAATCCATTTTCTAAATCACATAGATGATTGCTCTCAGTGTATTTTTGTACCGTAAGAGCGGTAAGATAGAATTTTCAATCTGGTATTCATTCACAAAGCAGTCCTCTTAAACATGAGACAGAATCGTGAATAAGCGCAGGAGTAATTCAGACACTGTTAGACAGTAAGTACACATCATTATAGCAATCTGGAAATAAGAAGGTCTGATTCTATCTCAATTTTCCAATCAGGCTTCCCAGCTTGCCTTGATGGCAGCCACATGGCCACATAAATGATTCCCACTGAAGCTAGCTTGGTGGGAAAAGGCAGAAGCGGATGCTACGAGGGTCTCGCTATTGTTTTATGGCCATTTAATTCTCACAAGTATTTTACAGGGAGGGCTGATTGGCTCCTTGCATTTTACATTTTTAAAACAATGCATCTCAGGTAAGAACACAAGTCGATCTGCTTCGCATTCACTGATGTGGAATTTCCTTGCTGGGCTACAGATACGGAAATGCTAATCTGTCTGGGTTAAGTGAACAAAAATGAGCCTGGATTCAATTAAAGGCATGAGTGACTGTCTGAGCATTGTAAATATATCAATGCATGAATCACCAGAAAAGTGGCCATTTTCAATTAATGATTCTTGTAAATACAGCTTTCTTTCTTAGTTTTTGTTAACGCACCGTTAAATTATGTGTTTAATAGCATCTGGACTAATTACCACCAGAGTAGATCCACACGAAACACAAAAATCAAAGAAATCACTATGTTACAGACACATTACAAATATGTGAAATCCCAGGGCTGGGTATAGAAACATGAAAAGCTCACATAGAAAACATTGACATCTATAATTAATAACGGTCTATTACAAATTCTTGACCATTGAAGATGTTTCACAGCTCATAAAAATGATAGTCAAAACACAGCCCAAAACTCATGGCCAAAGTCATTACTGAGGTTGAGTCAGCAACTGGCTCGACTTCCAGTCAGCGCTGAGATGAGCCAATCTTCTGTGAAGACCAGAAAAAAAAAAAACATGATGACAACTAGAAAGCTCCAGGGTCCAGTAATTCAATCAAAAAACGCCCTATTTGGCAATATTAAAAAAAAAAAGAATTCCAGGATGCTCCAAAATTTAACAGGCTCGTCTTTGGCCCATGCCCTCCCCTTCTACCAAGTTTCATTAAAATTAGTCTGCAAACTGTGAAAACAAACCAACGAAACGTGGGCGAAAGCATAACCTTATTGGCAGAAGTAATAACTAATACATAACCCTGTTTACTCATCACGCAAGCACACATATGCAGAAAAGCGCACTCACACTCAGTTCAATCCAATCCAGTTCACAGAAAACCTCATCCCTTCAAGCTATAACTCACATAGGCTCCTCTTTTCCAGTCCTATGACAATTTAAATCCCACGCTCAGGTCATTTGGACTGTCGGACGCTGCGAAAGTGCAAGTGGTGCAGTCTGTCTGTCTGTCTGTCCCAGCATGGCTGTGGTAACATGGCTGGCTATTTCTTCCTACCATAAGGTAATCATTAGATGTGAGAGGCAGCTGGCAGCAGGCTACGTAGAATGGGATATCCTCAAAGTTACAGATCCCTTCTAAGAAATAAGGGGTCTGTTGTAGGGGCTGATGTGGATGGTGGACGTTGCAGATAGAGGAGAAGCCAATGTGGAAGTAGCAGCACCGTTAATATTTCCTGTGAGATTTTGTCAAGAACTCATTTTGGGGTTTTGAGTGGCACCGAGGAAAGAATAAAAACAGCCTCAAATGTTGGCTTGACAAATCCATATGAAATTTGTTAAGCTGGAACAATAACAGTCTGTCAGCAGTGCTTAGTGTCCGCTACAGTGTGTAATAGACCTCATTGTGCTTTGTAGTGTTACAATCCACAATGCTTAACTGTGCATTAAGTAATTGGGTAAAGGTAAGCACGGATGAGAGGAGCACAGCTATGTGATTTGGCTGATTATCATAAGGAAAAGAAGGCAGCCACATCAGCCTGAGGCCTGCTGCGTTCACCTCTGCAAATTAGCCTGAACCAAATGAAGGGATGACGCTGGAAAGAGAAAGAGAGAGAGAGAAGAAAGAAGAGAGTTCCTGTGGTTCCCTGTGGTTTCAGACCTCTGTAATCAGCATGCCAAGCTCCTGATGTCTAAATCCACAACTCGGACCCAGACAGTCTACACATACTCTACGTAAAAATATATGCACACACATATTTACAGACAGATGTGTACACAGACACACACACAGAGTTCCTGACACATGAGCTCTGCGGTGATCTCTGTTCATGTGGAGTTTGGCTAAGAGAGCACGTCCCAAATAAACGCAAGAAGACTGGAAGCCATACTTCATCTAGGGCCGTGCAGTGGACATTTATCATTCATTAGCATCTCAGCGTTTGATATCCTGATTATATGAATCAGATTAATAATAACCTCTGGTAGACCGTGACTAGTTTCCGATTTGAGCCAGTGCTAGTACTGATTTTAACGAGATCAAAAAATACATGTTTGTTACAGAAGAAGGCTACTTAAATGCCGCTGTCGGGGGTCTCCCAAACAAAGAAACAAATGAAGTAATTTGCTGACGTCGCTAAGTAGCATGAGATCATGGGAGTTTCTAGGAAGAAATCACGTTAACAGATGAGGTAACGTCTTCAAGTTTTATTCACATTGCGCTTAGTGATGTGTATCATTCTAATGAAAAAGCCGCAAGCAACATTCGTAACGTTATGCCATTGACAGACAAGCAAGTGATTCACCCACAATCATTTTAGTGGATGAATCATTTGACCGTTTTTCAAAACATAAGCCTTGGAAATGTTACATATTGTACCTTTAAATTTGGCGATAACCCGATCGTGACGTATAATATCGCGACTAAGATTTTGAAGTTTCAAAAAAGTCAGTCCTCTCCCGTTGGCAGAGTATGTAATAGCTACTCCATTCCTAAGCGACTGCGAAGACACACAGTATGCGGCATCCTGTACTGCAGATACATCTACTTCTTAGTTGATATTTGTGGTTCAAGAGCCTGCAAATACAGTCATGTAATCCCTGTATTATTATTATGATCAGGCGAAGCTTTTCTAATGGTATCTGCTCGTAACATCAGGTGTTTGTTTAATGAATACGCAGCTGAATCATTCACGGCTGGCCGGGTGCTCATCACTGTAAGCAGCAGTGACATGGCCCGTTTTCATCCTTATGTTACTCAGAGCAGGGCTTTGTGGGGCTGAAACGTCATCATCGACCGTATCTATTTACAGCTGATGTCTGACACAGTGGCAGATGATGTCACGTGCACGTCTCTCTGTTCATGTGCACACAAATACAAGGGTATATGGTACTATTCTCCAGGGAGAGAGGTCTCCTTCATGTGTAAGTGCATTGTTGAAGCTTAGGTCCGCATTTCAGAGCCCAAAGCTAAGTTTTATCAGATAGAAATCACAGCTGTGAAGAGAGATAAAATGAGAGAAGAATCCATGGGAGACACAGCAAAAAAAAAAAAAAAGTCTCACTTCCTGTAGTAGGAGGGAAAGGATTAGACTAATAAATGAGGGAAGTTTTGCTAAGGGGAGAAAAGTCCACTCCTTTCGATAAGAGAAACTTTTGTTACATAACTGGTATCTAAGGCAACCCTCAAGGGCTAAAACGGTGAGCTTTTGTACATAGTTGGCACTTATGAAAGAAGACTGATAAAGGTATAGTCTAATACTCAGAGAAGCTTTCATGCAGGGGTTTTTAAAGTGATAAGGATTATATGAACCTGAGAGCTTGGCAGCTTGACTCTTAGGTAGTGAATTAAATAGATGCTGACCGATGAATGGCAAAGTCTCCTAAGACAGCTTTATTATCACAGGGAGTAGCTGTGAATGTGGTGGCCAATATATGACTCAGACTGAAGGGAATCTAGCTCAGATGTCACTGAAGAGCCATTGTTAAAGTGAAATAAAGAGCTGTATTGACTCTCATCATCTGCTAGTTCTCTGTGGGACCTAGTGCTGTGGGTTAGTGGGAGGATGGATAACATGATGGATGTCGTAGTTTTAAGTGTCATGGCATTTGCAAGAAACCGGTCGGACACAAGTGTAATGTAATGTAACTCGTCCCACGAATTCATCTGAGCTTGACTTCACTGTGTTTCAGAATAGCTGTTCTGATCTGTGGCCGGTTTGACTTGAGCGGTATTTTACGTTTTAGAACAGTGCGACGTGATCATTAATTCATCGGTCGATTGGTCAATCTACTCAAAAAAGAATGTGGAAGAGTTTCGACCGCTGACTCATGTATGTATTCAACCATTTGGTAGAAAAGCCATACTTTGCTGAGTTTCACAAGTGTGTGGA
The DNA here is from genome assembly GCA_037367275.1 of Coranthus polyacanthus. NCBI lineage: Eukaryota > Metazoa > Chordata > Actinopteri > Kurtiformes > Apogonidae > Coranthus > Coranthus polyacanthus. The sequence goes on from JAPQRN010000001.1 coordinate 8,345,659, forward strand.
TTTGCTACTTTCCTGTTTTTATATCTATGTAAAATGAATAAGGAGATATGGTTGTTTTTCTGACATTACAGTGGTCACTTTGAAGCCCCTTTCCAAACATGTCTTTGTTAAAATAATGAACATAAACAGCAGTTCATGGTTATAATCTATATTACAAGATTAACGACAACATTTGATGTAACACTATACATTTAAACTGTACTATTCAGAACACGGTGAAATTATGTATAAATCACAGATAAAACTACTGTTAAATTCAATAACTACAGCTAAAGACACTCTCTGTGTCAAGTAAATTCCAGTGAAATTCAGTAATACTAAAATAAACTCTATATTAAGCTCTTGTAGAAAGGAGCATTTTCATCAGACAGAGGAGCTTTGGCCCGATAGGCGCCTAATCTCATGATAAATATGGCCCCCACGTTAACAAAATTCAGTCAAACACTGTAATGTCATAGGTTAAAGTCTGCCTACGTCCTCCGCTGGGTCTGGCCCAGCAGGCGTATCCTGGCCACCGCTCCTTCTAGTCCGTTGTGTCAAACTCATACGTTGAGTCACTGTAAAAAATTGTAATTTGATTAGCACAAATCTGAACGTCTCCTCAAGACATCTGACCTCGTGGCCTGCTTGGGGAGTCTTTGTAACCAAATGATGCCTCACGCTCATAGGAAGATACGTCAGCAGTCCCGGCTGTCAGTGTCCTGAAGGTTGTCTGCATGTGCACGTCATGAACGTTACTATGTTTTTATCGAACCTTGTATCAACATTGAAAAGTCTGATGAATCCACATAAATACACCACCCCCC
>JAPQRN010000001.1:8360018-8379011 GCA_037367275.1 Coranthus polyacanthus
CAACAAGGTGTCAACTGGTTTTACACAGGTGAATGGAGGCGATTACCACGATTATGTAATAATCAAGATTATGTAAATAATTGATGTAATAATTGTGACAAGCCTACTTGCATCCTTGTAAAGCCATCCTCGCGGCTCTTTAAGACGCAACTTAAACAATGGCTGACTTTTTAGCGGCCATTATTGTTTTGGCTCAAAGTTCAAGCTTTTTGTCGAGCTCAGAATAACACAGTTCGCTGTGTAATTAAATTCTGTGAAGTAGAAGTAGGTTTTGCATAATCCTGCTGACAAACGGGCAAAAACATAACATCCTCGGTGAAGGTAATAAAATAAAATGGTGAAAAAAAGAGCAATAGCTTAGTGAAAAGAGCTTTCCACCGCAGAGCAATTAAACAGCACTAATACAGAGTGATACACATGTAGGGTTTGTGGAAGGCTTAGCTTTTGTTGATATTTTACTAAAAACACTGCATTTTTGCATAATGATGGACCTGTATTAACAACAATATTTTTGAAAATTGCTCAAAGGAACTCCCTCCAATCTGCTCAACACACAATTCCAATTTCGCAAATAACAGCCCACTCCCACCTTTTGAAAACAGTGTCTTCAGACTTGTATGGTACCCCTTCTCTCCAGAGTGGGAGAGTTTTTTTTTTTTTTTTTTCTGTCAGCTTCGGTGCTGCGCAAAAGCATGCAGGTGCTGCACCTAAGTCTTACAATGGAAGAAGCAATCCCGACACGGGTTAAATATATTTGTGCAAAACACGTTACCATGAATCCCATTTTCATGATGAAATGCACTAACACGCTGGAGACTCGGTCGTCAACGGACAGTTACAGGCATAGACCTTCACATCAGTGGGTTAACCCTGTATCGCTTCAGCCACAGCTCGTTTCGCGGCATCTCTTACAGTGAAAAATACAGCTGGCTTAACGTCTGTCAGGTGTGGCCGTTTGTAGCGTGGCCCTCGCCTCAATAAGGCCACACAGTGCAGACTAACGTTAAGGGACGTCCGTAGCCCTGGTCGCCTCGACAACTGATGTGACTCGGCCCCACCCAGCTGCATGTATACAACAGATTCGATGTTTCAGCTCTCTTCCGTTTTCAGACACAAAAAAAAAAAAACACAGAAGAGCTAGCTTGAACGGTAGACGCATGCAGCCGATGCAAAAGGCCCTCAGAGTTACTACTGATGCGCCGCACTTGCTAGCGCCGCTACAAAGGGACGGCTACGTTTTGCGCTAGCTAACGTTAAAAATGAGATCTTAACGGACAAAACGGGAAGGTGTGGTGCCGAGCTTCAGCCTAGCATCCTTCCACGTCTGCTCTTTAAACATTTCGAAGCGGCGAAGTAACAATTAAGCTCCAAGCTCGAGGAACAAAATGTTTTGCTTTTCCGTCAGCCCGTGTAACTAGCGTTAAGGTTAACATCAGAGGATGCTAGACTTGTTGGTTTAATGATGGGGTTACTGAAAGGTCTGAACGACGCCTTTTACCTGGAACTGCTTTTAGCACCGGGCTCCATCCCTTGAAATGTCGTGGTCGTCGTCATTTTTTTTTTTTGTTTGTTTTTTTTTTTTTTTTTTTTTTTTTTTTTTTTTTTTGCACAAAGGGTTCGTAAAGTATTTCTTAATCGGACACGATACAGGCGAATTTCACACGTTCATTAGCAGCACTTCACCGCCTCATCATTGTCTCAGTCTAGCCGGTGGTTCCCAGTAATCAACCTGCTTCCAGTCTGCGTGGACCAGTTGTGTCAGACTAGCAGGAAGGTGATAGTGCATTTCCGGTGTGCTGTCGAACTCTGCTTCCTTGCCGAAATCTGTTTCCGGCAGCCCCCATAAGTACATAGACGTAGTCATTCAGAATAAAAACCGTCTCACTAGCGTATATTATTTATAGTTGGGTGTTTTAATAAAGACACACACACACAGCGGGCTGCGGGTTGTGTTTTTTTCGCCACGTGAACGGGTCGTGGGCTTCAGGGGGAAACATCTCTACTGGGGTAGGATTGCGACGCTACACCGGTCAAATTCAAAATAAAACATTCACAAACCAAAATACAAATCAAGCAATAAACGGGTGTCATGCGATTATGAGTTATGGACGACTGACTTCAACAAAAAGAACACTTTTTTGGTGTGTGATTTGAAGGCAAAATTATTGTTGGCCTTTCTTTGCTTCTGCTTACATAAGGGCTTTTCTAACGCATTAAGTGAACAGGTCTTTTATGACTGAATCCTGGGAAATTAATAATAAAAAAAACATTACATAGATGCATTTCCTGTATGTAATTAGAATTTGAATTAGTCCCTCTGTAATGGGTTTAGTAGTAGTAGTGATTCAGTCATGCATTAAAACTATAGACGAGATTTCACTTTATTCACTTCTGCTTTAGTGAAGAGGTTTAAGGTCAAATTAATATTTTACCTGCTGAAAACCATCAGAGGATCAAACTACAGTTCAACAGATCAAACGAAAGATTCGGCACGTTCAACTAAAAAAGTGTGATCATTTTTTTAGTTTTAAGAATATCACCTCCTGTTAAAACCCACCACGTACAGGGAGAGCTTAAAAAGTGAGTAGGTTTGACAGAAACATCTTGGAGCAATCAAGTAATTTGAGGGACACACGTTTCTGTCAAACCTACACTTATGTCTTCTCCCGGCACAGGAAATTTTCTTTTTTTGTGTGAACTGTGACGTCACAGTTAAAGGGGAGATTTCACATCCCCACACTGGCAGAAGAAGAAAGGTCAGAGGTAGAATCTCATGGAGAACCATACATGTGATCTACCCACTGAAATGCACTTGTGGGTTACATGGACAAGAGAAAAGGGAATTGAAAATCAGTATTTCTGACCACAAGTGCAGAATAACCAACAGGGACGAGACGTCAGACATTTTAAATCAGCTGGATATTGTTTGTAGTTTGTGCTTTATGTGTGTTGAGACCTTTAAATAAAGAGGCTTCAGAAACTTCCAACAACAGAGGCCTACTACATACACCATCTAAAGACTATGCACTTGTTCTTGGCTGAAAACTGAATAATCACTCGATAAACAAGTGCGACGGCAAAGAAATCAAATATGTCTTTTTAAAACATTTTTTTTTCTACCAGCTCAGAATATATCTGCTTGTTAAAACTCCTATAGTGTTCATAAAGCATACAAGAAGCACAAATTAAAAAAAAAAGACCCATTTTATTCCAATAATACATTTTCATAACAACAAATGTCAGTAAATTTAAAACACAGGCGTACTTGACAATAACAAAATTCCATCGTAATCAAAACCTTGTTGAAATAAGTATAAAAAAAAAAAAACAAGGATGAAATTATTTTCCCCACAACTTCGGAAAAAAAAAAAAAAAAAAGAAGAATTGTGACAGGTTTAATTTCTTGGGCACATCAGACTCAACTGCAGCTTACAAGTTGTCTACACTGCACAGTTCTGACATGATGACATACAAATGACAGTAATAAAACCTATCTATACCAACTGTGCTGCTGCTTTTAACCATTTTGTAAAGTATTCCACTGGATGGTATCAACACTGGTCATGAGCATAACAAAGATGTTCAGGGATGAGGAGGGGAGGTAGGGATGTTTGTAGGAAACAGTCTTTAAAGAGAAGAGCCTCCAGTTTGCTGTTGGAATACATCGATCGTGTCTTCATCCTCCATTTCTAGCTGTAAGAGAAGTTAAAACGTTACGTGAGTAGTCATCGAAAAGAAGATAAAAGCACTACAGCGTTACGGTCGCATCTCATCAGTTGTAGTCGTGCGTGTCATGCTTTACATTTTCATGTGAAAGAAGTGGTGGGTTTTGACCCGAACTCACTGTAACTGTTCACTATTAAATAGCTTAACAGTAAACAATTTAAAACTTGGCTCACTAGTTTATTTACAAAAAAAAAGTAGGACGTTTTGTCTAGAATAGTTCACAATGAGAAGGGTCATACTGCAGTCAATCTGTAAAGGCTTAACAAGGAGCCTTACCTGCGAGGGGGTATCCGTTTCATTGATGGGCTGACCATCAAATCGAAATCTTATTTGCCTCATCGCCAGCCCCTGTGTGGACACAGAAATATCGTTGAGTATTAAGTATTAGAGTAAGGTGTTGATTGTGAACTCCAATTTCCCTGGTTCACGTTTTGTCTGGGACCGTCTACCCTACGGTTTTGTCACTAAACTGTGAGTAAGTACTAAGGTGATAGAGAGCACCGTTTTTATTCTTGCAACAAATGGCAAGTGTATGCGAAAAGATGAGCAAAACCAGCAGAGATTTGTTTAACCATGAAATATTTTGAGTATGGGATACAAGCGGCTGAAATGAGTTTCCTCCGCAGGGTGGCTGGGCGCACCCTACGAGATCGGGTGAGGAGCTCGGAGTAGAGCCGCTACTTCTACCACGTCGAGAGGAACCAGTTGAGGTGGCTTGGACATCTGCTCCGGGTGCCTTTTGGACGCCTCCCTCGGGAGGTGTTCTGGGCATGTCCCACCAGGAGGAGACCTCGGGGTAGACCCAGGACACGCTGGAGGGACTATGTCTCTCGGTTGAGAGCTGTAATAACTAATCACTCCCGACTCCATCAGGCATGGGGCTGAGAACCAATCAGGCAGCCGTGACATCCAGGCATCTCTACTATGCGGACTGCGGCTCAAAATTGTTCCTCATCCACACAGGCAACATAGCAGCGGCCATGACTGCTAGAGTTTGGCTTCATTTTAACACAGGTGTGGGAGGTAACGGTGTCCAGCTTTATACAGAGTCTATGGTTTCAAAAGCAGTGTAATCAGGCTACCAGAACTTTAAATATTAGTTCATGTGAGTAGTAGGGATGCACAGATATATCAGTCAAACATTGCTATCAGCCAATATCTGCCTTTATGACGAACATCAGCTATCAGCAAATGAGATGTTATTTCAGCGATGGCATAAAATTATATGAATTAATTTGTGCTCGTTCAAAGATGTTAAGTCCTCAAAGACAACGTTACGTGCATGGGCTAGCTGACAAATTGCCGTTTTAAAATTAAGTAAATTGCCACAGAATTTCCCAATCAGTGCATCCCTACGTGAGTGGAACTGCAGCTGCAGAGCAGTAGTCTCACCTGCCGTTCACAATAAGCTTTCATGAGTTTGCTGAGAGGAGTGTGCCTTTTGATCTTGAACTGCACCACTGATCCATCCTGTCCTGCCACCTTCAGGTTGATGTGCTCATTGTTTTCTGTCTTCACTCCCTCCTGAAAGCGGGAAAGGCAGAAGTTTGCAAAGAAAAAAAGAAGAAGAAAGAAGTCAGGCAGCTTTCTGAGTCAAAGAAATAGCACGATAAACTGAGTAAAAATACAAGCGACGGGACGACTGAAAAAAGTCGTACTGTTGGGAGATAATACGTACAGTATGTACCTTAACCGTACAAAGGCAGTTAAACTCTACCACGAACGTAGTGTGCGCGTAAATGTAGTGTATACGTTACCAAAATTAAATGCACTGCGAGCCCGACGAGCACAAACCGGGGAATCGGTGCAGTAACTGAACGCAGAGAAAAAGGGCAACTTTAACGTAACGCTAATCTAAACTAGTGTTAGCGTTAGCATTTAACGCTAGCAGATAAACTGACAATGGCCTACAACTGTCTGTAATGGCCAACGGCCGAATCGCAGCGGGAGATACAATTTGCTAGAATCGCTGTCTTCTCTTCTTCACAGACGCTGGTAAACAGCTGATAAACAAAAAGTGAGTGTATCATGACATCCGTTAACCCCCCGTACGAGTTAACGGTTTACGATCCAACAATTCATTTTGGCCCACCGCTGTTCTACGCTGACACATCCAAACGATATTCGGGCATCTTCGGTGCTTTAAAGTGTTAGCCTGAATTGCAGCAACATCGAAATCGCTACTTGAAACTAACACGACGCGGATGCCGTGTAAGCGTGTTTAAGGGAGTAGCGATATTTTTCATCCGTCGCGTCTCCGGCACATTAGCCACGCTAGCTTATTATGCTAACTTTACCCGCTAGCATGCTAACACGGTAGCATCGGACTGAGCTATTACCTTTTCTGTCATTATGCAATCGTTAGTGAATTGCTCATCCAGGCGCCTTCTCGCCGCGCCACCTTCCTATTTAATGCACAAAACCTGGGTAAACGCTGTAAAGAAACCCGCACACAAACCCACTCCTCACCTTGGGTTTTTCGTCTGCCATGGTTGCTGCTGTGTCTGCGCCTGTGTTGCTGCGGCTGCGCAGTGCGCTGTCTGGCGCGCCACTTCGCGTTGGCTGCAGTGCAAACAGCTGCGCCAGATCAACTCAGCGCTCCTCCGGAGAGAATACTGCGTAAAGGCCACCAATATCACCTTAACGTCTCCAAACTTTCAGACCAACTCTAAACATTTTTTTTTTTAGACATTAAATCGTTAGCAGGATTTGATGACGGTGGTCAATGGTGGAAAACATGTACTATCACAATAAACTTTAAAGGTTGACCAGTTCTCTTTTATGCTCATATACTTGTAGAAGGCTTCTACAGTTGCTTTGCTAATTTGTATTTCACTCACAGCTCCTAATGAGCTTATTTTAATTTCAATTAACTCATAATTCACAAACCACATCATTACGACTGTATTAGAAGGGGTTGTTAATAATAACGACTGCAAGTGCCAAATTATCATAGGACAACAGTGTCATGGGTAATTTCTTTTCATAATAAATTGGTCTACTTGATACAGGGTTCATTGTTTTAATTTAATATTCTTACCCTTACATTGCAAAGGATCTGAATACTCTTTTCACCGCTTATTATAGAGACTAAGAAATTAGGCCAAGATAATATGTAGTCTGTAATACAAATAGATCACTCTTATCTTTATTTTCCATGCACAGAAATAACTTTTCAAAAATATGCAATGACAAGTTAATTTACCAATCTAAGACAAATAAATAACTTTGTAAGAAATATGTAGGGAATCTCCTATATAGCACAAATAGCCTCAGAAAAACACAAATAAGAAGTCACAGTCTTTGATGAACACTTGGTAGCTGTAATGCTTTGGATTGACCACCAGGATTTTACTGTAAATACATTTTCCAAAGACTTACTCAAATAAATACAATATTTCCCCAGTTTGATATAGTAAAACTCCCACACATCTTATATATATATATATATATATATATGGTTGACTGAGAAACTACAACCACTCAAGTAGCTTGCCTCTCACAATACTGTTTATCGCTAGGAGCAAGGAGTTCATGGTCAGCTGGTCTGCGCTTCTTTTAGCTCATGCGCTTTATACCCTTACATACCCTTGATCTTTGCCCTTAATAGCCAACATCATACCTGCCACAGAAATTGGCCACTACCTCCATCAGGCTGGTGTTATAATCTTGCAGGAATTGCATCTTAATATTCATACTTTAGTTCTATCCATAATTTGCAGACTGAGCACATATCAAGACATGTCATTTATCATAATCCCCTCTGCTGCTGCTACATAACGTTGCATATTATACGACGCCTTGTCTGAATATTTGGTAACATTAAAGCTTCTTGGACAGACCACTACTAAGTTGCGTCTCTCTTTACTGCGATAGAGAAAGCAGGAGCCACACAGCGCTCCGCTGCAAAACCATAGAACAAGGTAACAGATCTGATACCTTTCTTCCCAAACTTAAATAATATACTGATATTACAATAAAAAACTGAAAGAATATAAAGTACAATAAGAGTACTAAGTAGCAGTCGTGAATCATACAGTGTACTTGCATTATGGTAAATACATGTCAATTTAAAGTAACTCACTGCTAATGAGCCAATCTGTCAGTGCTTTTATTAGCAAGAGAAGGGCCCTGATCTCCTCCAGTCCAACATCTAGTGTGTAAAAATGTTTTATATACATACGGCCATTGCAGATCATGTTCATAAGACTTTGCTTCTTCTATTTCAACAGAGGTTGTTGATATATATATAAATAAAAGTACAGGTACTCAGGTAAAGTACAGGTACTCTGCAATCAGGTCTGATGTTAAAGGGTAACAACTTGCTACTAGCAAGTAACTGTGAGCATTAAAATAACAGCAAAAAACATATCATTATAACTCACCAATATTTCACTTTACCAAACACTGACTCTCCCACATGACCGTCATCTACATTACATTCAACTTATTCAAACTGTTATGGTACTGCACAGACTACTTCCGGTATTGTTGGGTATGTGCTACACAACTTCTGCTACTTCAGTGGGTCATCTCACGCAGAAAACTCCTTCAAGATCCATTAAAGTTTGTTATTTTCTGACAAAACCATTTCCTTGACCTTTGAGCCGCACAGACAAGCTTGACCGTTACAGATTTTCTTTAGTGTTAGTTCAGCCTAAAGCGTTGGACAGGGCTATAGAGCTCCCCATCTGTCAGCAGGTGGAAAGTCATTCACCTCCCCGACTTCAGTGTGAGGCGTCTCTCCCAGCGTGAATGTCAGCTTATACCTCATCCGAACTTTTTCCTGCAAAATATGTACACACACACACAGCTTTCACTAGGATCTTACTCAACGATGGAGCAGTATGCATCACAAATTCACAATTAAAATGAATTAAATAAAATGTGTTAACATAACAAGTGCCAAGCCGAGCACTACCTTGAGTGGGTTGGCAAGCAGCATGACTTGTGTGATGGCGGCCGGTGGAAGTATGGGGTTAAAAGGAGCCAACTCCGTCCCAGAGGGGGGTTGCAGTCTCACTTTCATTGTCTGGAGAGCAGAGGGAAAATTGGCAAACACACATCCATGAAAATTAGCCTAACAACACTGAAATGAGAAAAGAACATTTATTTATTTACCAGTACTTATTATTCATAATCCCTGCAGTTCAATGCAAAAGCTCAATAAATATTGTTGAATTGTACTTTATTTGATATGACGGTCAGCCTAAAAGCATTTCAACAAAGTTTTGTGTTGCGTTATTTTAATGGTTCATTGGTTCCAAATACGACTGTCCTTGACTACTAATAACCAGTATCAGCATCAACCCTGAAAAAAAACAAAAACATATCACCTCATATGATTCTTACAGATATATGCATGTGTTATCTGTGGCTTTCTATGCAGTAACAGCGGCAGCAGATTAGTACCTTGGGCACAGCAGCCTGCAAAACAATGTTCCTGACAGGCAGCGGGGCTGTGTTAAGCATGGACGCCACCATCACCAGCACATCGGGCCTGCCTGTTGGACAGTCAGTGGCAAAGTGTAGCAGAACACGGACTCCATTTTTGTCATACGCTGTCACAGGACACACTTTACCTAAAAAACAACACACACAGAGAAAAGCACAAAAGACTTTACTACAGATACTGTGTACGTGGGAGCTGCATGGGGTCACTTGAGTTAAACACTATTCAGTTTTGAAACATTTGCACAAATGAATCCCCCGTTACTGCTTTCAGTGTATGCTGTAATAAAAGCATATTTTCATGTACATACTGTACTTTGTGCAGATGCTTTATCTTATACTTTCTGAACACAACATAAATGGCCACAGCTGCCAAAAAGTTAAAAATACTACACAGCTCTTCTTCCCCTGTTTTAAGTTTAACACAGTCACCACTAAGTGGCAGTAAAGTACAAAGTTCAGTTTTTCAACCTTCAATCATTGGATACTTTTTTCGGTCTACAAAACAGCTGGAGTTGAATTACATAAGACATTGTTGAGACTACTTGACATGAGGATAAAAGTTAGGCCTTTTTATTGAAAATGTAATTTTCACACATAATGCCACATTACACTTTTGCCTACTAACAGAAAATGACAAGGAGAGAAATCTGTCATAAAAAGTATTTGCACAGGGGTGAGTTAGCCTGTCACTGGGCTGAGCACAAGAACATGACGTGTTCCACCAGAGCTGGGAACAGCCACACAAGGCTACTCAGTGTGTCTGAGTAAAGAAAGGAGATTGTAAAAGCTCTCTGTTTCCAGCTCTCAGTGTTTTCTATGGTCTAACTCAATCTTTGTTGTCAGTGTAATTACTACATCCGCGTCCCTTTGACACATCTGTCTTGATTACTACTACTGAGAGCTTTACACAATTATCAGAGCTGCTTTTTACTGCTAAGAAAACATTTTCTGCCACTTCATCTTCAAGGCTTTCCATTGGAAAATTGTCAGGAGGCTTTAGCAGACATAGCCATTACTGATAACAGGCACTTTTCCCTTTTCACTGCACTTTGTCCAAATCTGTATGCTTCCAGCAGCAGTACTCGTACGACACTCAAAGTGTTAAATCTATTTATGGAACTCACTTGGCCTGATGACATCCAAAGGGACAAAGACGTTGGCCAGGGACACCTCTTGTTCCCTGCCTGGGCTTGCCTGGCTCAGTGGCAGGACGGGGGACAGAGAGCGTAACAGAGGGCTGTCATCTGCCTGACTTTTGGCAGGTTGGAGAGTGGACCCATCTGGCTGTCCTTCTAGGAGCAGGGGATCAGATGCCTTTGTGGTGACACCAAGACCAGAGGACAGGGTGGCAGGAGTTTGCACATCCTCATCTTTGACCAGCAAGTTGCCAAAATCCATCACACCAGCAGCACTGGGGATAATAAATAAAAGAGTTTTCGTCATTTTAAGGTCACAATATACCATAATAACAGAAACAGACATCTGCAATGTATGATGACAAAAAGATAAATATACATTTCTATGCAAAAATTGAATTGAGTAATTCTTAGCAGAATGCAATATCATTTCTCACAAATGGAAAACAAAATCAGACAACAAATATCAAGCAGCAGGAAGCACATCAGTTTAAATTGGTAACTGGCTTGGTATCTTAGCATTTTGATTAAACAGAGACCAAACAAAGTACTCTCATGCTGGAAAGTGTAATTTGGTCAGTATTCCACAACATCATGCACCAAAGCATTCTGCCATCTGCTCTGAGCCGTGTTGCTTAGTTACAGTGCTCACAACAGTGATGGTTAATGACTGTGGGGGTGACCCAAAGATCCCTTTGTATCAAAGGTTACCGAAGTCCTTTGAATCGATGCACCATTAGGAAAGTAGTGGTAGACCGTCTGCACTTGAAATTTCATAGTGCAAAATAGCGAAAGTACTTAATCACTGCAGTGGGCATAGATGACTGTAGGTTTGAGCATTTGGACACATACTCGGGTCAAATAAGCAATAAGGGCATCTTTTGCATCTTATATTCATGCATAAATATTCGATCCAGCAACCAAAGATTGACAAGAGCCGATCCAAGTTCCCTAACTAATGTTATCACTCACTTTTTAGGACTGCCCACATCCAGCTGAGCAAGGTCCTGTAGATTGTGACTGAGAGAAGGTGAAGCAGACTGGGAAGGCCCCGCTGTTGTGGAGACCAGCTGTGGAGTGATATGGGTGGTTGTTGGAGCTGTGCGCGAGAGAGAGGATGTCATCTTGCTGTATGACTGGGGGATAGCACCTGGGGCGGTGTTGGTGAATACTGCACCGAGTAACATCTCTGGGTTTGTGACTGAAGATGCGGACAGAGATTGTGTGGAAACCACAAGAGTGGAGAAGACAGGGTCCGGGAGGCTTAAATTGGGGACCGTTGTAAACGAATCCATAGAGCTGACTGGAGCATCGGTGATGGAGAGAGCATCTGCAAGAAGTGGTGACGCAGAGAATGCAGACACTGGAGGCAAATTTGTGTCAAACAGGTTTACATCCTGGCTGGAATCCTGGAGGACATGGTAACAAGAGACACTGATATCACCAATGAGAAAACAATTCACAAGACTCTAAATAAATCACAATTAATTTGCACTGTCACCATACCTGAAAAGATGGCAAATGATTGCTCAGGTTAACATGTGTTGGTATCGTCGTTTTACTTTGAACAGAAACAGGTTCATTAAGGCCTGAAATTAACACAAAAGTGACAAAACATATCTATACGTTAACATTTCTAGACAACAGCTAAGGAACAATTACTTATAATAATTTAAATTAGAGATGTCAAGCAACTGAAACTAAATTAATTACATGCTTTGTGATTAATCAACCTAAATGAATCACATATGTATCAATATTTGTTGTAAGATGCATTTAAAAGTATTTCATTTAGGAGCCAAATTTGATTTGATTTTTGGGACCGAATATTATTATAATAATAATAATAATAATAATAATAATAATAATATTCAACCATACTGCTGCTACTCTGAACATATTGAATTTAATATAATGTGTTATAATAATATAATAATGACTCTTAGCTATGTTATTTGTGGTATATGATCTATGATTAAGGGCAGAGTGGAGCCCAGTTTTCTGACCCACGTTGTGCATTATAGACCTTATTCTCAGCAGATACTTTGACTTGTTAATACTAAAAAAAAAACAAAAAAAACACACCGTTATAAGTGGTATGATCAGTAACACCTCTGCTTTGGTCTGCTGTGGATAATTGCTGTGGACCTTTTGAGATAAACTATAGCATTTTGTATTAGAACGCATGTTTCTTTGTACAAAGGAAAGTGGATTTAAAACCCAGATTGTATCCTACATTTCAGTTACAGGTTTTTGGTAGATGAGTGAATCAACGTATAGATACATTATAAAAATTTAAAAGGTCAACATCTCTTTCATGTAAAGCGTCTGTTAACCCCCTGTCCTGTACCATCATAACTGGCCTGCTGTCCATTGCAGTCTATTTAGCAATTTAGTTGGTTTATGTGTCACAGATAGACTTTTACTCAGTTTGCATCTGAATATTTGTTTAGTGTGGCTCTGGTTCCTCGTTGTTAACATTATCATCATGGACTGTGCCAGGTCTGACCTCAAAGCTTGCTAAGTGTTCTGTGTTTGTATCATATCTCAGGCTCACATGGGAAATAATCCTTTTGCTGAAACTGCCCAATAGTTCCATTTGGACATTTTTAAATGTAAAATTTCCATTCACTGGAACAAGCAAGACATTCTGACATCTGCTTTCATCATGTTTACAAAACTTGTGGATGGAACGTGTTAAACATAAGGGGTCAAGGGGCATCAAAGTGCGTGATTAATCCACATTACGGGTAAAATATGTAAACTTTCTCGCTTGTTTTTTTGTAAACAAACTTCACCCCTCCTCTTCCCTCAGCGAACGAGGGAGAGTGAGTGGTGGTCAGGCGAGCAATAGGCTGAATGAGGAGAGTCAGTGGCGTAGTGAGGACAAAAAAAAAAAAAAGGTGAGAAACAGAAAAAACCTTATTTTCTGATTGTTTCACAGCTGTTATGTTCAAAAAACACATGTTCTAGAGAGGATACACAGCCAAAGCATAACCTTTTTCTTCTTCTTTTCTGCCGTGTGTGTTGTCTCTCAGATAGAACTACACCACACTAAGAGAAGAGCAGAATTAACATATCGCTTCGTTTTTATATTATTCCACCTGCACACATTGTGCAATGCTGTTATTGGCTGGAGGTTAAAACTCACTGCCCAAAGGCTGACACCCAGAAACATCATAAGCACAACACAACAAGGGGAAAAAAGAAAATACAGGCAGAGGGCAGGGTCTGTGCAGGTAAATACACCACCACACACTGGGCCAGAAATGATGATTGAGAGGGATTATTATTGTATGAGTCTATATAGTCTTTAAGGAAACTGTTACACATTTTGCCTTTAAAGTTTTTGACGTGTTATTTTTTCTATGATTATGTAATAAAAATGCACTATTTTGACAGCCCTAATTATGCACAACTAAGTGCTTTACTACAATATATTACCTAGAGACAGCAGCTCTTCATCAAGCAGAGACAGTGCTGCGGAGGGAGTGCTTGGGTTCATGGACTGAGGGTCGGTGGAAGCAGACCCGCTCAGCAGGTCGGCGGTAATTGCCAAAGAAGCCGTTTGTGGTTGGTGTTCAGGTGGAGAGGTGGTCTGGACGTCCAAACCCACCAAGTCGATCAGGATCTCTGAGCGATTTGTGCTGCTCAGGGGGACAGAGCCTGTCACAAGGAGAAAGGGCAAAAAAACAACTATTTTCAGATAGGTGATACAATCATTGGCTATGCATCATGTAAAGTGAGACCATTCCAGCACAAAAAACAACAAACTACTTTAGGCACTATTTCTCAAATTATTCCTACTGACAGAAAGTTAGGGATATAAGAAATAATTTGTCGTACACCGGGGTAATTTACAGTGTTAGAGCAGCAAAGAACACAAACAATATTAACAGTAAAAATATTCAAAAATGGTAAGACATAGAAGGTAAGAGCAGCAAAACAGTCAAAAATAGAAGATAAGGGCAATAAGTGCATGGGAATTAAACTGTTAACATTGAAAAAAAAACAAATTCAATAGTATCAATAGAAAATATATACACAACATATACAGTGCAGTAGTGTCAACTGTAGCCAATAAGAAAGCTATTACACATGGGAGACCTCAGATGCATTAACCTGCATAAACGTTTTATGCTTGGGAGAGGTGGACAGGCAAATAAATTCACTTTTTCTTTTCCAGAATTTCTGAAAATTCGGTTATTCGTCCTTTACGAGCAAAGTTGGGCTGAAGATCAGCAGTAAAATTAAAAATTATAAAAGTAAAACTCTAACAGACTGACAACAAGCTGCGCTGAACCATGTCTTGTAAGTTTGTGTGGAGAAGCATGAGTGTGTATGCATCTATGTGGGAAGTGTTATGAATACACTTTACAATCTCTTAAGAATGTATTTCTTCAGCTTTGTCTGGTTTATTAATATTAACCTTGGGCTGATGTCTCCTTTTTTGTATTTGGCTCAGTGCTGCACATTTCCAGTCATAGTCTATGTGACATTTCTCTGCCTCTGTGCCGGTTTGCGCTTTTATTTACTATGTCCACATATAGTGATTCACAAATTTATTAGACCACCTGTCGTAAAAACAAGAAAACATATGAGCATCATGAAGTGCTTTAATGCGGACTCTCGACGTTTTGCCATTTTGAACAGGAATGAGGAATTTCAAACTGAATTCACTGGGCTTCTCTGAGAAGTCAGAAATTAAATCAAGCATAACATTCAACCACTAAAACTAATTTTTCTGCTCAGGAATGAAGGAAAATAACTAGAATTAGACATCTAAATCAAAAAATAATAATGTGCTTTGCTATTTTTTCTGGGGTTTTTTTGTAAAACAACAATAATAATTTATTTTTTAACATTAAAAATATCATTTCGGTTAAAGAGCTTCTACATACTGATGTATTAACCATTACAGAAACATAAAAAATGACTTTGGTAATTACCAATGCTGTTAATTTAAGGCAGCTGTGGCTTAAACCTTACATTGGGTGGTGGTCTAATAAATGTGTTAGGCGTTGTAGGTGTTCACGAGGAAGCAGCTGCAGAGCCAAGCGGCACAATTACCACCATATTACTGTATAGACTGTTTAATTTGAATACACAGCTCAAATGTACCTTGTCTGTGTGATGATTGATGTGCTTCTTCAGTCTCTCCATTGATTGTTTGTCCTTCCACAATCTTCTTGTAAGAATTGATGACATGGGAGAGATCATCACTGGCCTGCAGGATGTCTCCTGAAAGTGCATTTTATACGGTTCAATTGATGGAGGTTTTTTTAAAACACAGAAATCCTCAAGGACAACATAACAAACACACATTACCTAGATTGTTGTCATTGTCCTCCGTTTCCGTAGCCAGCTGCCACACTGTTTGCCTAAGCTTATCACAATCAGCATACAACTCCTGAAAAAATAAGATGAGCATTTTAATATAGTTGCTTTCTAAACTTCACTTACATTTTGTAAGTTTGTAAAGTCAATCAATACAAAGTAAATAAGTGAATTTGCTTTAAAAGGGCATCTGAACAAACCCTAATGAGCTCCTTGTCTGCATCAGTGGAATCTTCGGTGCTGAAGTGAGCAAGCATCTCATTAAGCAGTTTGACGCTGTTGTTAACTGCCTCCAGTGTGCTTTTTTGTTTTGTTGCTTTCTGTGTTCTCACTTCATCCTGAGACAAAAAAGGTCAGTCACACTGTGTTTATGGTACTTGAAAATGGGTGCAGTAATTTGCCAACAATCAACTTTTGTTGCATATCACGGTTTTTCCACAGAGTTGGGCTGCGTCATTTGATGATCACTGTTGAGGGATTCATGATTTTGCACAGGCTCAGTAACAGACCCGTCACCATGGGGATTAACTTCACTCCTGCCTGTATGACTTCTGCTGCTCCGAGTGTCTCTCAGATGTGTACGCCGGTTTTGCTCCGCAAAGTTACCAGTTTTAATGTGAAGTTATTTTTCACTGCGCCAGACATAAGGACAGTGAGAAACTCAGCTTCTGTTAGCTTGATGACTTATTTGCTGATTATCTGATGTCAAATTTGTGTTACCGAGTTTGCCAGCTCCCTGGCGTGTCTTTAAACTAACGCTTATTCGTATTAGTTAGCAGGTGAACAACAAAATAATAATGGTTTACAATCAGCAGGCGCACACTAACCGTCGCAGCTGCAGCTCTTGTGGTTTCAGAGGCTGGTGGTTCAGGGTCTGGATCTGCTGTGTGTTTTATTGTGAATCTAAACAGGTGTTTAACACTGACGGTGATGCTTGTCTGTGTATGTTTTCAAATGTTGTTTGGGTTTAACACAAAAATGAGTGGTTAGTTTTATTTTCATCGCCTTCCATTGTAACGTTAGAAGCATGTTAAATTCATCCTGAAATTAATTTACATCATTACATGGTTAAGTGCTGTCCAGTCCTGTCATATTTTACGTTATATAGGACTATGGCACAACAAAATAAACTACGGTGGGCCGTCGCAGTCTGTACAATATCACCTTGACGACCTCTCCATATTTCATGTCTATCTCTAACCCAACAATCTGACAGAGGCAAAACGCACCAGAAATAGCTACATATACATGTCTAAAAGTAAATCACCAAACTCAGTCTGAGCATTTCCATTTGGTCAGTGACACACCTCTTTGACCATATTCTTGATGAGTCGATTGGCCTCCTGCAGATCTTCAGGCTTTTTGCTCTTTAGAAGCACAGCCAATCTCTGCAGAGACATGACAGAACCATCAGTTACTAAAGACTGGAGCCAGTTCCCACAGATTAGTCAAACATAATCAGCAAAGTCAGTTCCCAGAGCCTGATAAAACAAAGTTCATCCATAGATCAACTACAGTCAGTACAGAACAAACATGCAGCCATGACCTGTTCGGGTCAAAGTGTCCTGTAACCAGAGACGTAACAGAGCAGAAAAAAGAGCAGCAAGTTTCAGTTTAATAAATGAACAATGAGCCTGAACTCTGAATTTCTGTCACAATGAAGAGAACAAGGAGAGACAGAGAAGCTTTCCATTAATGGAAATATGACAATTTGGCCATTTAATGGCCTTTTTTTTAGTGATGAATTATGTGGTTTCTCACAATTTTCCTTCTAATGTACAAAATGAAATGAAAAATTAGCATTGCTGTGTATGATAGCGAAATACACAGGCACTCATATTTCAACTAGATGTTAAACTGTGGCCGTGGCTGTGTTTTGATCACTATTTTTATGCCAATAAAACACAATAAATTAGAATTCTCTACCAGAGAGGGAACAAGAGAACAAAGTAATTTTGACAAAGAGCTGCAGTGTTAAAAAAAATAAATAAAAAATCATATCCCAAAATAATTCTTACCCTGCTTTTCTCTTCGTCATCAAAGACAGGATTCTTGGGTCGTGGAGAAGGCGACGGTATTAATGTTGCATCAAGAGGGATTTCTGGGTCAGTTAAAACAATACCTGTGATAAAAATGTAAAAAGGCAGCTTTTACACTCTGGAAATGACAGTTTCAGGACATTAAATCACATGATCTAAAGCTCGACCAAATATGAACTACATGTACAGGGTAATCATTTTAGATTCTTCACATTTATGTTGTGTAATTATTGCGCTATGTTTTTTAATTGCCGTACTTCATCAGCAGATTGGAGTGGTTAGTGGCTCACCCTGTGTCTTCAGCATCTGATATGCTTCGCAGATCTTTGCTTCATCTGGCAGAGAAACTGTCCAACTGTACAGCATCTCAACAACCTTTGTCTTCACCCTCTCTGATACTTTGTCTCCCAGGTACTGAATAAAACACAAAAGAAAAACCATACGCGCACAGCTCAGAATGACACCAAAGATCAGCTCTAGTGAATAATATTATCACCACACAGCTGTGTTACTTACTTTTGGGGAAACCACTTTAATTAATTCATTTAAAAACCGAAATTTCCCAACTTCATTGTGAAACCGCCGCCCGCAATTCTTCATGCAAGCCTCGAGAGCCTACAAAGGGAAAACAGGCTTAGGTAAACATGTGTGAGCTGTACAAGGTTACGCTGAAGGGCGGCAGAGTTTAAATGCTTGCAGAATGACTACGCGACCGACCGTCAAAGCTTGAATCGCCTCCCATTCCTGAGGGGATTGGATCTTGTGAGCCAACAGCCTGACGGATATTTGTGGACTGAAATGCAAGACAGAAACAAGCCCCAACTCAATTACAGCAGAGGCAACGAAGGACTCGTTTCATTCAGGAGCTGATAACTGGTTTCAAGTGTCAACAATAAGGACGCAGAAGAGCAGCTGGAGATGAGTGTGACTCAAAAGATACTTGCTGAGTGAATGTGATCATACCCTTCTAGCTCCTTATTGATCTGGTCACAGAATCCCATGATATACTCCCAGTCTTCCTGTCGGTTCGTAGGGTTGGTGGCTTTGTCTGCAAGAGAGCAGGATACAGTCTCATGAACAGGTACATCATGTGGTAGGTGTGAGGTACACGTGATGAAACGAGCCCCCCCTCATGTCCCTGAAAGGTTATGATAAAGGCTGAAAACCTCTGTGATTCAAAACTGCACAGATCCTACCACGCGTGAGAAAAGCTTTAAAGAACCCCCCCCCCAAAACACCCCAGACAATTTTCAGTCTATCTCGTAAAAATGGTTTGTAGCCCTCAAGACATCTTTGCTGTT
>JAPQRN010000001.1:8386300-8406927 GCA_037367275.1 Coranthus polyacanthus
ATCTTTGCTTTTAAATTTAGATAAGTTTTTTTTTTTTTTTGGGGGGGGGGGTTTCTTCACTCTTTACATTAAACGCTAGACACGTACGCGACCGGAATTATCACATTTTCTCAGGCATTTCAACACAGCGACGAAGTCCGAAGCCAAACATCAAAGCTGATTTCAGACAGCGACGCGAGCCAAACGAGTTGTCGGCACGGACGACAACATAGCCCAGTGTGCGACACTTTCCAGACACGGCACTGTCAGCCGAGTCCAGCTAACGCTTTGGACAACTGCGTCTAAAAGGCAGGTGAAAATACAACTCTAACATTAACACGTTTCGTGGAAACGAGGAGTTTTAGTGTGCACTTACTAAGCCAGGATTCCAGCGACTCTCCATCATCCGCCATATTTGCGCTCTGGAGCAAACAACGCGTGACTGCCGCTGATGCCTTCACATGCCGTCGGACACATGAGTGTTACTAATGGTTACTTCATGACCTACTGACACGAGTGGTGAAATCGTGATTTTCTTCATAGCCGAGAAGTCACGGTGCTTTAAAAACAATTACACGAAATGTGCCGCTTGGCTGTTTCTATTTTCGGTTTTTCTATTTCCCACACTAGCTACATAGGTATTCTTCTCTAGCCTGCTGCTGTTGTCTCGCTTGATTTTAAGACCAATAGTTTACATTTTATAGACGTTAAAAACACTAATAAGCAGATTTAACTTTTTATTAATTGGTAATTTTGTTACATTTATTTTTATTTTTATTTTTATTTTATGATCATCATCATCATCATCATGGGCGGGTTTTAGATGTTTTTGTGATTCATCTAAACACTGTACACATTCACAGGTACAGTGGATATAAAAAAAAGTCTACACACCCCTGTTCAAATGCCAGGTTTTTGTGATGTAAAAAAAAAAAAAAAAATGACACCAAAATAAATAATTTCACAACTTTTTCCACCTTTAATGTGACCTATAACCTGTACAACTGAAAAATAAACTGAAATCTTTCAGGGAGGTGAAATAAAAACAACCGAGATAATGAGGTTTGCACGAGTGTGCACACCGTCTTATAACAGGGGATGTGTTTTAACCATCCCCAATTCAAACTCATGTTAAACTGGAGTCAGCACACACCTGTCACCATTTAAAGAGCCTCTGATTAACCCCAAATAAAGTTCAGCTGTTCTCGTAGGCTTTTCCTGACATTTTTGTAGCCACATCTTCCAGCACAAGCCATGGTTCACAGAGAGCTTCCACAGCATCAGAGGGATCTCATTGTTTAAAGATATCAGTCAGGTGAATGGTGCAAACAAATTTACAAGGAATTAAATATACCATGGAACACAGTGAAGACAGTCTTCACGTGGAGGTAATATGGCACAACAGTGACATTACTAAGAACAGGACGTCCAAAATTGATAAGACGAAAAGAAAACTGGTCAGGGAGGCTGCGAAGAGGCCGACAGCAACATTGAAGGAGCTGCTGTGTAGTACATGTGACAACAATGTCCCGTCTTCTTCATATGTCTGGGCTATGGGGTAGGGTGGCAAGATGGAAGCCTTATCTCACAAAGAAAAACATACATTTTATCATTTTGCAAAAAGACATCTGATGAAACCAAGGTTGAACTTTTTGGCCATAATTCCAAAAGGTATATTTGACACAAAAAGAACACTGCTCATCACCAAACGTACACCATACCTACAGTGACGCATGGTGGTGGCAGCATCATGCTTCGGGGCTGTTTTTCTTCAGCTGGAATTGGGGTCTTAGTCAGGGTGGAGGGAATTATGAACAGAACCATATACCAGTCAGTGTCGGCACAAAACCTTCGGGCTTCTGTTAGAAGACTGAAGATGAAGAGGAACTACATCTTTCAGCACGACAATGACCCAGAGCACACATCCAAATCAACAAAAGAATGGCTTCACCAGAATAAGACTGAGGTTTTGGAATGACCCAGCCAGAGTCCAGACCTCAATCCCATCGAACATCTGTGGGGTGATCTGAAGAGGAGACGCCCTCGCAATCTGTCAGATTTGGGGCGGTTTTGCAAAGAAGAGTGGGTAAATATTGTCTGTCTAACTTATAAAACAAACACATCACAGTATCATTGGTCAAAAACGAGCGCATTTCATCTCCTCAGATCTGCCTCACACGACTTGCCATTTTCTCCTCCTACACTGAAAATATAAACAATAAGAAATCAGATTACACTTATTTTGTTTATGTTGCGAATCAGAATGAACAAAATAAGCACCGAATCAAAAAACTGCATTTTCCTTGTGAGATCAGTGCTGGTTTAAATGGATGTTAAATGAAAGTTTAAAACATTCGTTAGAAAAGTATTTGGAAAGTAATCAAATGTAATGTTCATAAACTTTTCACATAAGTGACGTAATTAAAATAGTTCCATTACATGTTTAACAGTAACTAGTGACCTGTAACCTGTGACATTTTAAAGGTATTACTTCACAGCACTGCTCCTAACATTAACCCTTGTGTCGTCTTTCGTTTTGAGATCCTCTGGTCGGCCTCGGGTCTTCAACGGGTCGTACTGAGGTGTTAGATTGTGTACTGTGATGTAGAGGTATTGATCTCTGATGTGCAGGTGCGAGGATATGAATAACATGTGTCAAACTGACCTGAAGACCATATGAAGGATGTAAATGTGACGTATAGTAGCATGTGTGCTCAAATTTATTTTTGTTTGTACATGTTTATCACAGAAAATAAGCTAAGGCCATAGAGCTTCAAGTAGAAAAAATGTATACTTGTACCTTTTTTTTGTAAAAACTTAAATTACAAGGGATAACAGTAGAGGATGGAAACACACATTCTGCTCAAATTTGTGACAAATTTTGAACGTAAACCTGACCTTAATCTGCTTGAATTCATATATTCCCTTCAAAATGTGAATGTGGGACAATGTCTCAATAAGGATCAAAAAGCTGTGCAGTCCTTCCTAAAGGCTGACCCCTGGTCACCCTAATGTACCTGAATGTAGATTTGTCTACAACCTGCTCAATGGCTGCATCACTAAGGATTTTTCTCCCAAGAAGCTGCAGATCTTAGTCACTGCCCCCTTCAGGTCCTACAAGATAAATTGTCTCCCTCTTTATGCCTTTTAATTACTCCATGATAATAGAACAGATTGAAACTGTGTCCCCCAGCACAAAAAGAGAGAGAAATGTGAGATGAAAATGGCTTTGAACCTCACAGCTCTCGGGTAGTATACCACCTGGATGTTGGACTTGAATCCTTACGTCCTTACCGTTAATTTTATACCTCTTTACTATATGTAGACTGCAGAACTTGGTCACCGTCTGCCCCCCTCAGGTCCTACAAAGCAACAAGAAAGGAGCTTGATTTGAGGTTTTCAGGTAAATATCCTCCTGACTTTTTTCCCCTTTAATGTTCCATAGCAGTCAAATGGATTTGAATTGTGTCCCCCGGCCCAAAAGGACACAACACACCTTACCAAAACCATGTCCTCGTATGTGAGGAAGAGGATGTTGTATGTACTGGCCTCTGTTTGAATGCCACACCATGATGTGATCAAACCAGCAGGATGCTTCAGCTGGTTTCAAAATGATGTGTTATGTGTCAGGTACTTTGTGTTTATATACCCAGAATAATTCATATGAATAAATGCAAATCGACATAACATCTCACTGACCTAAAATTGGAAAGAAAGGTCATTTGGTCTTGTAATGTCTTTATTTTATTTCTCAGAACACTACATTTATAACATTTGGAAGGAAAACGTTTATTATGTTCGGAGTCAATCATCTCAGTAGTATATGATGAATAGTGTCATGAAGAACTTCTGATGTTTCTGTTTTGGACTTGGCTGTACATCAGCAGCTAATAAAGAATCTATCTGGTTACCAGATTGAGTCATATGTGAATTAAGTCTATCATTATAGATGATTCTCAATAACATCTAATATTAACCTACTGTTAATTCCTGCAGCAAACACTACAACCAACATTTCACAGCAAATGGCACTAAATAGCATGATTCCAGTAAAGTTTCTAGGGCTCTTACATGACCACGATTTTGCCAAGTATCCGAAAAAACTCAAAGTTGGATATGAGAATCTCTATTTTAAACTGTAACAAAAAATAGGCATATTAAGCTCAACATAAAACACACCGCTGTTTTCTGCTCGTGCTCAAAAAACAGCTTCATTTGCGGCACACGTGCAGCAATAAATCTCACACCTTTTTTAAAAACACATTTTATTAATATTATATAATTATATCAGTGAGAATTGTGTCACACTTAACTCTAGAACTGGTTATTGTCTAAAACCTCCACCAGGTAAAATGTGCCCATCTGTCATTGTATTAAGGTTTTCTCTTCACAAAGGAATGTCTCAAGTCATAACACGAGTTTGTTTAATCATTACCTGTGGTTTGGTCTCCTGGTTTTATAATTATCTTTGAGAACAATAATCAGTTTGTGTGGTTCATAAATCTCTATCTCTTGTACATTGAAAACTTGACGTAGTTTTCAGATCGCACTCTAACAAATGTCGTTGCCTAAAAACTTCCAAATGGTCTAAAAGTCAGTGTTTTTATCTTTTAAACTGTAGGATGACAGAACATTGCTCTCCGTCACATCACTTCCTTTTTCTTCAAGGTTTATCGCTCTGCCAATTTAAATAATCAATAAATAGACAGGATAAGGTGCACTTCTAGCCCTAAACCATAAAATAATAACGCCCCCAAGTTATTATGAGTTAGTTTTGAGGTTTTCTTCCTTGTGGGGAAATTAAGTAACAAAACAAATATGTAGAAATGTAATGTAAACAGTACAAAACAAACAATAGTTCAGCCATGAGTAGAAAACCAGTCAATATTTGCAGGGCAGGCCTTTTCTTCTGTTTGAGTTGGTTGACGAGATATTTATTTCCTGTCTGTCGTCCTGTGTCGCCATGTGGTGGCAGCAACAGCTCAGAGGACAGTTTAGCAATTCAGAAAGCTGCATATTGTTGTGTTTGTGTGACACAGCTTTTGAAAGTGTCCCCAGCACTCTTTACTGTCTTTTGTCTTATGTAATGTGTTTACCAGTAGTGACGCTTTAAGGACCTGGTTGAAAAAGACGCCATTTTCCTTCACGTACAAAAGCAAAGAAAGTCTCTTAGCTCAGTTTGAAACCCAGCCGGTGAAACCCTGAGTAAGCCACCGCTGCTATCTCAATGTAATGCTTCAAGTGGAAATTAAGATGTGAGAGACAGAGTAGGTGCATGAACTCCTAATTATAATCTTGGCAAATGGAAGTTTTATTCAGTGAATAGTTAAAGGTGTTAAAGGTAAAGATAATGTATTGAATATAACGTGTGGGGAAACTGAGACTGTGCATTTCTGGTTTCGTTCTTTCTGTTTTCAGTGAAGTTCTGAACTCATTTCCAGCAGAGACACAATATAATACAGCCGTGAAAGAAATACATTAGTTGCCATCTACAGAGGTGGATGGAGGCACAGTCCTTTCGATAGTTCACGCAGGACACATCAAACCATGAAAATTCAGCTTTTCATCTGTACTAGCCCCATTAAAAAAAAAATAAAAAAAAAAGAATCTCTACAGATAATATGGAAATAAAATGAGTCTTCCCTGTCTCTGGAGGACACAAAGGTTATTTCCTGTAATGATTTGTTTTACAAAATTCATACGAAGTGCCATTAATGACTCAGACAAGGCATCAGCTCTTTGACACATGTTGCTTGGAGTCTTGGTGTTCACTAACTCAACGCTGTGACTCAACCTGCCGTTAACTGGGGACGTGAATCATGAGGTTGGTGGATGTCTCTTTACAACTTTATCGTATAACAGGCACTTTTACCAATGTTCATATATACTTTGGAAAAATATGTGTGTAAATAAAAAAGATACCCTGGAAATCCTTCACGCTCCACGATGCGCACAAAGAAAAGAAAGGCCACATGCAGTTCGCACATCAAGCATCCCTGGTGTCATTCATTATCTCCATGACACACGTAATTAAGATGATTAACTACTTACCAAAGAGAAAACGAATTAAGCTTGTCTTTAAACGTGTATTTTCATTGAAAACATGGGTTTTAACATTATGTTAGTCTTTTAGCAATACGTACAAAATAAGATGCGAAAAACAAACAGTATATTTTTTTCCCCCTCGTCAAAAGTGAAACTTAACACAGTCACATAGAGTCTAAAACAATATACAGAAAAAAATATTATGTCATCATTAAATCACACTGTCATACGTTACATAATAAATATCTTATCCAGCATCCCCAGGCAGGGTTAAGGTCTTTGGTGTATGTGTTCTGCAGCAGTTTCTTTTTTTCAAGGTGAAAAACTAGTGCATCAACAGAAGTACTGTAAATGATTGTTGCATTCAATCAGCAGAATCATTAATCTACACCCTGGTCTAAAGCTTTCGTCATCTGTCCTTGCAGTTGTTACATTTCTCCTTTTCTTTTCCTCACATGGAGCAGGACAGGTGTTGGCGCTCAGCTTCGTCCTCAGTGAAATCAAAGCTTGGTGTGCTATGGCGCAATATCGTGCTGCGACAATATTCAAGACATCTTTCTTTTGCTTCTCATTTCGTCAGGTGTCGTTACATGTGATGGTTGTCCTTTGTCACATAACTGCCTGTCTGTCCGTCGGCCATTCCTTTCCACCGGTCGTCATGCGTGTTATCCGGGATATCCTGAATAACGTCTCCAACCACGAAGCCCAGCTCATCTTCCTTTCGGGGCTCAAATGTACTGCTGTATGTACTCTACATGAACAAGGAAAACGTGAAACTAGAGTTAGAATTGTGTTTGCTGGCTACTTAGCTGGCTGTCAATCTACAGAGATAACTGATTTCCTTTTGGGTTAAATGTCACCACAAATTTGAGCGGGACGAATGCTAATTTCTTGTCAGCAATAAATCTTTTAAGAGCCTGGCTTTTGTAAAGGTTGGGATAGGTGAAATGCATGGGCTGACGAGTAAACAGTACTAAAACCAAGCTACCTAATGGTGGTGAGGATTAAGGAAGTAATTTTTCCCTTTTTTCCTCTCATCCCAGGAGACTATTTAATCTGTCTGCACGGCGAGCAGCTGCACAGACATCTGAAAGGACAAACCACTAAATACAAAAACACAAACAGATCTTTTAACTGGGGGACAGAAAATGTATGAGGGGCTGCCAAAATTAATATTTTGCATGAAAAACACGGAATGAAAACTGAGCCTTAGAAAAACCTCATGGTTTGGCAGAAGAAATACAAATCTTGACACTTTAATAACTGCTGTTTCAAGGTCAAGAATGAACCTTCAGCCTCACCGTGAATTATAGTGATTAAATCTGACATTAGCTTCAGAGAGGTGCTATAGATAGTCCTTGTGTGCTCGGACTCAGTAACGCAGATGCTTGTTTGCATGCATTTGCGCATTTCTTCTCTTAGAAGAGAAGAAAAACCAAGCTTGTTTGCGCACACGTTCGTGTCCTGTATGCAAAAAAGAATGTGTTGGGCTTGATCTCGTCCACGCAGGACCTGCTGGCTGCGGGACACGGGGGAGGTGCGGCGATACTGGTTTAGTGAGTTGAACGTCACCACCCACAGGAAATACTTTCCTGCGCCGTCACGCAGGATCTCGAAGCGCTGGACATCACTGCCACACCTTAGAAAGATATTTTTTTAAAAATGTAATTATGTTTGCATATATACAGAGTCACTGTTGAAAATGGGTTTTTTTTTCATGTTTGCCGACTTGGTAAGGGAGTAGATCAAAGTGAAAATGAATCTTGAAAAACTTCAAAGCACCTAGCAGAATATCACAGACTTTCAACTTTAATGTAAAGCTTTGGGGTGTGACAGACAATTCTCAGAGGAGGAGTCTCTCGATCGAGACTCACCACAACCAAGGTCAGAACACCCTGTTCTACTTCAACCATTCCTCTCTTTACCGTGAATATAAATATGTATGTCACTGTAGAGTTTTGGAGTACACACAAAAGGGCTACTTATTTTCCACTCTAGATCCCTGATTACATTTTCTCTCAAGCGATGTGGTTTGAAAATTTGTTGCAAATGAATTGGCCAAATTGCTTATTATGTTTGTGTCACGTTATCTCCGTTTTAGACCATTGAATCAGTAATTATCTTTCAAAAGCAACGTGGATTTTTTTTTTTTTTCCAAAACAATGAAACGGATGCGAATTAGGTCTGTTAAAATCTGTCAAACAACGAAGCATGGAGTGAAAAAAAAAAAAAATACAGAAAATGGCCCCCTCAGAGTGGACTAACTAAAATGAAAGAGAGGGAGAAATCCCCTAAAGTGCTCAGTCTTAGCTCGGCGGATCTTCCCATGAAACCAGCTGTCGAAGTGAATGAAGGACGACAACAGAAAGAAACACATGAAAGTAATGAAAAGCATGAAAGTAATTACAACTTTTCCTTTTCTTTTTTTTTTTATCCCATTTGCCGTTTGTGTTGAAACAAAAAGGAAAACGAACCCATAAAGGTTTTCATGACATAAAAACGTCAGAGTTGGCAAAGTAAAGAAATATTTGGTGGAAAATATAACTGTGAATACCAACATGCTGGAGTTTTGAACTTATTTCCACTATTTTCAAAAGGCTGTTAAGTTTTCATCAACTTAAAGCCACATTTCTCACAAAACACAACCTTTTGTTCAGGATGGTGTGATGAGGCCAAGCCATGTAACACGAGTAAGATCTTGTCATATTCCCAAAATAAATAGTGCTAAAAGAAAAATGCTGAAAATCTAACCAGTCTGCAGTGTTTGAGTCTAGTTAATCAAGTTGATATTGACCAGTGCTGTGGATTTTCTGAGCTGAATTTTTGTATAGAGGCACCGTGAAGAATTTCTAGTTATGTCAAATAGGAAGCAGCAGAATGAACTTCACGTGACGAGTGTCATTTTCTTTTCTATTTTACAGCAATATCTCGGCTTTTAGGCAAAAATAAAAGATGACAGATGTGGGACACTCATCAGCACTGTCAGACATTTTTAAAAGGATGTGACTTGTGTGCTGAGCAGGTAATCTGAATGGAAATACTCTCACCCAATGCAGCAATACACAGTAGTTATTAAACGCAGCTATGCTTTCTTTAAGTTAATAATGTTTTATTTCTATTTCGTAATTTCCTTTAAATACTACATTATTTAAGCCTTTTAAGTTCAGTGCTCCCAGATATGCTGAAATTGCCATGGAAACAATGGCATCCACCACTAGGAGCTATAAACACACACACAGTATGTGTTGTGTATTACAAAATTTTCATCATTTGAAAATAACAGAATAGTCTAAACAGTGTTTCCCCAAAAATTGTAAACGTGCGACCATGTAGAGACAGAAATGACGTCATGTAAACGAGACGACTAACATGAGGCTATTTAGGTTGTTTTAATAAAAGTACAACGTATAAACTAAACTACAAAGCCTCCAACAGAACCGGGCTCTGAGTAGGCGGCCATCTGCCTCGACTGGCTGGGGTTAGTGGAAGGAGAAGACAAGAAAAGCATAGAGAAAGAACATTAAACAACAAACTCTCCTGCGGCTTCTACCTCTCCCAGCCACGCTTTACGCGCGCCGACGTAGTTGTCCTCTGCTGCCCTCTTTCTCTGCTCTTCGGCTCCTCGCCTGGCCCCGACCTTCCTCTCACCTGCTCTTCAACGGCTCCCCCGACTTTCCCACCTTCTCTCCTGGCTACAACCACGCGGCGCCATCATCCACGCTTCCTGCCCGCTCCCCCTCATTGGGAAGGACTCTAGAAACTGTCTCAGTCCCTGATTACACATTTTGTTGTTCTCTGCCCAAGGCCATCTTTACCTGTTCTGCAGTGTTAAAAATAAAGATCATGATACTCAAATCGTGCATTCTGCATCTGCAATTGGATTCAGTTTAATGATACCCGTGACAAAATGCGTTTAATTACAAGAATTTTAAAAGACTGTCGAACATAGCCTGTTAATAAAGACTGATTTATCTGATCTAATACGGAAGCGTCAATTAGTTGGGATGTGGTCTAACAGACACGTGGATGGGTTGGATGAGATAATGGTTGTAGTTAACTCTGAGAGACCTGTAGGACAGAAGGAGTCTAAGTATCACAGAGGCGATTCTGGAGCTACTGTGCTTGACAATTCATCTGTGATGGTAGGTGGAAGGATGTTATGAATTTTCTCTCAAATAGTTATTTTATTTGTGAAAAGCACATAAAGTCAGAGGCGAGGGCTAAACCAAAATAGAGGGTTTTATTACATTCTGAATTGTACAATTTACTGAACAATTTACAAGGAGTGATTTTTTTAGAATGTCACAAACAATTGCTGTAAACAATGTGAGATTCCTGTATGAACTGTCCTCATTTCAGAACACTGCAGTATGTACCTGTTAATACAGAGTTGCCAGTATAGATTTGTTTGCGTCATGTGCTTCCACAGATGCAGTTTAGGTCAGAGGTTTACTTTGTTGGGATTCCACAATTGAAGATATTCATCTTTGTGCTTTGAACTGAATTCAGTTTCCCATGATCCTTCACACTTTCACACCGGTGTGTGAAACCTTGCCCATGAACCAAACTACCACCTATGATTGGTCACTGTGTGGCCCAGGACCTGAGGTCATCAGGTCATATAAAACCCCACTACCGGAGACCCTTCCCTCTCATTGACTCTCTTCTCTTCTCACTTCTCAGCTCCGTGAGAAGCAGCTGATCTCTCCAGCTCCTTCGTGGAAGGATCCCATTTGTTGCAGCCAAGCTTGCGACCCTTCCAAGGTCTACTCTTCTGGACCTTTCATCTATGGCAGCGATGCGAGTGCCTGCCTGAGATGAACCAGCAGTGAAGTAAAAATTACTGACAAGTTTTCGTGCCAGCGGCTACAACACAAAGTACGACAGCTCATTCTACAAGCAGCAGGAGCCACGGAATGGAATTAACAGCATGTCAGGAACCTCATCTCTCCTTCCATGGACTTGGTAACATTAACTGGGCCTAGATAGCATAATGTACAATGCTGAACGTTTCATTTCCTTCTCCAATGAGGGAATGTGATCACTCTTATTTGTCCATCTGCCTTTCAGCAGGGTAGACTCGCAGAGATGAACACACTTTGGTGCAACAGGTTCAAAAGCATCGTAGGACAACAGTTGAGGAACTGGTAAAGATGTTGGAGAAAACCGGCACAAATTATAATTACAAAAATATACAAAACAAAAATTATGCATCCACAGTATCATAACTTGAAAGGCTGTTCTCCAAGGGGGAAGGGGTCACTGTACTGAGAGCGTTGCATCATGGGTCGCTGGCATTAGATGTCCTGCCTGCTCTGATCGTAAACTAAAAGCAGCAAGTCACCCCCCGCTGTAATATCTTTGATTTATTTTGAGACAACCCCCCTTTACTGTTGTATCTGTGGAGCCCGAAATCTGGCATTTGGTCCAGCCCTAGTATTTTCCTGCCCTCTTAAACACCGCACTGCCAGTATATTAGAGACATCAGGGAGTATCCCCAGCATCAAGCTCAGCACCAACAGGCAGCCAAATCAAAGTGGGAAGGGGTGATACTGGCTTTGTCCAGATAGAGTCACTTAAGCTCTCCGTCTCCAGCTGCTGTGCTTTTCTATCCACAGAGCAGCGCTTCATGGCTGTTGGCTCAGCAGGCCAACACGGGGATTGTCATCAACCCAGCAAGCGATTTGACTCATGGTGTTACAACGTCGCTAATCTGACACAATGGTAAAATAAAACACAGCATGTGAAACTGCACTGTAAACATAATGGTTATAGTTATGAAGTCATATTTTTCACTGGGTTTGTCCACATTTGCACGCTCAAAAAAATGATTGTTCAAAAAAGGAACACCTGACAGGCTATTCATCACACTGATGACAGGAATCCCACTTAGCACGACTGTATGAAAGGCCTTCAAATCTACTGCTAAACATCATCTTTCTGAAGTTGTGTTCAATTAAAAACGTCATCATCATCAACACAACCAAAACAAAGGAGATCGTGGTGGACTATAGAAAGAAAAAGGCGGACATGCAGCCACTGTTCATCTGTGGGGACTTGGCGGAGAGAGTCTCTGATGTTCGCTTCCTGGGGGTGCACATCAAGGACGACCTGAGCTGGAGCACAAACAGCTGTCACTGTGAAGAAGGCTCGGCAGAGGCTTCCTGAGGGTCCTCAAGAGGAACAACCCGCCGCAGAGACTGCTGGTGGCCTTCTTCCGCTGGTACATTGAGAGCATCTTGTCATACTGCATATGTGTTTGGTTTGCCAGCTGCACAACAGCAGACAAGAAGGCCCTCCAGAGGGTCATCACCACGGCCCAGAAAATCATCGGCTGTCCTCTGCCTTCCCTCAGTGATCTGCACAGCTCTCGTCCCCTCTCACCCTGGTCATCACCTGTTTGAACCGCTCCCATCAGGCAGACGGCACAGAGCGTTAAAAACAAGAACAAACAGACTCGGGAACGGTTTTTATGCAAATGATATTTGTTTACTGAATTCAGTACACAAATAATTTATAGTATTATCTTAATCTGACAGATTTTACAATGTTCTTATCCTTGTTGGTTTTAGATGGTGTGTGTTGTTTTATATTATTTATTTATGTATTTATTTATTTATTAAAAATGCACTTTAAGGATTGCACTTCAATCTCGTTGTCTGTATTTGACGACGGCGATAAAAACTTTCCATTTCCATTTCCATTCCACTCACCTTTATTTAGCATTTACAGAATTTGACTTGCTCTTATCATGGCTGCCACAGACATACTTCTGGGTCATTTCACTCAGTTGGGAACTTTCCTAAGCAAATAAGAGTGCAGCCTGAAATACTAATGTCAAATAAGACTTTTGATAAATCATAACTTAGACGTAAAAATAATTAAAAGCCGAAAAGATAAGGTACAAGATAAAAGAAAATAATAAATTAAAACGAAAAATTCAATTAAAACACCAACAGAAGATGATGAGCTTTTGATCATGGATTTGAATTCACCAAGGGCTACCAACATGTTCATTTTGAAGGTGCTTTGTAAAGATTGCCAGGTACCAGGGGCACAGACTAAATTAAAGCAGATCTTGCGAGCTCAGTGGAAACTTGAGGGAGTGAAAGGCAGTCATTAGATCCAGTGTGATATGTGTGGAGTTATACTACAGGTATATCTATACTGAGAGGCAATGAAAACGCAACACTTTGGTTTTGTGTTTATTTTGGTTCGTGAAGTGTGTAGTTATTTTTTTTGTGAATACATGAGTGAAACTGGCCCTTAAGGCAGGATGTCGTGCTCCAGTCGTCATCATTACTCAGGACAGTAGGGCCTAATGTACAGACTGAGCATAACAGTAAAGACAATGACTTAAATGAAGGAGTAGTTATTGTCTGCAGTGGACCAATGCCGTGCTTACTGACTGCCAACAGGAACCGCGCCTTGGGTCTTTTAGAGTGAGTGCTCGTGAAGTTGCTGTAATGCATCCACTGTCACGAGGTTGCGCCAACGACGCGACCAACTGGGCTCTGTGAATCATCGGCCTCGTCCGGGGCAAATGAAAACTGGTTTGGATATTAGATGAGGAAGAAACAGTGTTGCGTTTTCATTGCCTCTCGGTGTAGTCATTAATCATGATAATGAACTCATATTGGTTTTGTTTATGACTTACCCACATGATTTAACTGTGACGTAATCCTTAGGATGAGATCATCTCTAACATTCAGTTCTGCTTTGTACCAGTGCTGTTCGTTAACTTCACCTAAAATCTGCAGAAATGAAAGTTATAAGAAGAAATGAAGCAGAATTTAATCCCCATAAAAAGTATAATGACATTTGCAAAAACTGATCAGACAGTTAATATTGCTGGACCACTGCAACACCGGCAAAAAGGAAATTCTATTTTGTAGAACTGCAGACAGCAATTCCATTATGGGTCCCCTGTTGAAGTTTTAATCTTTCAGGTGAACATTTCTTTGAGATGAGTGTGAGGTGCACAGTCTGGGCTCTGTGGCTATCACAAAACCACACAACGTGACAGACTTCATCTGAAGTCTCCAAGATACCAGCCTTTTTATCTCGGTGTCTGCATCTACCAACAAGCTCAGTTTTCTCAGCTGGGAATGGAGTGAATTTCATTTCAGTTTTCGTTGATTCTTGAAGTAAATGTGAAAGCCAATGCTCCACTCTTTTTCTCATACCAAAATACGAAACCACAAACAAACCATAAATTATAACCCATGTTTTCCCTCTTTTTCTTGTCAGTTGGTGCAACTGGTTAGTGTAATTGACTGTTACCATGGTAACGAATGTCTAATTCATCATTCATTATTTTTTAATTGAAGTGCCTGACCCTACAGGTCCTACCCTTACACCAAGCTGCATGATAATTGGTGCAGTATTTTCTGTGCAATCCTGCTGATGGACGACATGCAGAAGTCATAAAATAAGCCCCAGGGGTAATAAATGTGAATCAAGAAAGAATAAATTCAGATCCAGGGAGTCTGGCGGCATAGATCCTGACCCTGAACAGAAACTCTTTTAAGCCCCATGTTATTTATAAATGTATGATAAAGAAATAGCATAAATACTAGAGAAAATGAATGAAATAATAACAGACTGAAATGAAACTGAAACACAAAATGTCCATGAAAAAAAAGGAACTTTGTTATTTAAAATGAATACTCTTTCCAAAAGCCACTCTTCCACACGTACTAATTTTCAAGTCAAGATAACTCCATTCATTCCGGTTGGCAGGAGGTCTCTCCCACAGTCACAGTCAGCCACCAGTGGTGAAGCTAATTAAAATAGTTTATTTGGTATATTAATCTCCGCAGGTCACACTCCACAGTTTCCCATAGTGGGAGGAAAGTGATGCATCATGCATTATGAATGGGTTCGCTTTAGAATATACAGCATCTAAATTTTAGCAGATCTTCTGGGAAACGCAGTGTCAGCCTGAACCCACTAGACTGTTCCTCACATCCTTTCAGCAGTTATCACAGTAATCTGGGCCTAACCTAATAGGTCTCCATGGACTCAGTCGTGAAGGCTCACAGCAACACAGGACACAATCAAGCAGCCACTGGACCAGACGAACAATACATCACTGCTTGAAACAAGCATTTTGTCTTGTTTTTGCTACTGGGAAAAGGTGCCACTTTGCCTAACTCAGGGTCACAGATAAGTTTTAATGAGCATGACTCAAGTTACTCAGGAGTCGAAGAGCAGCTCTAGAGGAGGCAGAGTGGGTAGACTGGACGGATCATGAAACGACTGCATAGAACAGCCAATGCGCAAAGCCCAAGTTGTTTTTTTTTCCAATCAAATCTATTTGTTACATACAAATATTCCCAGATTTCCTCTTGCTCCCAATATCAGGGATGAGAGAAAGACCTGGTTTGGCAGAATAAATGAAAAGGACACGACGGGAAGGCTTTTAAACACATTAAACCCACGCATTTGATAACATGGTTATTACTTTCTCACAACCGCCCAGCTATTTTATGATTATACCCATTAACTGTTCAACCTCAAAATATTACATAATGATGCTAATGGTAAATGCTGTGGTTTTATTAACAATTTGCCCTCCCACTTTTTTATTGATATTAGATATTAATTGTGTCGATTAGTATATGAGCAGTTGAAAGAGTGATATTTCTGGGGTGAAAGTGTATCTGTTACACAACTGCACTGATACCCTCGTAAAGTGCTCATAAATATGTATGTAGTCATTCTGCAGTACCTACTCTGGTGTCGCTGGGTAACAGGTGTGTTGGTGTCAGATGTGCCTGTTATTTTTATATGAGTATCTCTGAGTACATCTGCTCCTGAGGCTGACATCTGTGGACTCTTTAGCTCCACCCTGGTTTTACTTCCAGCCAGTGAGAAATTTAGTCTGTCTCTTTTCTGAAAAATGACTGACATCCAGCAACTCACACATGTCTTACTTTTGAAAGGTGCTGTGATAATCAGTGTCCTAGGTTCCATTAAGGGATACCTCAAAATGGATCACATCCAACCCGTTTGTTACGATGTGTGCTGAGTTTAAATGAATGAAGATGTTTCTCCATACCGAAGTCCTGCATGCCTTCGACTTTCTTTTAGATATTGGGCAGAATGCTACGCGCTTACAAAAAACAAAAGCAGGAGCTACCAATTTGTCCTATTGTTATGATCAACAGCAGAAAGGAGATCCACAAGCATTATCATTTTTTCTCTTGTCATCACACACAGGCCTACCTCACCCACCCAGTCACTTTATTGATTAATACAACACACGCTCAAGCAGACTGAGATGCCCACGCGGTTTCTCTAATGTGTCAGAACTCTAATGAGCTGAATTTGGTCTTTGGAGAAATTACACCGCAGATCAGAGACAACCAGGGCAGGGGATCAAGCAGGAAGGACGTTTGTTAAAACTCGATACGTGTCTGAATCACAGCAGTACGAGTAACAATTATTCCGTCTGTAGATCCGTGCGTGTGTGTGGTGGTTGTAATCACAGTCTAGTCTTAAAATACAGCCATTTACATTGTAGGCTCCAAATAAGGGCGAGAAGTAATGCGTAAAATTGTGGACAAGGTTCAAAGATACAACCAGCAAACCCTGCGAAATTACTCCTCAAAACTTTAGTTTGTTAGGACTAACTGTAGAAAACAAAGCACCTTGCTGCGGTTGTTCGTTTTCTGTTATAGCATGGAAACATTGAATAAGACACAGAATCAATAAGACTGTTTTTGAAATCAGAAACACCACAGCAAAGACAACGACTACCTGTCACAGTAGAGAAGGAATGAAACAAACAGCATGCTAATGAAGTCTTTTCATTTCCACTGTGATATAAGGGTAAGGGAGAGGATCCATTGTGATGTTCACTACATATCTGTCTGACGGAACCACAGCCTGCATGAAATGAATGAGAAATGACACCTCAAAGTCCTTAAACACAGGCAAATGTTTAAATCTGCTTTTTTGTAGATTTTGTTACATATATATATATGTGTGTGTGTGTGTGTGTGTGTTTGTGTGTGTGTGTGTGTGTGTGTGTGTGTGTGTGTGTTTATATATATATATATATATATATATATATCTACTGTTGTAGATATAGGTCTGTTGGTTTAGAAGGTTATAATAGCATTACTAAAGACTAAAGTGTCAGATATTTTGCGTGACCTCCCTGGGAGCTTATTCCAGCTGACTTTGGGTGAACACATGGTACACCCTCGACATGTCACCAGTTCATCACAAGCCACATCCACACCTGTGGCAAAATGACAAAATAACCTATTAAGGTGCATGACTGGTTGAGGAAGCCAGAGCGCCCATAGAGAACCCCCACAGAAACTGGGAGGAACATGCAAACTCCACAAAGGAAGGCCCCTGCTGGTCAGTGCTGGGTTCAAGCCCAGAACCAGGTGGTGCAGTGGGGCAGTGGTTAGCACTGTTGCCTCACAGCAAGAAATGCATGGGTTTGAACCAAGGGACAAGGACCTCGGCTCCAAAATGAAACCAATATGTAAGTCACTGGGGTTGGCTCCAGAAAGCCCTGGGTCCCACAGACTTGCATTGAACTTCTCTCTAAAAATACTAAGTCGATATTTATTTCCAAGAGTCATCTGGTGATCTGGTGGTGATCTTTAAATTATTCCTCTGTTAATAAGGTCTCAGGTTGAACAGGTTGTTTGCAGATGATGCAGGCGAGGAGCAGGAGGTGATTTTCTACATAGAAAGTACTGTCAAAATGCCTCTGATTTGAGTTACTGTCGCTCTAATCAATCAGTTCTAGAGACCACAGGGAGCCTTTATCAAGTAACAAAAGTTGCTGTTCATAAGGGGGAAACTGCAAGAAACTGAACACCGGAATAGTGGCTTAGGAACCTTAGTTTCAACTGTACTTTGCACACACCGTGTACGTACACTCGTAGATTAAAAAAAAAACAGCTAAACACAGCACCACAAACACTTAAATCAGATTAACAGTTACACAAAAGACATAAAAACAGCGGAAATCATTCTTAGTGATTACTGTGTCCAAACTGTTTGCTATCAGATGATTAGTATAACCAAACCTGCTCCTGCAGATGAAAAAACTTCAAGGTGAGTTTATTGTTGTCATAAAGAACAACTTTGAGGTTGGTTTTACTACACCTCACCCTATTGATATAAAAATTAGCCAACACTTGGCAGCGGTAAATGTACTTGATATGACGCCTCTCCCTCACAACTTTAGCCGTGAATTCTTACCAGCGGAGGAGAGAAGCTACATGATTGGTGTTTACTTTAGATTAGAGAGCACGCTCCTATTAATTGACCAGTTTCATGAGAGGGAAAAGGGATGTGCACTTTGGATCATCAACTTGATAGCCTTTATTCAAGGAGTCGCCGAAGAGCATTTTTGAAAGTAACCCAGCTATGCATGATGCACGCTATTAGAAAAAAAAAAGCATGCAACATAGATAATTATCAATACAAGTGACTTTATGAGATTTTTTTTTCCATTCAGATTTTAAGTACTGAGAATGTGGCCCTTGCCGGTTCTGAGGGCACAACAAATATTTCATTTTCATTTATATGGCACTTTAAAAGCAAAAACATTTTTTGCACCAAAGTGCTTCACAGAAAAAGGACGTATTTATACATAATGGCATGACAGATGTTGTGAAAATTAGACAAAGTTAAAAACAAGTTTGAGAGCATCTTAAAACATAACTGAAAAAAGGCTGTAAAATGTGAAACAACAGCAATAATAATAATAATGATGACAATAACAGTGGGGGATAATGAGCATCACCACCGCTCAGTGCTTATCATAGTATATTTATAGCACAGATGGTATTGTTAACAAAGGTTTTTGTTCTTTGGTATTATGTCTGCCCACATGTTTACACATATCAGGTATTATATGCTGAAATAAGATAAATAAGCAATAGATACAACTATCTGTAAACAACTTTAAGTGCCTTTATCTCTTTGAATGTATCTGACTTTGTTTGACCCCATACAAAGCTCAAACAGCAGAAGTTAGTCACTGTCCTGTGCAGAAATCAATGAACTTAGAACAAACAAGTTATTTCTTAACGTCCTTCGCTCCTTAACCTGGTGAACATTGGTGGTATATATCTGTCAGTCCATATACAAATGTTGCCCTGCTGCTCTAGCTGCCAACAGCTAATGTAAATTCTAACCTGTCCCATTAGCCCAGGCTACAACGTGGCTGATCCTGAAGCATTTCCTGGCAGCTGTATGACACATGGCAGCTCGTCCTGGTTCTGCCTCCGGGTGTTCTCCAGGTGGGATGTGCTCAGACTCGGCCTGTTGCAATGCCTGCAGATTGCCATTGTTAATATGTTCTACTCAGGGTATACTGGAACAGCTCATAGGCGTTCTGTAAAGAGTAAATTATATGAAGCAACAGAGACCTCATTTCTGGACTGACACACTGCTGCTGAGCTTTCTGATGTCGTTTTTTTAGTTCTGTGAGGAGAATGGGAAGTTTCTTAAACACGGCAACAAAACAGCAGTGGCATAATAGTGCGGGCTGTGCTCAACCTTGGTGTTGAAATGATTGCCCTCTGTAGCCTCTTAAGGTCGTGTCGTGCTAACATTCACAATGTACAGTTGTAAACACACTGTGCGTAACAGCTGCCCTTAGAGGATGAGTAAAAAGTAAAAAAAAAAAAGAGTTGCCTTTTTCAGTTGCCAATGTGAAGCTATTTTTTTAGATGACTTTCTTATTTCTCATGATTCACCTGTGCAAAAAGATTCTATTTTTCACTTACACGGGCCCATTATATATTTCACTTAATGCAGTTGTAATCTATAAAGAGGCAACGGTAATATTACAATGTTCAGCATGCAGTCAACCTTTAAAGGCAAGGCTTTTTATAGACAGCCTATGCGCTGTGCTTGACATTGTAATGTATTCTTACATTGTTGGTTTATTCATTTATTTGCTTGTGTTTCTCTTGTGAGTGTGCTTTACTTGTTTACCTATGTGAGCGAGCTGGTTGGGTTATTTCCTGTCTATCTGATCTGACCGTGGTCAGGGAGAAATTATGTAACAACATGTTTCATATAACTCTGCAACGAGACATTTCATGCACACTTTTTTCGCGTGACAGTCTCAATAACTATATTCAGTGGGAATTCTGTGGGGGAAAA
Source organism: Coranthus polyacanthus (assembly GCA_037367275.1). Lineage (NCBI taxonomy): Eukaryota > Metazoa > Chordata > Actinopteri > Kurtiformes > Apogonidae > Coranthus > Coranthus polyacanthus. The sequence goes on from JAPQRN010000001.1 coordinate 8,406,476, forward strand.
AAAAACTATAAAACTCCCTGAACTGTTCAAAATGTTAATGCTGGAATCTCTTCTATTACACTGTTACATGCAGTCAAGGGCAGAATCACAAAAACATCAATTCAAATCAGTTAGCCTTAGCGGCGGTGTACGAGCACTGCAGTAACAGCTGAATATGAAACATTTCATTTGAATCATTTTGAGAAAATGCTTCAGGGCTGGAGAATATTATATAATTCTGAGTAATTAAACTTTGGAGAACTTAACAAACGTGCTGTATGACATGGTGTCATGAGTACAGGGTGTACTGAGAGGGAGTTTTTCTACTTTTGTTTACAGCAGATGCCACGCATGCGCGCACACACACACATGCACGCACACACACACGCACATACGCACACACGCACACACACGCACGCACACACACAGTATAATCGTGTTTTCAGTGAATCCCATGTTTTCTCAACTGCTAA
>JAPQRN010000001.1:8410076-8424269 GCA_037367275.1 Coranthus polyacanthus
GTTGACTCTTTGCATAAATTTCATGTACATTACTGTCCAAAAGCCACCATCAGGTTTGTTGTTTTTTTAAGGTTATAATGACCGTACGTAAGAATTTCTCAGTCTCTGTATCAAGATACATACAACCAGAATATACAGAAAATATGGAAATAGCATTAAAAACAAAAAAATATGAATATTATATAAAGCTGTATGGTATATATGCTCTGGACAGAGAAGAAGGATAAACGACAGCCCACGTCTAAAGAAAAACTCTGGGACGTTCTGAAGGAAGCTTGGTATAATATAATATACCACAAGATTATTAAGAAAACATCCAGACAAGAGAAGTCAAGATGTACCAATCCAAACGAAGGTCACACTAAATACTGATTTTTACCTGTAGAAGTCACTTTTTTAATACTGTGCACATATTTCCTGCATTTTCTTGTTGTATCTTAATCAAGAGACTAAGAAATAAATACATAAACTAATTAAAAGAACAAAGAGAAAGGTGGCCTAAGACTTTTGCACAGTACTGTATATGCCAATAAAAGTCTTTGAAACTTGCGAAATGCGCATATTATTCTTCAATATGCCACATAAACGTGGAAACAAAAAAACAGCAGAGTTTGAAAAAACAACGCAAAAACGTTTGGCCATGACTTGTGTGTATACATACACTGCTGTAGCTTTTCTTCAATACTGGGAAGGTAAAATTAATTTACTTAAGCTTCTTAATTCAGGAAAAAAAAAAGTAAGCAGTGAATTATTCACCAAATAGCCCGTTTATCTTCGGTTCAGGCTGCAGTCTCTCTGCCACTGATTGTGGTATTGTACAGTCCGATGGCAGCGGGGATGAAGGATCTTCTGTGATGTTCGGTCGTGCAGCACACACATTTCAGCTGCTTCTCTGGTTGGAAAGAATGCGGTGAAGAGGACAATCTGAATTGTCCAAGAGAGTGAATTTGTCTTCTTTCAAACCTGAAAGCCTTTTTTGTTGTTATTGCGTGTGTCTCTGCCATAAGCAAGAAGTGGACTTCAAAATAATTTCCTGAAAGCATCCATTGAATGTATGAAGGATAGGTCTGTGTTCGTGGTTAGTGTTTTTGATTCATGAGGAGAATCTGTACAGATACAAATGATCGGTGCTCCAACACAACAAAAAAGTGAGGTCGCCCACTACAAAAAGGAAAAAAAGAAGAAGTTTGGAAAAACAGAAACATGAAAACACAGCAGACTCTGTGAACGTGACTCTGTGTAGAGACCTCATTCTAAGGTAACAAGAACTATCGCCATTATGCACTAGTGAAAACATCATTCTGAATATTATATTTCATTTCTGCCGTTAGACCCTCACACGGACAGCACTGCTCTACTGTACTGAAGATGGAAATTTAAGATCTGAGCATAAGCGTCTTTAAATGTTCAAATGTGAAAAATATACACAAACGTTCCAGAGGTTTTGATCATTCTTTCTTCTTTGTTTTTTGTGACCTCTGAGGAATCTGCAGAAGATGGCACTCTGTTTAAAAGGAAAGAAAAGAAGTCACATAAGTGTTTTTCTGAGGCAGTGCGTACTTGAAGAATCAGGCGACATGACACCTCATTTCTCTATAGAGTGCTTGTACTGTATGTGGCACTTTTATTTAGCTCCTACTGTGATTACATCTGTAACTGTTATTGTTTTGTATTGTTTAAAGTGTTAAAGTACAAGAAAATGTACCGACAGTAAATGAAAAGTTATGAGATATCTATCACAAAGAAACTGAATTATTAAAAGGTGCACAGACCACATCAGATTGTCTGATGATTGTGGCAGTGATAAGAGGTCACATGTTCAGCTCTGCTTGTTTTCATGTATTATTTGAGGTACCTAATTTCCACGAGAGACATAACATTTGTCATGAAAGTGAGGCAAAGTGGACCAAACGATTCGGTTCTCCTGGGGATAGCATCATCATACGGTCATTAAAGCAGCTGCAGAACTAATAGAAATAACGCAAACTTCACCAACATGCAATCTTTGGACGAGCTTGTGTCATTGTCTGCTTCTGCAGCACTTACACAAAAGATGTAAATTCAACGAACCGCGCTTTGCATGCATATAAAGAACATCTGTCAAACAGGGAAAGGTGCAGCTTTTTTAACATTGATTCAGTCTGAAATTCAGCCTCATATATAAATAACATGCTGTGGAACTAATGAGTACACATGACATTTTGTAAATGTGATGTTGTTTACGCTGTCTTATTGATATGCTTGGTAGGCTTATTCACCTAAATATTAAATGTCTTACCACTGGATATGAAACTCAGGGTTTCTCAACCTTTTCTGGCCCCTAAAGAGTTTTAAGGGTCCCAGAATTGACTTAGAGGAGCTGAAATTGACCGTCTTTCAAGGTAAATCCAATCGATTGTATGTAGAAATTATAATAAGAGGAAACTATTTATTTAAAAATATAAAACATACTCCTACCACCCTTAGAAGCCGTGGTTATTAAAACCACGCTGTAGGATTCCCACACAAGGATGAGAAACTCTGGCGTAGCTGCTGTTTTGTCTGTTACGAAGCAGAAGAAGCCTCGTGTCAAAACATGTGCAACCCTCCATCACCGACGAAAAATAAGCTCTGTATGTACTTCTGTGAATGTTGACATTGATCTTGATGGCTTAATAAAACAGTGCATATGCCGAGTAGAGTGTTTTTATTTTTTTCACGCAAAGGGCAACAGAGAAGTCAGTTTAATTAATTTTAGCGCCAGCAGAGGTGTTTTGTGTGATACCAGATGGGCGGTGTTTTTTCCGATGAAATAAAATTTCGCTTAGGGAATAATTTGAATCGAGTTTTATGTGTATACTCACAATATAAAAGGTATTAGTAATTTAAATGAGCCGCGTAGCGTTTGGGTCACTGATGTACAGCGTGCGTCAATTCTCATTTTATTTTTATTATTATTTTTATTTAAGTATCTTCAAATAAACCATGACGTAAAGTGAAAGTCAAACATGTACTGTACACATAAGGGGGAATGAAAAAAAACCTCCATTAGTTTGTCTAATTATGCACACGTTGGACTTAGAACAATCATTTGCACATCAGTCACTGCGTGAAGGAACGATGAACGAATCTTAGCTGGTGATACTGTTTTATTAATCACAATCTTCTAAAAACATTTATTTGTATTTGAGGGTATTTTGTGCCTTCATTCAGTTGCAGATAATACAGAGGAGACAGGAAACACGGGGACAGAGGGAGAGAAAGGGGAATGACATGCTACCAACCCGACCGTGACCTGAACCGGGGATGTTGTGGTTCCCGACCAGCTCCCTGACCATTCGACTATGGGTTACTGCATCAGTAGGTACGCAGCCCGGCCAAAGAAAAAGTCACACACAAAATATCTCATTGGACCGTCTTTAGCTTTGATTACGGGACGCATTCGCAGCGGCGTCGTTTATGCCACAGTGTCACAATAAATGTCACATTTATTTATCCGTCTAGAGTTGCATTCATTTTGTGCCAAGATCTTGCATGGATTGATGACGGGAGAGTTGCGCCGCTGTGTGAAGTCTTCTCCAGCACATCCCAAAGATTCTCAAAGGGGGTTGAGGTCTGGACTCTGTGGTGGCCGATCCATGTGTGACAATGATGTCTCTTGTGTGGAGGAAACTTTTACCTCAGGATCCACAAACCCCTCCCGACTCCCTTTATCTCAAAAGAGGACAGACTACTTCGGTCTGGTTCGGTCCCTGAACGCAGATGGAACTGGCGTTGGATTCGCCAGCAGGGACAATGTTTTGTTTTTCTATTAGAAAACTGTGTGACCTTTCCTTACCGCCAGGGCAGTTTTCAGCATCTCTTTACCTCTGACAACCTACACAAATCAGTTTAAAAAATGTGTGATCCGATAGAGTCTGCCCACATTTCAAAACGCTGATCTCTTCAGCTCTAGATCTTCTTACAGCTGACACCCGCTGCTGCCTCCATGAGACAGGGCCCATATATCGTCGCCACTCGTCAGACTGAAGTTTGAGAGGTAACCTGGCCTTTTGACATCCAGGTAATCATGAGTGGCTATTGGAGGAGCCTTCAGTGTCTATTCTAAAATGAACTCAAAGTTTATATTTTATATATACTTTTTTCTTTTTTGTTCTCTTTCTTTTTTCTTTGTTCGAATCTTTGAACTTGTAGCTCACTCATGTACTGACTTCTCCACTTCTTTTCTTTGGGTTTGAAGTGAACGTCTCCATAACAACTCCACATTCCTTTCTCTTTGGAGGCAATTTGGGTAAACCACAGGGGACAGTTTGCCACCTATGCCATGGCTTTTTTCCACTTTTTCTTGGTCTGAAAGTACAGATCCAACATCTATAAAGGACTCGACTGAGCTTTTTTTCATTAAATGTATTAAAAAGGGTATGAATAATAAGAATAAGGACACAGAGCAGACACTTGCGTGCTTGTCTTTTCAGTCTCTCAGCACCGTGGAGGCGTGGAGAGCGAGCGCAGTTATTTCATTGATGTTGTGTCTGTGATTTCTGAGTCAATTCTGAGAAACACCAAAGAAAACCAAATCACTGTTATATGTTTTAATTCATTAATTTCTGTGGTCATAAAATGTGGTCATATGAATAACAAGAATATCAAAAGGGGAAAATTTCTTCTAAAGAAATTGTGATACAAAGTACAAATCCACTCATGCGATACGCGTATGAAACTAATTAAACCGTCACAGATGTGTCCTTAAGCGTTGTGAGAAGAGCTGCCTCCTATACATCTTATCAGACCCAGAAAAGTACTGCTCGTGTGCACGGAGCACAAGAAACTTTAGTTCAAGTGTTGCCTCCTCTTTTCTTCCTATATCAGAACGTCACTGATAGTCTGTGCACTCTATTGAGATTCTGATCCTTTTTGCAGAAAGCCTTGATGAAATACACAAAGACAAAGTCCGGTTCCATCAGATTTCTACCACAGAAATGTAGCTTCTGAACATTTATGAAAAGAGTGACGTTTATTAAAGAGAATTTGAGAGGAATCACCCTCACGCATGAATCATATACATCATCGTCATTTAACCCACAATCCATGATCATGAACATACAGGAAATAGAAATGCAGGGAGCTCATGTCTTATTAAGAGGAGCTAAGCTCCCTCTGGCTCCGCTGTTGTTCACACCCGGGATGTCAGAGATGTTTCTTGGATAAACAACAGCACACAACGACAGATATGAAAGTGTTAGATTTGACGTACAGCGTCAAGTTGCTTTCAACATGCTTACATGCTACTGGGTCAGATATTTGACACATTTCTCACCACAAAGGTGAGAAATACAAAGCCACAGGAAAACTAGAAGACAGAAATGTTTGTTCTTCTAACCCATTCGGTACAACCCTCAGGAAGTGATGCTGAGTAACAGTTATGTCCACATTCGTATAGTCTGCAAACACATACATGTATTTTTTTGCATATATTCCTACCTCCATCATCCTTTTGATGACCTGTTGCCATGGCGAATCATTGTCTCTTACAGTGAACAGACTCGTTCCGGGACCGAACACTCAGAGCCCTGGCGCGTTCCGAAAGGTTTTAATGATCAAAATGCAAATTACTTTCATCTCTTATGCTTTCTTTTTTTGTCTGTCGTTTTTACCTTTCTCACAGCTGTTTTTATCGTCTCTGTTAAGTTGCGTATAGTGATTTTTTTTTTTCCTTTCTCACCTCGTTTCACTTTGTAAGAGTTGTTTTGAAAACATAAATATTAGTATTATCGTTCTATTATGATTGAGACTAGACTTGACTTTCTGACAGAAGCGTATAGTTAGGGCTGGCTGAGGTGACCCTGAACCTAGGCCACCGCATTGAGCACCCCTCCTCCTCTAGCCATGTTTTATTCATGTCACCTCTTTTAATTTGTACAACCTTTAGAGTTTATTTTATTAGTTAGTTGTGTTCATTATTATATATTAAAATTGGAACATTATCATTTTATTTGTGGATTGAGGAAGTGCATTAGAAGCGCACCTGTAGTGATTACCTACATTGGCGGCGTAATAAGCCTTAAGACAAAGGATGCGATGTGACACAGAGTGATGTTCTGGGCTTCTACTTTTGTTTTTTCGGACATTAAAGTGTTGAGCATGGAGCCAGCTGTCCCCATGCCATGCTTTAACCCTCATTCAGATTTAATGTAGCATGAGATAAAACCACAACCAAGTAAAAACAACAGCGTTACACCATTATATATCACTAACTTTGTGTGTTCCCTCTCCAGAAGTTTGTTTGTCTTCTCTCTCCGGCTCCAGAGCTGTACTTCTGCCGATGTGTGCTTGTGGCCTTCAACCGTTTGACCGTGTCCTCCAGTGTCTCTGTTTTGTTTGTTACCATTGTTTCTACTTTTTGTTTCTCTCTCTCTTCTTTAAGGCAGAGGAGGCACAGGCAGATGGCCGCCTACCCAGAGAAAGGTTGACATAATCGTGTATCGTGATTGCCGCTGTATAAATAAAACTGAATTTGTATGCAGTTCATAGAGCCCTCAGTGCTGGCAGCAGAGAAGAATGAAGACACAAAAGTGTGACATTCTGAGAAATCATGCACCGCTGGTGTAACACCCCCCCCCCCACCTCCAGGAACCTTTACCATCCCTGCATCCCACATCCTCCTAGCCTTTGTTAAAGGCCTAATCCTCTGTTACTCGCAGCTGGAGAACAAAAGAGAACAAAAGAGAACAAAAGAGAATGTGATGCAACTGATGAAGCCCTTTTCAGCCACTCTGTTAGAGTTAAAGCAGGACAATGCGGCAGCTGTTTATGCTGCTTTATATATTTATGCATCTATTATTTTACAGTCACATATACCCCACAAAGAATCTACAAGATGACTGTTGGTGTAAATCCTCCTCAGGACATGACTAATGCAGCTGAAGACCCTTGTCAAACCTTACCGGTTATATACAAGATTATATTATTATTTATATACATCCTGAGGTTTACATAACCTGGTGCAGCTCTATAAACAACATCAACAACAGACCTGGTCTATGCACTCATTGCACTCACTTTGTGTCCTCTTTTATGCACACGTTGGCAGAGCTGCTGAGCTGAAGGCTCTAAAGCCTTCTTTAAGGGCCGACGTAGGACTGTTGTTACGGTTTGTCTCGACCCAGTGCGAACCTAACGAAATGAAACCTTTTTCCCAGTTTGACGGCTCCCGTTTTTAACCTGATAAACAACACAAAAAATACATAAATGAACAAAAGAAGAGTGTCTGGTACAACTTCACTCACTTCCAAGGTGTACGGAGAAGGGGAAAAAATAAACTGGTCAAAACTCCAGCATCACTTACAGGATACAGAACAACTTGATGTTGTTCTTCCACGTGCGTCTCAGAGTTTCAGTACTGTAGAAACAAAAAACAAAGAGCTTGTAGCGCAACTTCCAAGTTGTTATATAAACCACCAAGTGTTGCTGGAGTTTTGGTTTATTTTCAGATTGATTTGGCTGTGTTTGTAAAGTAATATTTAAAAGGTAATGAAATATTATTGCGATGCTAACATTGCTTTTCTTTGTGTTATTACTTTCTTTAATTAGATTTATAAAAGCCAGCGACTGAAGCCTGCAATCATAAATAACATCTGTTTATTTTTTATATTGGAAAATAGAACAATATACCATCATGTACAGAAGATAATTCAGGCAGAAATTGGTGTTTTACAGTGATAACATATTTGTCACATCTTTATGCAAAACCTATTAATAATATAATATTTCAGGATAGTTCATTCTGATTCCTTGGCATCTTATTCCCAAATCACTCCACCCAACAAGCCAAATGTCAATACTAATAAGCTTGTTTACTCACTCTTTCTTACACACACAATACTTCTTTTTTGTGTATATGCACAAATATATCCACAGAATCTTTTTTTTTTATAAAATGTAGAAAATTTGCATATAAAAATATCTTTATCCCACATTTCACATAAAACGTGTTTACACGCAAGTGCTCAGTTTGGCAGAGTAAACATTGAGTATATGTGGCCACATGTGGATTAAGCCATGGAAGAAAAAAACAAAAACAAAACAAAAACAAACTTTTACACGTATAATGCATTACAGACTTTGTGTCATAATTGAAACTACAGCACAGCACTGATTTCTCAAAGGAGGAGGAACCTACTGCTCTTCTTCACCTGTTCTGAAGGAAAGGGCGAAGCTCGAACATTAACCTGGAGTTTGACGCAATGTGTCGTTAATAGCTCTCAGGGGAATAATAGGAAATATTTTTAATTGATCAGCTTTTGCCAGCGGCCATGGTGTCGCTGAACACATACAGTAAATGTTCTCGTCACGGGATTAGAACACAACGGCCGCTCGAATGAAAAAATGTTAAATCATTCAACAAGCTTGAACAGCTTCTCTCACGGCTCACAGCTTTATGTCACTGTGGGGAAAACAACAACAAAACATCGATCTGGCCCTACGCCCTTTTCATAAAACAATTACTATGCTCCATTTAAAAGACTTCAGAGATGCAACTTGAATGGTTTAATTATTTTTTTAACAATGATTGAGAGTTCTGTCTCTCAGATGAAGGGATCTTGACTTTTAAGAACACAAACACACTATTATTTAAAGGGAAAAAAAACACACAACTCGTGTCGGCGTGTGATGAAAGCGATTTGGCTTTTTGGTTTTTTTTCACGATATTCTCAAAACAATACGCTCAGACTGAGATCAGCGATCTTTGTGAACCCGTTCAAGGCTCGGTACGCTAAGAGGTCGAGTCACTCGGCAACTCGCATTCGAAACAGAACCGTATTAATCACAGGTGACGTTTCAAGGAGAAAACCAAAGTATTGAGCTGTGGTTTAATGTTGCACATGAGAGTTCTTGTGTGAACAAAAGCTTCTGTGATTGACGTCTTCTTCAAAAACCTGCACAAATAATACCGGTTTTATCAACAGCATCTTAAGAGTCCAAACGTGGACGCGTGTAAAAAAACACACTCATGAATAAGACATTCAGTTATTATTGCTTTCTTACCAGCAAAAATAAATAAATAAAGTGATATGGTTTGCGTGGTTTACTGTATCTGACCCTTTCTTAAATACTTACTGTTTGTTATTAGAGAGAAATATTATGTAGAATTATACTAAAAAGGGAAACACCCAGAGACAACAAACCTTTTACTACAAAGGTTAAAAAGTCAGATTTCTAATACGCTTCATCACTCATGAGAGCTATTTGCCTGCAGCAACATTAATTACCATCAACAAGACTTTTTTTGGTTTCAGACTAGTCACGTATTTAAAAAAATCTTGTTTTGCTCAGGGAGTCAAAGGGCACAACCGTTAAACCTCAACGTCTTCCTTGTCAAGGCAGGCTCGGGGCTCATCTTAGGCACCTTCTTATTAAAACAAAGAACAAAGAGTTGGGTGGAACACTCAAGAGATTTGCAGTGTTCATTTTTACTGGGACATGTACAGTACTTAACAGATTGATTAGACCACCGCCCAGTGTAAGGTTTAAGCCGCATCGTTGCAGCTACTCACCACAAATCGCTCTGAATCCCTAGTTCAGAACAGTCTGCACAAGAATGGCAAACCCAAACACTTTTTAGAAGTGGAGCGGTCAGAGGAGGATTTTTGGAAAACAATGGCTAACACAGGCAGCGTACCGTGTGCGTGACCGCGCTGTACCTGAACGTGACACCAAAACCTTGCTCATTAAACAGTTACATGTGTCATTAGACTTGAAAGCATCCTCATCCTCTCTTAAACTTAAACCTCTGTACGAGTACGAGAATATGGTCAATCTAATGTCCAACTTGCATTTTAGATGATACACTAATAAAATGATATGTTACGATATAATATTTAGCGACAACTAACAGTGAAGTTGCAGATTACAACCACCTGAATACACCCCCTACCCTCACCTCCAGTGAAAAACAAAGGCAAAATACCCTTGTTAGAGCCACTGTTTGTTCTGTCCTCTCTGGGCTTTTTAGTTAAGGAGATATTAACTATGAATAAACATAACTGCAAATTTCAAATGCCATGTCTACAGTTAGATACTCCCAAATCCCCCTAAATTGCAATTGGGAGTTGTATTCGTGCACTACTTTATATGATTTAGACTGTTTATTCATACAAATCTTTAAAGACGAGGCTGATTTAGTGCTCGTATTATACATTTTGTAATTTCATTTTGTCATAATGTTGGTGCCACACCATTGACAGTCAACAGAACAATGTTTCTCAATTGCAGTGTCCTTCGGGTACAGAATCTAAAGTCAAATTAATTCTGACCGATACACTGCAGCTTTACTGAACGTCGGGTCCATCGTCCGTGAATGTCAGGTGTGCTGAAAATTCACTGACTTGGACTTTTTTTTTTACAGAAATACTTATTTTGTGCACAAAAAGTCAGTCACTGTCCTCCCATAACCTACTACTGAGGGCAGATGGGCTCTTACACTAGATATGGAATAAATAAAGTGGGTACACATGAATAGTGGAAGAAAAGGGAACGAAAACTCTGGTGGATATTGCATTAGTAATACACTTCACAGTACACAATGTTTTTTTTTTTGTTTTTGTTTTGTTTTTTTGGAGTTTCTTCTTTTACACGGGGGAGATTCGTCAGACAGCTATATAAGAGGATCCCCCGGACCTGGATTTATTGTCGCAGCCAAATAAACAATTAAGAGACCCAGGTCAGTGATTGTACAGAATACCACTCATCTTCAAAAAGTCATTACAATTATAGGCCCAGGTCTTTCCACTGTGGGTTTACCATGGGAAAAACAACATATCCCTCTGAGACACGCTGGAGATCAAAGCCTTGCACTGTCACAGGTAAGCTGAACTGCAAAAATTACATTTAACAAGGGATCAAACATGATTAATGTCTATCGGAAACTGTAGCCTAGAAGTGCCTCGTTTAATGAAGTGGGCAAATTACATTCTGCCAAAATAAACACAATCAGTCTGTTTTGACAGGAAGAGAAAAACTTCATTCATTCGAAGAGAGTGATAGATTTCAACACTTAATAAAAGACATAAATGCAGATATTCTGCATGTGCATGTTTCTGTATGTGCATGTAAGGGACTTCATGTTTCCAGTGCTAAACAGACAAAAAGTCATTGGTTTAAACTGCATATAAGTTGCTCAGGCACTTTTAAGTAAGAGAAACCAGAATATAGATGGACTAGCTCTGATATTTCATAGACAGGTCACATCTTCTCATTCTGCACTTTATATCCCAGCATTATTAAAATCTCGTTTGCTCGCTTTTGCATTTCGTTATCACGTCTCCATGGTGCAGCCACTCGAGCCAGCTCATTGTCTGGGAACAACGTGGCGTACCGCTGTGAACTCTATTGCTTTGATCACAGAGACTGGACGTCATTCATATCGTATCGCATAAAAGGCTTTGTGTGTGCGCAAATGTCAAACATCTCAGTGTCAAAAGCTGGACTCCGGGACTGTCCTTTTGCGTCCCAGCGAGGTTGTGCTGTAACGAGGCTTCTGCAGGGTGCTATAGGAAGGCTTGTCTGCTGTCAGGCTGCGTGACTGTGCTGGGGCTGTAGACGTCCCATTACGGTGCAAAGATGCTGTCCTACGCATGCTCTGCTCTGCCTTTGTGGGGATGTTGGAAGAGCTCTGGGAGCGTTTGATGTCAGATGAGGGTCGTCCCACTTTTCCATTTGCAAGCTCATCGCCCAAGTAGCCTGAGCCATTGGATCTGCCTCCCTCCACCCCAGTTCCGCCTCCTGCTGCTCCGTTGGACAGTGACAGCCTTGACAGGGTCCTTCTGCTTCCTTCCTCACCGCCTCCCTTTCCCGAATCACCCTCTCTGGACTTTCTTGAATCCTTTTCTTTCTTCAGGAAGCTACCTTTAAAGAAGGAGAGAAGTCCCTCATGGCTCTTGGGCACTTCACCTTTTTTGGGCTTTGAATTTCCTTCATATGTACCATGGTCAGCTCTTTCCCCTTTGTGTCTTCTCAGTGTCCCATCGTGAAGGCTGGGAGTGCTGTAGCTGGGCTGAACCCCAGCACTGGGTCTCCTTTTTGTCTCACTGTCTTTGGAGGAGCTCTGTTTCCTGGCATCCTTCCTCCTGGTTAGGGTGTTACTACTGGAGCTGCTGCTTATGGCGGCGACCTCATCTCTTGCTTGGCTGCTCTTGCTGTGTCTCAAACTGGCGGTCTTATCTGACGGCCTCCTCTGGCCCTGAGGGATCTGTGGAGACTCGGGCGCCGGTTCTTCCCCAATACCCAAACAACTCCCGACACTGGAAGATCGGGCATTGGCAGCAGCCTGGCCCTCAGCAGCTTCCCTCTTGCCGGGTGGTCCGCTCATGAGTGTCACTATTGGATCCTTTGTGCATCGAGGACGTCTGCCAGATTCCAAGTACTGCACCAGCTCAACAGGTGCCGGATCTTGGACTGGTGGAGGCACTGGGTCAGGTTTCCGTCTGTCCTTGGAGCCAAGGGACCAGCGGAGAGGAAGCACTTTGCTCAGGGTGTCCTTGGTCTTGCTAGGGGCTCTCATGCTCACGCTGCGTCCCTGGAGACCCCTGATGAAAGGTCTGCTCTCAAACCCCCCTAAAAGATTTGTAAAGAAGACAATATTTTTGTTGTAACATTTAGACACAACATGGTAACAATCCTGAAACAAACAACAGCCATTAGAGGATGGAAGATCCCCGGGCCCTGACAAAATCAAAAAGTGGTACTTGTCACTGGGGGATAGTTTAGTTTCATTGACTTAGTCCAGTGACAGCAGAGGAGTTGAGTAATGTCAGAAAATGGCACCTTGAATTAGTCAACAACATATATATGTATATACACACACACATACATATATATATATATATAAAAAGAAAACTGAATCAGACAGACAGAATAGAAAAAGGCACCACTTCAACATAACAAGTAGCAAGTTTGGCACAAAAATATTCAATGGTTTTCCTGATATACTATATTTCTGGATGTGGTCCCTTACCTTTTTCCTCTTTAGTATCATTGTCGAGGAAGACTGGGGACTCAGGCGAGTCAGGTATGGAAGACGGGCAGGTGGTGGAAGATCGAGACACCAGACTTCCTCTCTTACTGTCCCCTGTCAGCCGGATCAGCCAGTGGTCTGACATGGAGGAACTTGTGGAGCCTGCGATACAGGTAGACAAAGGAGACTTTGTAAGAACAGTGAATTAAAATGAATGTAGAGCAGTATTGAGGAGTGATTTCTATATCATGTTTTTTTTGTTTGATCGACATCATTTACCACCTTTAGAGCCTAACTGTGCTGTAAATGGTTGTAAAGCTGAAGTCTTTGTATGTATGTGGAGTAAGTTTAAGGGGGAGAGGGACGTAGCAGTCCAGTACTGTGTATGGATGTGTATGGATGTGTATGGATGTGTATGGATGTGTGTGCGTGGGGAGGTCCGCAGGGCGGGCAGCCGATAGAGGATAGTCGGGAGCAGACGAGCTGAACAGCCTCTGGGACGGAGGTTGCCCGTCTGGAGGGGAGCGAACTCGAACACAGGGAAAGGGGCGTGCGAGGGGTCCCGAAGGATTCAGCCACATTTCCTGTTCGTCTGCTGCTCACGTTGGGTGGAGAGGGTTCTGACAGGGAGCCCAATAATTTTAGAGCAGACTTTGACAGCGATTTCTGTTGCCCAGCGTTGTTTTAGAAGTATGAACAGCTGAAACAGAATTGTAGACACAGCTCTTTTATTGCTATGTCAGTCCACGTCCTCCACCTGAATCAGATAATGTTCAGCCATTCAAGCATCGAGCAGGTAACGCAATATTGAATATTTTTTATTTCTTGTTCTCTGTGCCTTATACTGTAGCATGCAAACCTAAATCGATTTTATGTCTTTAATGCACCACCTCAGTCCCTGCTGTGTTCTGAAGTGTTCTATGACAGAGCGCTTATAGGAAGAGAAGGAAATGAGCAAACATCGTGTCTGGAGGATAAGACAGTAAAGCCCTTTTAATTTAAATCTATATTTAGGTTGGTTGCTGCAGATGATCTTTGATGACGGTCAAAGAAACGGCTTCACTGAAAAATGTTTCCAGTCTTCCAATTTTTGAGCAGCATTCAGCCAGAAATGTAACCAGCATCCCTGTAATATCCCTTGAATGAGCAGTGATATTAAAAGAACTCATTTTAAAATGCAAATCACACACGCTACGAATTCA
>JAPQRN010000001.1:8424369-8442853 GCA_037367275.1 Coranthus polyacanthus
CCTGTAATATCCCTTGAATGAGCAGTGATATTAAAAGAACTCATTTTAAAATGCAAATCACACACGCTACGAATTCAGTCATTCAATAATGGTGAATGGGAAATGGGAAGACGTTCATTAAACATGACTTAATAGTTAGTTTTGAAGGGAATGCTCATAATATTTCAGTTGTTTACAACAAACCAGATAATCCCAAAAATATGTCCCAGCCAAGAATGCGGAAAATGTAAAAACAAACAAACAAACATACAACTTGGCTGCTGCAAATGCATTTTTGGAAGAGCTTGTGCAGCCGTTCATAGCAGCTAAAGTGGCCTTTCTGACATTCAAAGTCACATACACTGCACATAAATGACTGGTCAGTTGGACCGGTAGCTGTTATAGGCTGATACCAAAGATACTAATGCTTACCAAGAAGGACATTTTGCCATTTTCAGGTTCCATATAGGCATTACCTCCACCATACAACCAGGACAAAAGGTCTGAAGTTGATCTGTATACAGACAGGACGGACACGATGACCTTTCCAAGATTATGTACGTTGCCTTAGCAGTCTCTGCATGTGATTTATTCCTTTTAGTTTGAAACAAAAAGAAATGTCAACCTTGCACTCCCAGTAAAGCCGTAGTAATACATGCACATAAAATGTGTGAAACAAAATGTTTGTCGTGACTTTCTTCCACCTGATCTGTACGTGTGTTGTCTGGTTAATGGGACAATGCATCCAAGATCTTAAAACAATGGCCTTTAGTATTATGTGCTGATTTACTATTGAGGAGAACAATTACATTCTCCACACTACCTTTTGCCCTTCAGAACTTGTTATTTCAATCTCCTGTTGTGACTGTTTCATTTGTTGGTTGTTTTTTTTTTTTTGATGGCCTGAGGCAGACTGGAGGCTCTGGGCCTTTGCGACCCAGCACAGAGTCTTGTTTTTCTTTCAAATTAATGAACTTATCTTTGATTGTGACAAAGCCAAGACCATGCTTCTTCAATATTTGATGTGAAGAGTGAGTGAGACTCAGCGTGGACTAAATAAGCACTGCTGCAGAAAATAACTTAATGGCAGCTTCTTGCCTTGCAATCACACCATCTACTTTCATTTTCTAAGAGGCTGTCAATCTGCTCACATTGTTATGATAAATGTTGGTCAGTGTGAGTGTAACTGATTTATTGAACGCTCCGATTTATGACGTTGAGTCTTTTTTTAACGAAGGGCAAAAAATACATGGCCGACAATGTGCTGTCAACCATTATGTTATATTTCTGAAATCGCCTCGAGGCATAAAAGGCAGCGATGTCATAGCAACAGAGGCAGAAGATCTCCATTGTAGGAACTACAGAAAAGGCGTTGTGGTTGCAAACTGCAACTTCACTGCTAAATGTCACTAAATATCACATACTGAGCCTTTAAATAAGGACATTTAAAATGATTAATATCATTAAATAATGCTTGTATTCTGCAGTATTATCCAGTCAAAGAAGCAAAGACCTTTACACATTTTTTGAACAAACTGATGACAAACCAGTGCATATTTTGATTAGACACGCAGTAAACATTTGGTTCAGATTCATACATATGCTTTTTGTGGATCTATATTGTATTTTATAATGAACCGAGCTTTAGTCAGAATACTTTTAAATGGTCAAACTTTACAGCAACCTGAAACAGGGATGTAATTTATTCCTGCTTTGTTGTTTGGTTGCTGTCTGTTCATTACTGCTGGCGGGAAATCAAATTGCCATTGAACCTTGAAAAGTGGGTGTATGTACATATTTACAACTTTGAGGTGAAATGTTGTGCATAGTTTTCAAGATAGGGCAGTTGGGGGGTTCTTGTTTTTGTTTGACAACATAGGGTATGTCTGGTTGGACTGCACATCAGTAAGACACACTGGACCGAGTGTATTTCTGGCAGTTAACAAAAGGTTTCTGGCAGATTTTAAGGATTGGTTCTGTAAGGCTATATATAGCCATGAAAAAGGCCACTATTATGCCATCTCTGTCAAGGGATGAACATCTGAGGGCCCTTGGTTACGGTGCAGGACTGGGTTCCTCGTCCACAGGCAGCAGCTGGTCCAGGCTTTACAGGTGAAACGGACCCGCATACCCTCAGGACATGATTGGTCGCCGGGTCAGAAGCCTGCGTCGGAGGATTACCGCCTGCATTGAAGCCAACGGAGGGCATACACCGTACTGACTGTCGATATTATTTCTAACTGAATTCAATTTGACATTTTTGTTTCTTCGTGTCCACATCTCATGCTCAGGCTTGGGTTTGTGATTTAAAAAAACATTTTTTGGGTGAATATTTGGACAGATGGGATATGAGCAGGTTGTTTGTGACAGAATCAAACCAAATCAGTCTTGTTAACAAGCATAGGCTCATTTACTTAACACATTTTTTAACAGACGTACATCTTCCTAGTCTCTCAGAAATATACCTCTCAGGGAGCTACTGGCCGACCATGGAGGAATGGTGTTGCGTCTCTGGTAGAAAAGGATGTAGGCCCCTCTGGTGCATACTTCTTCCTCTGGCACCAGGTCTACGCTGCTGTCGTCATAGCTATACCACTGGCCATCCACTGAGTTCCTACAGTAGGCTGGATTAAAACATAGTTCACAAAGTCAAAACCTTAAAAAGAGCTACCATTAACGATGCAAACGCAGAAATATACGTAACATATAGAGGCTCGTTCACTCACCACAAATGTGACCCAACTATCAAGTGATAACAGATGCACACTCACATCCCGTGTTTCTATGTTTAATATTTACTTCAGTAAACCGGAAATTATAATACTGTACCGAGGCTCACTCCTCCGCCCTCAACGCCAAGGTGTCATAGTAACAGCCTCCTCTCCTCCCGCTTTATCCCCTGCCATCTCCAGCGCTCCTGCATATTATACGTAGCTTCAGGATTGCAGGGTTTCACAAGCTGTCCCCTTCACTTTTCAACCATGTCTTTTTTTCTCCTGTGAACCTAAATTTCCCATTCTGCAAATCAGTTGGTGTCATCATCTGAAGGCTCTGCTAACAATTACAAACACATCACACGAGTAGGCGCCTGATTATTTGCAATTACTGCCCAGTGTGAGTCCAGGTACTGACGAAAGTCTTCTGAGCCAATGTCCACAGATGATTAAAGACCCTTTTAACGGATGCGAACCTAGCCGACTGGGTATCGTATATATTTAGCAAACTGTGTACTGCAGGAACGAAGTGAGGTCAATCTGTGCAAGGCAGGTTTCATGTTGGGTCCTGAGACTTAATAATAATTACACCTGTTTATCAATAATGATGTTGTAATTATCTTGGGAGTTTCAGTTTCAGCACCACATGAAAATACTAGGATAAAAACAGTAACACGTGTGTGCGTCGTGCATCTTAAATAATGTCAGTAACAGACAGTAATGAGACAATGTGACTGAACTGGAAAGTCTTTGTGTCTTTGTCCTTTGTTTAACGTCGGTCATTAGCTTTGTGTTTTTTTAATCTAAAGGTTTCAAAGGCATAGGTGTGAGTTTTCAGTCCCAGTGTTTACCACGTCAGTGACGATGCTGTAATTATCGCCAGTAACGAATCTCAGAGCTGAGTGATGAACAGCATCCAGTGTCAAGAGTTGCAGATGAAGTGTGCGTGTAAAGAACGTCACCGTAATCTAAAACTCACTCATAATCTAAAAAAAGGTTGCCTCAGTAATCATCTTCCTACAATGCAGTGGAGAGCTCGGTTTATTCCAATAAAAGAAACCAATTTTCTGTCTCAGTTTAGTCACTAGTTCTGTCACATGATCTTTAAAGGTTAGGTTCTCATCAATCCACAGTCCTAGATATTTGTACTCTGTGACTTTTACAATTCTTGAACCATTTTGAGTGGAGATGACGTTATTATCGTAATCAATATTTCTGGCTCTGGAGAAGAACAACAATTTTTGGTTTTATCTGCATTTAAAACTAACTTGTGATTACTGAAAGCAAAGAGCACTGAAGTGAAGTAATCGCAGCCTGTGCAGAATCAGTACGGCGTAAAATCATCGTCTGCATGAAGATGAATTTGTGTGTTTTTAATGAGCGCGCACACAGAGCTCACAAATCAGCTTTCATGCTTCTATAGTATTTTTCACGTCTGTAATACGATATACTGAAACGTCCATCAAAAGGCTCCAGCTATTAATAGATTTCAGGCAGGTGCTTTTTATACTTCAATAATAAAGTCAAAGGTTTGGAGAAAGAGAGACGGAGGAGTTAAGACCGGCTTTCAGCGCCGGTCTTTGGTGAATTATGAGGCTTCTTTTCATTGGAAGGGGCTGATTTTGCACTGAATGGATGAATATTCTGTCATTTAAATGCATGCATGCTATCTGCTTAGCAGCGCAATTTACAATAAATTCCACCCTTTGCAGGTGCTTAAGAGTTAGACGCTATATTTTTGTCTCATTTGCGCCAGTTTCCTGTTTTGTCTGTGGGTCTGACCCGAAGGCTACAGTTTAGTAGAATTGAATCCATTGCTTGAAGTGAATGCTTGAATATCTAATGGAGGTCCAATGACACTGCTCCCAATACCCCTCCTTGACTGAACACTCGTGACACTGAGGATTCTCTGGCTCTTGATTCGAAATCAAGTTTGTAATCAAGGTGAAGAACACCAGTCGTCGCATCTTGATTAAAACTGGGAAATGTTTCAGCGCCCACTTGCCTTTTAAATTTGATGAACGCCAACTCTACTGAGATTCATACTGAAAGTGATACTAAACCCTAAAATGTGTTTTTTGAGCTAGAAACAGAATCACATGACCCAACCGTGATGAAACACATCAGTTCTAGTGCAACAAATTGACAAATGTGTAAAGAGAAAAAAAAACCTGCATTTCATGGGTGAAAAAGATTTTATTCACCACCTGGTTCAGAAAACTTGTGTGTGTGTCTATAGCCTAAAACAGCTGCACAAGCTTCATGTCATGTCATCTTCTGTCATTAGGTCCTGGTATGATAGCACTCAGTTTCATACCTGTATAATGTCCTCCGTGCATTCCTCCATGATGGTTACACACAGCGTAGAGGTCGTACTGATAGTCGTGGAGGAGGGTCATGTCAGCGGGTTGGTGATGTTGGCCCGGGGGCTGCTTCCAGGAGGGAGCCCAAGCCCCCAGGTTCAGGTTCCTCATACTCTGACTCCTCTTCACCACATGGGGGGCCATGTCCAGTCCAGTCAGGGGGAAACGCACCAGGGTCGACAGCTTGTTTCTCCGCTCACCCACCTGTTTGAGCAGCCCTTATTTATACAGGTATACACGGTGTGTGCAGAGATATGAAAAAAAGGTTGTATGTGTAAAATCTATGAGGAGTAGACAGAAGTACAAAAATGGAATAATTGAAAAAAAAAAAAACAACAGCAAAAGCAAATCTCTTCTCTTTTCCTGACTTGTACCTGCTCCAGCTTTTTACGAAGGTGGAGAGGGGTCTGATTTGATGTCAAACACCAGGCAAAGAAGTTCAGAGGACAAAAAAAAAGCCAGGATTTAAGTGGTAAGTTGAGCGCTGTGGTTGTCTGAAATGAATTAATGGTGTCGTAATGATCGTTTGCAGGGTTTTTCTTTTCTTGCTTTTTATTGTTGCTTTATCATACAAACACTTCAAGTAAATCACTTATTAGAAAATCAATATCCATCTATCTCCCTGCCTACAATTTAGAAACATTTGATGGGAGTGTTGACAGAAAGAAAAGATCAGTGTGGTAAACCGTCCGTTTGTCACACTACAAGAATGTGTAAAACCCCTTTTTATTTATACATCACTAAAGCAATATTTCTATTAGATAAAGATCAAGTCAGAGAGTATCTCGTAAATGCCACCAAAGTCAGATGTTAAAGGTGTTCTTCCAAAATGGCACATTTTAGGTCATTTATCAGACTTAAAAATACAAGCCAGCTGTTCACTATTTACTAACATTTTACCGACATTTTTAACTATTACGAAGCTAACCTTACCTTAGCCACTAATCTGTGCTACTCCTAACCATATCCTGAACTTCATACTGTCTTCAAACTAGAAGAGGAGCTACAGGAAACATCAGTTCTGTTTTCAGCTACAATAACCCCCAAAAACTACTGTGCACCTCCTTTCCATCGCCAGGTGACTCACGAGTGAATCAATGAAACATGTCGTCCAGGTTCAGACTACGGAGCCTCTGTGTTATAGTTTTATAACTGTCATAAGTACAGGCAGACTTTATAACCTTCTGTTATATTATATTAGTTATATAAGCTTGTTAAACACTAGTCTAGTGTTTAACACTAGTAGCTAAGATACAGCACCACTCCACCATGCAACGGTATTGTATGACTCGCTATAAAATAGTGTTTTACATGAAAACACACATTAGTTTTGCTGAGAGCTGGAGACAGCAGGAAAAACCGTGGTTTGTAAATGCAAACCCAGGTGTCTATTCCATAACATACCTTCGACTGTGAGATTTGTAATGACATTTCTGCTACTTTAACATAGCGTTGGCAGCTAGAAACACCTTGTTTTGGTGATAACTAGAACCCTCAAAAACCAAGTCTCTACCAAGTGCATGTTGTACAATATGCATATTGGTGTTTTTGTGTGTACATAACCTTGGCTAGTTATTACATGACTTGTCTTTTACCTTTTTCTATTATCTCTTTAATTGCATTAACCTGAATCTTTCTTTTCTCTAACATATTTTTTTTTGTCTTGCAGTACTTGAAAACGTGGCCTGATCTGATCTCAAGATCACGTTTTGAAAGGTCTCGGTCTTGGATTTTATTTCAAGACCGGTCAAGACAACAGCTGCAGGAACGTCACTGAAACTGCCTGTCCACTCAAAGCTGCGATTTGAAAAAAATGTTTTTTTTAGGTGTAAAACATTTTGACATTTCGATTCAGCTTACACAATGAAAACTTAAAAGAAAAATACACGCCTACCCTCTTTTTAATCACTTTAAAATCAACTTTATGATTGTCATTTCAGTGTTCAGACAAGAAAATGAACTGGTTTGGTCCCATCAGGCCATAATCTCTGTAATATTTGAAAAACTCTATCTGTGTATCTAGTCTTGGTCTCACTCTGCCTTGTCTTAAGTCTTGACCTGGTCTCAGACCTTCCAGGTCTTGGTCATGACTTGGTCTCGGTTTAGGTGGTCTTTACTACAACACTAATACTTTTATTTAATTGAGTCAGTGTTGATAGGCTTTGTTACTTCCACTAATATATCAAAAGCACGTCATTACTACAGTTGAGACAAAAAAAAAAAAAATTACCAGTAATGACAGCACTTTGCTATTTGAAGGATGCCTACCTGTCGGAAGCGCTTGAGATGAAGGATCAGTATGTCAGGCAGCGTCCACAGGCTCATCTTTACCATGCCCTGCTGAAGCTGCTTACAGTGGGGGCACTTCCAGGCATCGTCTGGGGCAAGCTGCCAATCAATCAGTCAAACAGGTCAGTGTAAATGTGACGTTCGTGTGTATTTGTAGCTATTTCACCATATGACGCGAATACGCCTTGCCCATGAGCAAGTTAAAAAATCATCACATCCCTACAGGGTCGCAACTAGATTAAATGATTAAATGAAGGATTGTGCGCTCGCTGTGAGTGTGTCAGCTTCAATAATAGTCAGTATATTCAATAAAATCTAGTATTCTTTCTTTTATTTCCCTTTTTCCTTTCACCTTCAAAAACTATAGGGTACCGTGGAGCTCACAGAATGGGGAACTGACATTTTTATATGCTTTACAAGAGCTGAGTTTGTCATACTCATACCACAATCAAAAGCACCAAACGATATTACGGACCACTTCAGTGTCTGCTGGTACAACACAACGTCCGCCGCCGCTGCTATGGCTACAGACAAGGACTCCCTGCCTGTATACCCTCGTGACACGAAAGATTTGTACATCCTGTTTCCGAAATAAACAGTCAGGAATCCGTGATAATAATGTGCGGAAAGAAATATGTTGCAGGCTGTTTGGGTCAGCACCCAAGGCCTACTTGCAACTCTACTTCAGTAGTGACTGAAATAAATACTATTTTCCCGAAGAAGGAAATGTTCACAGCAATGTCCAGTGAGAGGTCAGGAAAAGAGAGAGTTTCTGAAATGTCCTCCATTGTTATAATCTACTAATGATGTGTTGGCAAGTTGTTGTCTACGAATACAAGTTTTATGAACGCAGACATCCTCTGTAATCAAGTGTTCTCTAGTGGCAGCATGTTGTTGCACGGCAAGCGCAAGAGATACATGTAGCAACTAGTACTTAGTAGTAGTACTTAGACTAAGTACAGGTCAGTCGCGTTTTACTTCAGTTTGTCATTTTGAACAACAGCTGAACAGAGACCATTTCCACAAGCGGCCAGTCAGTCATCAATACAAATAAAAGCACGAGAGAAGACAGATCATACACCAAACCAAAAAGTCTGCCATTTTTTTTCTTCTCTTCAGTTTATTTAAAAAGGATCAAAGACACAAGTTGCTGCTACAACACTTTCATCATCTTCAAACCGTGATTCAGACCTCCGGACCGCCGGCGGTTTTCACGTTAATTCTTAAGTAAAGTAAGTAAATTCTATTAAGCGAAACAAAGCACACGAGAGATGTAAAAGACATTCATTGACTCAGGTGTTTTAGTTCACTGAGTTAAGTGAACGGGCATTTTTCATCATTTAATCATGAAGTCGAGACCAAAGTTTAAATATTCCTTTAAAAACACGAAAGGGCAAAATCATTTAAAGCTTCTGTTTGACACACATCAAACAGTTAGAATCATCGGTCTGGTTTTAGGTCCATGCGTAGCAGCGTCCCTGCTGTCACCCTGGTTTTAAATCACATTTTCATTGCCTTGGATAATAAAAAAAACATTGTGCTGCCATGTTTGTCTGCAAGGCATTTGACACTGATGACCATGCATTGCTTTTATAGATTTTAAATGATGTTGGTTTTTTGTTCCAGTGCTTGTGGTTCAGTGAACCTGAGTTCTGTTCACCAAGAGTTTTTAACGATGACTGACGGTGTCGCTTTTAGGTCCCGTCCTTACAATTTACGTGGATAACATTATTTCTTCCTCAACCGACTGGCGTGCTCATTTAAATGCGGACGACATAACTTTGTATTGTTTTGCTGACTCCATGGAGTAGCTGCAGCTTTCATTTAACATTCTCCAAGCTGCATGTATTAATCCTAAAACTTGTGTAGAACCAGGTGACATTGATAGCCAGAGCGTATGGACGGATCTCCGCTGTAAATGGATTGCCAATTGAGAAAGCTGGACAATATATCTGGGTTGGTTAGATAACATAACAAGGTTTCCTTCGGTCTCACCTGTTCTTCTTTGGTATACAGCTGGAAGCACTCGTCCAGGGTACAGCTGTGTTGCTGCAGGTGCTGCTGCTGTTGGTTCCTCACACTCTCTGCATCCTTAACCACCTCCTCCTGGATGCTCCCAAACAGACTGTAGCATCCACACACAACAGACATGCAAACAGAAAACGTTTATTGTCCCCATTCAGATGCAAAGTACGACGCAGAGTCTGCACGTTTGCACACGTGCGCGTACTCTGCTAATAGTAAAAAAGTGTTTGTACACAGTGCGTACCATTCCTTCGTCTTATGATCCCACTCGATGACAAGTTTCACGTGGGGGGGTCCTCCGGGGCCGCAGAACTTCAACGCCCTATAATCAAGCAACGGGAAAGCAAATTAACTCAGCTTTTAAATCGCAGCACGTGTTTGATCTGTGTTTACTCTTTGTTGTGCAAAGGGCAGCGTCGTCTCCCAGGGAGACTGAAATATGTGCTGCTATCATGCTGTGAAAACTGGCCCGTTAGGGTGTTTATTTTATTTCATGTTCAATCGCAGAGACATACACAGTGCTAAATAATTTATTAGACCACCTGTCATAAAAACCAGAAAACATAAATATTTTAGAAATCTTTCAAAAACTTTTTAAAACTAAAAATGTTACTGTGATTTATTTGACAAAGAACAAACTGAAACAACTAAATAGTCCTTTTTCATACATAATAACCAAAAACGTATTTTTTATGGCCTCCTTTGGTCTTGATAACAGCTTGCATTCTTGCTGGCATTGTTTTCATGTACTTTTCGACAGTCTCTTTTGTTATTGAGTTCCAAACTGTTTCGAGTTGTTCCCACAGACTCTACTAAATCTCAGATTTGTTCATATGAACCCACGGCCGATCAGATTCAGTCCAGAAGGGATTCCATGATGCACTAAGATGTTGTGGTAGAATTTCTTGTTGATGATACCGTCGATGTTCATTCATTTCCCCACGCCATTTCCAGAAATGGAACGTCATACCATAATGGAATCTCCACCGTGTTTCACCGTGGGCGCATCGTGCCAGATGCACCCATCAAAACGTTCTCCAGCTTTTCTGCGGACATAAACAAGACGACGCTGACCGAAGAGTTCAAACTTGGACTCGTCCGTCCAGAGTACCTTCTTCCAGTCATCAACAGTCCAGTGTTTGGGTTCCCTGGCAAATCTGAGGCGTTTCCGGATGTCTTCAGGCCTCAATAATGGCTTCTTAGCAGCTATTCCTCCCTTAAAGCCTTGTTCCGTCAGTCGTCTGCTCATGGTCATTCTGGAGACTTTCTCTGACTCTGATCTAGAAGCACTCATCTCTGCCTGAAGATCAGCAGTGGTCTTCCTTCTGTCTCTAGTACTTCAAATCTTGAAGTGTCTGACATCTGCTTCAGTTAACTTTCGTTTCCTGCCTCTTCCTTGGCACATTGTGTAACTACCAGTCTCAGTGATTAACTCCATAGCATGTTTGATCACACTGTGAGAACACTTTACGTCTTTCCCTGTTTGTCTCCGAGACCCTCCAGCATCATGAAGTGCTTTAATGTGGCAGCTGTGGCTTAAACCTTACACTGGGTAACTGGGTGGTGGTCTAATACATTTGTTAAGCGCTGCACATTCACTCATTGTGCAACAACAGCTGCGTTACACACCAGAGGGACATCATTCACCGGTGACACCGGCTTTCACATCGTCTATTACAGTTTGTTTCTGAATGCTTCGTCTAACAGGGATTCTTGAAGCTCAATCTCTGAATCCATTTACACTTGTAGCATTTACCGAGTGAGTCAAACTGAATACACATTCTCTGGCTCACACTCAGTTTGCAATTTTATAACACTCTTCTGGCAAATCTGTAAACATTGGCCTGTACTTTGCTCCACTATTCTGCCAGTTGCACATTGACGTTTGTGAAAACCACCTGCGTAGCCACCGGATGTGCCTGTGCCGCATAAATGTAAAGCTGGTGCATCAAGCTGAATCCTAACAATGTAACTAGTAATGTTACTTCTTGTTACTTATCTTACACTATCATCATATGACATATGACAATGAGGATGACAGATCAGATTTTTGGAGTGAAACGCAGAACGTGAAAGAAACCAACTGTCTGATACCTAATGGCTTTAAAAAATAAATAATGTCAAAATAAAGTAGTTCATTTCGGTTTGTTACAGACAGACGTGAGGAGCAGGAGGATTTAGCGGACCCGGTCTGAGGGTCGTCTCCTACAGGCCCTCGTCACCTGAAACATAACGAAACTGTTGAAAGACTCTGTTCAACTGTGAGTCGGATAAAAACTGGCATCAGGACACGAGCGATGACGACTCCAACCCTGTCGCCTGCTGCTCTGATCATCAAAGGATTTATTTAGGATTTAAACATTCAGGCAGAAGCTTTATGACCTGTCTTGTATTTTCAGAATATACATTCACATTTGGATACCTCAGATCAGAAAATCTGAAAAAGAAAACTGCACTAGGCATAATGTAGCTGCAGAGACTCGTGTGTTTGTATTTCATTTCCAACCTTCACTGCTTTGATCTCAGGGGGCAGAGATAAAACAGAATCAGAATTCATAAGGCCGAGGAAGATTTAAGAGTGGTCGAATGCTAACAGTAGATGTTTTTTTTTTTATTCAGATAACATACATCACTGGTGGCAGATGTTTCAAAGTCGTGTCAAAATAAAGGTCTCTTTGATTCCCTAAATTGTCCGTATTCTGGACTGAGACACACAAGAGACGTCCAGCGAGGCCAGATATTTAACATGTCTCTCTATCTTCAAAAAGGAAGACATATTTATTTATGATCTTGTCATTGTTCAGTCTGATAACATTCAAGACATGGAGATTTTCATACTGAAAATGACCACTGGATTCCAGGTTTGCACCACATTTCAACACAAATCTCAAATGCTTTTAAGTAACTAGTAATAATTATTGCGTGATTCATCTAATGCTTCTACTAATCTACACTCAGCTTCATGTATGAGTGGTGTCACGCTCATCATGTCACTGCAGAAGGAAGGACACACAAGCCGCTCATTAACTTCTTCACTGATCTCTCCACATAAATGCATCCCCTGTCAAACACTCAACGTCTAACTCGAGTATTCTCGAATTCCTTTTGGGGCTACTTGAATTTCTGAGACTGAAACAAAGTCAGAAACTATGCGATCGTGAATGCCTTCGTGTGAATCTATTCGCCCTGAGACGAGTGGAATCCCAAATTATATTCAGAAGAGGTGCCTTAAATGCAACTTCTTAAAAAGGACAGATTGCTGTAACGTAAAAGAACGGACAGCTGGATTTTAAATAATAAAACCTCTACAGAGCTCTGTAAATGTCTGCAATGTCTGCAACAACATGAAGACAAACAGTAATTATTTATTAACAAGGTGAATATCAGTGAATAAACTGACACAGAAGCAAATAAAATAAGCCTGGTTGTCTCAAAACTGAAAAGAAATATACAGTGAACCGCACTTTAGACGAAAAATGAATTCTCAACGGTAGATCATCTTTGAGATATTCACCTATAAATGTTCCGGCTTTAGTTTGTTTGATGAGCTCACCTCCTTTCTTTGTTTTTCGTTGTTTTTATACATGTCAAGCTGTTAACATTAAGTTGACGTTTTGCTGAATTTGATGCCCTTCATTCTGAATGAGTAATCTGTCGATGACCATGAAAAAGACTCGAAGCCCTGAAATGTGGCTTGCACTCATCACAGACATGTGCACACTGTATTCATTTATCCAGTATCTAGCCTTAGCTAGAAGAGATTCTCATGTCCTGGATCCATTGAGGGACGCCTGACCTTCACTGCAGCTCCGTAAAACAACAGCAGAGACGGATACAAAGCTCTTCGGCAGTATGGTGAAACATCGATGCACCTCCTCACAAAGGGTATAAAAGATTTATCTCCAGACTGTCGACAACAAATGTGATCAATCTCCGCTGTAATCTAAAGAACCTTTGACTTCTTAGAAGATTAGCAGACTTAAAAACGTTCTTCTAAATACAACTACTTTAACTTGTGATATCATTTACTGTCTCATATAGTTTCTTGTATGTGTGTGTGGCTGTGCTACCACTAGCAGAACCACAACAACGTTCTATAACCCTTAACATTTATCATTTAAGCGTTTTTGGTCAACATGTATGTACCGGTATCTCATGTGGCTCTATGTGAATGAGTATTGACCGTATAGACCACACAAAGGAAGCATATGCGTACATACAGCAGAGATGTAAGTCTTTGTGCACATGTAGGTGATACCTTTCGACTGCAGGATGATACAGCGGCCTGTTGTCCTGTGGTGAAAGGTAGCTATAGGATGCCGATCCTCCCACTACTCTGATTTTGAACAATACCCCGGCGTTCTGCAAAGCGAGAGACACACACACACACACACACATGCTTAGAATAATGCAGTAAATGACGGCGGCTCACGTAGAGCTGCTGCCCCTCAGCTCTGCGCTACGGCCCTTAAATCTGTGCATTAGTTTAGTTTAGTTTACTTAGATCCCCCATTAGCTTTGGCATAGCAGCAGCTACTCTTCCTGGGGTCGTGCAGGTTACATGGTGACAATGCAAAATTCACGTTACCACTCAACACGATCTGAACAACACAAGCAGAAAAGACAACAGACAGGCTCCGGTTGGATCCATCATAATCAAATACATAAATAACATCTCTAACAAACAGAACGCCCATACAATGCATACCCACCCAAACATGATTAGTAACAACTGAAATTCCTGCTTAAGTAAATGCCCTTTGAGTGTCTTTTTAAAGCCATATAAGCTATTTTGTTGTGTGCAATAAATTCCATTCACGCATCGCTCTGTATGTAACCGTGTGTTGAAGTAACGTCGTTTTATGTTGTGGCAAAGAGAAACATCATTTATTGTAAATAATATGTGGAATTTTTGCTCACTTTCAAAACCACACAAAAGGCAGAAAGATATTCTCACCTGTTGGCAGATTATGTGTTCACATAGAACTGTGTTTGAGTAGAAAGCTAGTTAGAAATATGTTTTAAGGCCTTGACATACTGTAAAGCGAGTGCGTGTTCAGTACGGGAAGCTGCACTAGTTTTTTCATTGTTATACAACACAGCGCATTACCCGACTCCAAGCGGAAGACACTTACGTGAATCATTTTAAAGAACAGTTTTGCCTTTGGGTTTTGTGAAGCTTATGAAAGTGTCTTAAGTAAATGATTCTGAATGAAGAAACACATTGAGGACATTTTCAGACATGCCCGCAACAGATGAACTTCTCTCATTTCGATCTAGCGACTAGTCTTGCCTGTTCCACACTCCGGTAGAGAAAATGAATTGACAGGTGGAGTCTAACTCGTCTGCTACCTCAGGACCGAAGGTAAGAGGTCTGAGTGATTAATGAGCAGAGAGACCATTCAGGCTGTTAATGTGTTCATTCTGAGTAGACCACCGTTGGAAAATAGGATCTGCAGCCAAGCATAAAGAGAAATAAATTAGTTGGATAATAGGAGCCTAAATCAGCGAATGAACAGGCGCAGTCTGCATTTTTTGGGGTTTTAAAGGTGCGGACAAGCCCACATTCAGGTGGTCCTTTGTGTTTGTTGGACCGCAATGAAGAAGAGCAAACTCATCACGTAATCAAGTTTTGAATGAACTTTGGAGAGTTCATTAAAACTTAAAGTTTCCCCAGACCAGAGACAGGATGCCGAGACAGAATAAATGTGATTTCTTGTTGTTTTTTTTTTATTTTTTATTGGTAAATACATGTAAAATGATTTTACAGTTCTGCATGCTGCACTGCGGTTGCATATTTTTTACAGTACAATAACTTTTTCATTCCATTCCAGTTTATTTCACTTCAGCACACTGACGAATTCAAACGTGTGCCTTTATATTGCAGTAACAGGCTTGTACTGGAGTGTTTTCAATCAGTCCCATCAGTGCATTTGCGGTGTCTGTGTGTTTGATTTTGACACGAAAGTTCGATTCGTCTGATTTGTTTGAAAGCTATGGATTTGTCTTTAGACTTTCAGGCATCGGAGCATACAGTTCAGGAAGGATGTCTTCGCATTTGAGAAAAACTGAAAAGAAAAGAGAAGTTGACGGATTCTAAAACATTCACAAAAAAATGTTCTCCGTTTTTTTTCGACGTCTCAAGGCTCATCAACACATCCACAACTCTGACTCATATTGTATTTAGTACCAGACCTGAGAGTTCAAATCTCTTTAATTACGTTCTATTATTTTCCTCACATTTTGAAGTGAATCAGTTTAGTCCTCGATAAAGGACAAAAAAACAAAGTCATATTAAATTGTATTTGTAAAATGTATAGTGTATATTAGTACTTTTTTTTTGGAAAAGAAAACTATTCTGAAGTGCTCAGAAGTTCAAACATCTGCCAAAAAGGTTGTCTTTGGTCGGGAAAAAACATGTTCAAAAAGAATAGAGATCTAAGAAACTCTTCTGACAAAAAAAGTTAAAAAGCCTTTTTTTATCAGATGGCTGTTTCATGATGAAAAGGATGAACCCTGAATAAGGCTATTTCTGCTGGTACGTGTGGGTTATAACCCGACTCTATTAGAATTTCATCACGTAATACCTTATCTGAGTAAAGTTCAGATAGATGGAAGATTACTGCTTTTTCATTTAAAAAATTCAGCAAGTGAACATAGTCGGTACGTGGATATCATGTAACGTTTGCTCAGCTAATGTAAAACCACCTGAGCAACTGTCCTCTAGTCATTTGATGAACGCCCACATGTCAATGCAGATCCTTCGTGCTTTTACAAAAACACCTGTGCCGTGTGTTAATTAGATATTAGCAAAGTGCACGGTCAGTGTGTGAGAGTGATGAGCGCGTTATCGCACTATGACGCCATGTTCTTCTGAAGTTGTAGCTCGCTGAACTGACCACTGGATGGCGCCAAAATATTTCATTTAACATGAGGCCGATCCAGAATTTGCCTGTTGCAGGAAACGTGAACCGACTTCTGAACAGATGACTGTTTATGACATTAGTAACAGTAAACCTACATGTTACTGCTAATCTCTTTTTCTTTTTTTTTTTTTTACAGCAGAGCATAGTTAATACTATGAGATGATTTCCCCTTTGAAAAAAGAAGTTTAAAAAAAAAAAAATACTAGCATGAAATTTAAGTCTGACACTCTAAAGGACATGGGTGGCCTTACTGGGTGAACTACATTTACAATCTACACCCAAAGGGACCGGCGGCTTGGTTTCATCAAGACAAAAAGGGAGAGGAGCACAAGGAAGGACTCAGTTATTTTATAACTGGCCAGACAGGCTTTGAGGAGGTAACTAAGAAACAGAGATAGCAATCAGTAAATAACTGGATAATATGTCTCTTTAGTTCTCTTCTTATAAAGCTGGAAGCTGCTTGGTCTGGATAAGGCCACCTCAAATATTGCCTGTCACCATGGCGTTGCCCATAGCAACTCAAAGACCAGCACTGTGGGGACAGTGTGTGTGTGTGTGTGTGTGCGTGGAGCTGTGGTCGTGGGTTGTTGGTGTATAAATCACTTGAACGATCTATGGAGAAACAGATGCAGCTGAAGGAGACGTATCAGCCGGAGATCACTGTCTGAGCTCGTGGTACAAACTGAACGCATGAACGGTGGAGCTCGACATGCAAGACTTGCTGCCCAAAAAACAAATACCTCACAGTCGCCAGGTCTGTTGCACAAGTCTGTCAGTAATAGAGCATGTAAATGCAGTACGTCCGCATGCGTTTCAACTTTCACTATTTATTCTAAGTTCATTTCCTTCTTCGGTGAGAGGATTTAAGCCTTTGTGGTTTAAGTGCGTGGTGGCATAATTCAATTTGCAGTCACCATGAAACCATAATTACTCTCCTATAAAAAAAAAAAACGTGTCTGTGCTGTGGGGATGAGGCCCTGAGTAGTCTTTGCAGTTCTACTTAATTTGAATGAATTTTCTGGTGTTTCAAAATTGAAATTCAGTTTTCTCTAAATGAAAGATACAAGCACTTTGCCGTAAAACAAAAGGAGACTGGTGCTCTAAAAATAAATCAACCACCCACAGAGGAAACAGCAGGACACAGGATTTTAATTCTATTAATTCGTTGCATTGACAGTTAAACCAAACATCAGTGCCTGTGCAAACGTTAGTGTCTGGCTTTACCCTGACAGCATCATCCAGGAAGTGTATGTTTTATTTTAAGTATATTTGGGGCTTGTTGAAAGTGGCTTTAATCTCTCATTGTTTATGATTAATTGATGATTTTTATCTTTGAAATGTTTTCGTTAATCGATACAATACACACAGAATATGGGATCATATTTTTTTCTCTTCATATGTATGTTACGTGGGCCAGGGCTGGCCCGAGCCTTCATGGGACAGAATTTCACCCCCCCCCCCCACCAATATTATTGACTATTCTCAATCCTTTCAAGGGCATGTGCTTCTTTGCAATGTTATTTTTTGTGCTGCTTTTTCCACTGATGCAGAGGATAGGACTGTAACTCCGTAACAGTCTGACGGACAGTGCTTGCATCAAAATGCAGTTGATGTCTGTTGCAAACCAAGTCTGACATGTCACCAAAATAAATGGAAAAAATAAAGAAGAAATAAATAAAGAATTCATGCTCTCTTGTGGGGTATTTCAAGGGCTCTTGGGGGCCCTAAGCAGACACTTTATGCCTCAGGCTGCCTCTGACATGGGCTTTGCATAAACAAAAATAGCTCCTTTTCTCTAAAACGTGAAGGGCTAATTTTTTGGGGGCTTTTTAAACAGTAATAAAAAGAAACAATAAATATTTAATTCAAACTCGAAATGCAACCCAAAAGAAAATGACCCAGTTTTAACTCCGATTGATTTCTGCTATGTGATTTTGGTGCACTGGTATAAAGAAGGTCCAGGAAACCAGGAGTGTCGAGGGAACAGAATAAAGTGGGTGACATTTTATTGCATATTGGTAGTGCTGGCATTACCTGAGCCTGAGATCCATTCAGCATTAGATAATAGAGCTTGCTGAGGATGCTCTGCTGCAGCTGGTCCCAAGAGATGCTCCTGTCCTCACGCATGAGAAATGGAGGTCCAAACCTGAGAGGAGAGGAGAGCAGAGGAGAGGAGAGGAGAGGAGAG